>OX459103.1:18070816-18235816 GCA_949775045.1 Metridium senile
CCTATAATTCCTTTCCATCTTGGAATGACTTATGCCTTGGGCAACATTTTTGAAATAAAAGAAAGCTTCAATATTGGAATGTCCTATCGCCTTAGACAACCTTTTTGAAATAGGTGTATGCCTATAATATTCCTTTTAATCTTGGAATGACCTATCGCCTTGGACAACCTTTTTGAAATAGGGGCATCCTTATAATTCTTTTCCGTCTTCCAATGACCTTTCTGGCCACTTGAAAGTATCAGTTTTTCCAAGTCAAATGCATCCGAATATATTGACATCATAAACATTTTCAATTTATTTCGACTTGGCCTCCCGCATACACGTATATATCAATATTGTTATCAACACTGAACATTTTTTTGTAACGAAAATACGTCCTCGCTACAGTGAGGATACTCGAACCGTGAACACTTGACTTTTTTCATATTATCTTTTACTGGACGTTTTACTACTTCAAAACTTCTAAAAATCAAGCAGTGAGTTCAAATACACTAAGTGTTCATAATAAATCTTATTTCTAATCTATTCACTCATGGGAATGTGGGCTAAAAAAGTAACAAAACATTTCAAAGTGTTCACGGCTCGAGTGTCCTCACAGTAATAAGATCCATTCACTGCAAAAACGGCTGAGTAGATACACCTCACTATATTGAGTTAATCATGCATTCAGGATGACACTTTATAGTGAGTAAACCCAACTCATTTTTAAGAGTAAACATAAATATAGACGGCCATTGAGTACAATGTACTCAATATATTGAGTTTAACTTCACCTTTACTCACTATAGAGTTGGGTTAATTACTCACTAATTACTCACTATAAAGTGTCATCCTGAATGCATGATTAACTCAATATAGTGAGGTGTATCTACTCAGCCGTTTTTGCAGTGTTATAGCTTACCTTAGCAACGTGGTTGCTAAGCATGGTAAGGATTGTGACGACCGTTAAGACTGACGTCACACCCAGTGTAATACGTGCAGGTGGTTTATCACGTGGTAAAACGAACCCTATCCACGAGATGATTACGATGATGGCAGACGGTGCGTAGGCATGGTAGATGAAGTAACTGTATGTACGCTCAAACTCAAACATTGCTTTTAGTCCTGACCAATTACCTGGAGAAAGGACGATAGAAAACAGCCTTCTTTACATACATCATTGAATATCTGTCCGTGGCAGCGATGTAAAGGCCCGGGCAAACGGTTTCAACATTAAACAGTCAATCTCCCGAGAGCAATTCCTTAATGAATTCAAGCTAAGCCTTAAAAGAGCTGAGGTGACAATTACGTTACATTTACGTGACATTTACGTTACATTAACTTAACATTTACGTGACATTTACGTGACATTTACGTGACATTTACGTGACATTTACGTTAGATTAGATATACATCATTGACTATCTATCCTTACCAACGATGTAAATATTATAGGTACATGACAGTGACAGTTAAGCGCTACATTTACGTGACATTTACGCTACATTTATACGTTACATTTACGATACATTTATATTACATTGCGTTACGTTTGATTACATATACATAGTGTTTCTGTCCTTACCAACAATGTATATATTATAGGTATATGACAGTGACAGCTGATTTAGCTTGTATTGTGGTAGTTCCTTGAGTGCTTCAGGGACTGGGTTCATATTTTCTTCCCATACAAATGTAATATGCTTGTCGATGTAGCCATCTGTAGATAACAAGAAATAGTGTATATAGATATCATCATTATCATTATCATCATCACCATCATTATCATCATCACCATTGTCATTATCATCATCCTCACCATCATCAATATCATCATCCTCACCATCATCAATATAATCATCATCATCGTCATTACATTCACCATCATTTCCATCACCATCATCATTATCATTGTTCACCATCATCGTCATCATCATCATCATTATTGCCATCATCATCGTCATCATCATCATTATCATTATTGCCATCATCATCGTCACTATCATCATTATCATCATCCTCACCATCATCAATATCACCATCATCATTATCATTGTCCACCATCATCGTCATCATCATCATCATCATCATTGCCATCATCATCGTCATCATCATCACCATCATCATTAACATTATTCACCATCATCATCATCATCATCATCATTATCGTCATCATTATCATCAAGGTCATCATCATCACCATCACCATCATCAATATCATCATCATTAACCAGCTGCCAATCAAAGCTGTAAATCAGCATTCGTATGATTGATTGTTTTAACGGATGATTGATTGTTCTATTGCCGATTAGTTGTTTGATTAAGCGAGCGAGCGATTTAGTTGGGGATTGATTGATTGATTGATTGATTGATTGATTGATCGTGCAGTAACGAAGGAGTGAATCGGTTAGCTATTCATTTATCCCGTTAACAATTAAGTAATCCAGTCGATCAAATATCAGCTTACAACTTTCAAATACTAGCGGGCAGTACTGAGTATCCATCGGGAACTCTTGTAAATCCATAGAACAATAGGCTTTGACGGTGACTCTGCAAAGCACAGACATTGACCGGTTAGTTAGATCTGCGCACGTAGTTCAACCTCATACACCCTATGCTAAAAGGCAATTCCTTACTGAATCAGCGTTAGAAGACACCATTGCTTTTATTAGAAAGAGCACATCGAAATTAGTGATATTCCAAAATTCCAATATAATAACATAAACTGATCAAACTTACAGCTTTTTGAATTTACAAAGATTTGGTTTAAAATTAGCACTTGGGCCTTTAGAGCCTCGCTTTCGCGTTTTTGGTACATTTTAAATGCTGATAACTCTGGAATGATTCAATGTATGACAACAGACTTTTACAACTGAACTTACTAATTTAGACACGCTCTTTCTTGTAAGGGAAAATAGTGTTGGAATATTTTATTGTTCATGGTGTTTTGTGTTGCTCGTTCCCAGTCCCTTGCTCTTTTTGCATAGGGCGTATTTTATTTAATAATTTCTAGATTTAACAATATGACTGACAGTTGTCAAAACCGCCCTGGTCTTCATCGACAAGGAAACCAGGGGTGGCAAACGGCTTCAACACTACCATTCAACAAAATCGAACAGATGTTGAAATAAATGTTGAAACCGTTTGCCCACCTACGTTCAACATCGTTCAACAACCTTTCTACAGCGTTCAACAAAATCACACAAATGTCGATGCAAATGCAGGTTGAAATCGTTTGCCCGGGCCTTTGTGCTTATATGTCGCTAGTGTAAACCAGGCTTTAGTTTGCATTTGGTCATACCTTGCATTGTATTTGACCCGTCCTTTCGGCCCCAGCATAATCATCTGGTTCTTTGTAGTGACACTGTGAAACTTTGCGTCTTTTGAGTTGACAAAGTATGAATCAGGCAACCACACTCTATCCATCACATGATTACTGAGAAACATGGTATCATTGGTACCATGGTCCAGTCTCTCGTCGGTCCATTCTTGCCGTAGAAACATATCAAGGGAAAAGTCCTGCGGAACAGTCGTAAAAACAATATAATTTTAGCTAGCTAGGATGATGATTATGATGATTATGATGATGATGATGATGGTGATGATGATGATGATGATGATGATGATGATGATTATGATGATGATGATGATGATGATGATGATGATGGTGATGATGATGATGGTGATGATGATGATGATGATGATGATGATGATGATGATGATGATGATGATGATGATGATGATGATGATGATGATGATGATGATGATGGTGGTGATGATGATGCATATGATTGATGATGATGATGATGGTGGTGATTGAAACATCGATATTTTACCTACCATATCAATAACATTTATCGAGTCGATAGACAGCAATGTAAAACCGACTATAACCACCACAGGACCACCTTAAAACAAACAAAACATTGCTCATGCTTATTAAAAAGCGGTTTTAAAAAGGAGATCTCTCAGAGATGTTTGGGGTCGTATCTCTTAGGATAAACAAGTATTTAGTATCTTCATTCCAAGGTATATTTGTGTCTTTTAGGGTATTTTATAAAGAGGAAGATCTAGAGCCCGTCGCGTATCTTGTATTCCCCGGGGGCTCAAAACAATAGAGTTATCCCGGCTAGCAGGGACAACTCGCCTTCATATAAACAGCGCACCCCTAAAACACACTGAGCCGAGATCATATCTTCTTTTGGTGTTTGTGCAATATCTCTAAGTTTTAAAATTCAGCGATTTGGCATCTATTAGAGTATCTAAAATTGAAATTAAGATATCTTTGTGTCTTTAAGGGTATCAAAAACGGAGAGCCAATCGCTTTTCTTAAACATAACCGAGATATCTTCGTTTAGTGTTTTTGCGGTATCACTTAGGTATCACTTAGGGTTTGAAAATCGTCAGTGCCACGCTTTTCTAAAATGCCTTAAATTCCACCCAGAATTCCCCAGGACGGTGTTCCTTCCGGAACAGTGTCTTTAATTCTTGGTTTGCAACCATTGCCAGGAGAGCGAATTTATCAAAAGTACCACCGGTCATGGTGATGGTTTTCTTTTGTCAAGACCACCAGTATGGCTGCCGTTTCTTTTGTTCAATTCAATCTCATGTGAATGGTTGCAACCAAGAATAGGGTGGTTCACAGTTCCTTGCGATCAACCTCAGCCTCGTTAGCGTACAAATATATTCCTTAGAATATGACTATGGCCCGCTGAATTTATAAGTGTTTCAATTTTGTCATAATGTGTACATTGCTTGAATTAAATAACAACGACCTGTAGTCAAATTCTAAAGAATATATTACACGCTATCGAGGCTCAGGTTGATGGAAGAGAACTGCGAAAAGGACTGTTCTATAGGTAAATTCATTGGAGGACGAGGGAATTCCAAGTTGAATTTCACGAGAGAAATTAATATCGCATGAATCGCGGAGTCAGCGGAGCGATGAGTGCGATATTGATTTTTCGAGTGAAATTCAACGTGAAATTCCCGAGTCCAAAAATTAATTTTCCTTGAATCTTATACTTCAATTTAAGCTTCAAAAACCAGACGCTCGCTCCTCGCTGCTCGCTGCTCGTTCCGATGAATTCAGAAACCGGATTAGAGGGTATTCTACGCTAAATACCCTCGCATCCGGTTTCTTTCTCAACCAATCAGCGCGCGAGTTTAAGTTTAAGTATAAGATTCTATAGGTAAATTCATTGGAGGACGAGGGAATTCCACGTTGAATTTCACGAGAGAAATCAATATCGCATGAATCGCGGAGTCCGCGGAGCGATGAGTGCGATATTGATTTTTCGAGTGAAATTCAACGTGGAATTCCCGAGTCCAAAAATGAATTTTCCTTGAATCTCATTTCATCAATTTAAGCTTCAAAAACCAGACGCGCGTGTTCCGCCGTTCCCGCCATACGATTCAGAAACCGGATTAGAGGGTATTCCACGCTAAATACCCTCGCATCCGGTTTCGTTCTCAGCCAATCAGCGCGCTTTAAAATAATGAAGTATGAGATTCTACAGAATATACTTGAAGAGCCCTAAGGTAGCTCATGTTGATCTACGTGTGCGGGCCTTATTAAACGTACGAAATTAAAACACAATTAATGTCTTGCCTTTTTTTTACCTTCATAATGTGGTCTTACTCTACGATCGTATCCGGTCAGCAGGTCATTCAACACTTCCGTGACTGTTTTGGTGCTAAAACAAGTAATAGTTTATAAAGAAGTACAATATATATAAGCAATCTGAATTGCTTTCCCCCAAAAAAACTGTAAAACCATGTATCCTTTTTTTCATGTTTTTTTTTAATATTGTTACTTGAATGAGGAAAAGAGGGGGTAGAGAAGAAGGGAGAAAGTATGGTATGAATGACTGATTGAAGGATAGCGTGAAGAAAGACACGTACGAACGAATGAATATATGGATGATGGAAGAAAGGGGAAAAATGAAGAAAAGGTGGAAAAAGGAAGGAAGGACAGATCAGAGGAAGAAAGGAATGGAACGAACTAATGAATATATGGATAATAGAAGAAAGGGAAGAAAGGAAGGAAAAAGGAAGGAAGGACAGAGGAAGAACGGGATGGATAGAATGAATGAATATATAGGTGATGGAACAAAGAAGAAAGGAAGGAAAAAGGAAGGAAGGACAGGAAGCAAGGACAGAGGAAGAACGGGATGGAAGGAATGAATGAATATATAGGTGATGGAAAAAAGAAGAAAGGAACAAAAAAGGAAGGAAGGACAGAGGAAGCAAGGACAGAGGAAGAAAGGAATGGAACGAACAAATGAATATATGGATGATGGAAAAAAGAAGAAAGGAAGGAAGGAAGGACAGTAAGAAAAGAATGGAACGAACGAATGAATAAATGGATTATGGAAGAAAGGGAAAAAAGAATTAAGGAAGAAAGGAATGGAACGAACGAATGAATGAATATATAGATGATGGAAAAAAGAAGAAAGGAAGGAAGGAAGGACAGTAAGAAAAGAATGGAACGAACGAATGAATAAATGGATTATGGAAGTAAGGAAGAAGGAAATATGAAAAAAAATCAAAAATATATAAATAATGATAACATAAAATCTAGCAAAAAAAAAGAATATTTCAAATTAATGAATGAATTGAATGAATGAATGATGGAAGGAATGCTATAGTGAGAGGCAAGAAAGGACGCAGGAATGAATGAATGAATGATTGAAAAAAAAGAAAGGAATGAAGAAAAGAAAAAGAAATCCTCAAGGAAAGAAAGAAAATGAAAAAATATAACTTTTCTCTATTAACTACAAAATCTTTAAAATGAAAAAAAACAAAACACATTTCTGTAAATGTAGTGCGGCTTATAACTTTTCTCATTAAGCTTACGAATGTCCTCATTTGCAGCAGTATTTTTTAACCGTTTTTGTTTACATTATACTGAGTTTAAATATTCTAAATATACATATTGTTTTAGTTATGTTATTACTAGTTGTGCATAGTGAATTATTTATTAATTTATACCCTCAGGCCTTCTATCTCAAATACGTGCAAAACAATGTTATCCTTACACTTAAGAACATTAAAAGCGTTAATATTTAATTATCACGATAACTAATGGGCACGCTCGCATGCGGTAAATTACTACTTATTTCAGAAAGGGTTGACGGAGTGAACGGCGAATACACGAACGAAAGGAATTATATATGTGTGGCAGGAAACTAATTTACTACACAACACCAGAAGAAATAGAAAACAAGGCAGCGTGCTCTTTTGAGTCTTCACATAGAGCACGCGGGCATTTTAAGAAGACGAGAGAAAAGTTAGGAGAAGCACGACGCGTAGCAGAGTGTTTCTCAACGCTTCTCGAGTCTTCTTAAAATTCCCAAGTGCTCTATAACTCGATAGAGCACTACTGCCGAGTTTTCTATTTCTTTTATAAAATATTCAGTAGTTAAAATCAAGCAAATGGACGTTCCGTGCACTGTTGAGTTATAGAGAACGCTTCTCAGCCAATCAGAGCGCGCGATTTATATCACATATTATATAATGCCTCATATAGGTTAACGTACAGTGACGCAATTTGTTATAGTTTGCCAACCGGTAACCATTGTTATAAGAACAAAGAAAATTAACAAATATATAATTGTGAAAGACCTTAGAAATTGATGAAACTGTCTTAGCATTCCAGAAAAACACTAAAGGCCTGGGCAGACGGTTTCAACATTTGCTTATTAATAAACATCCGTTTGATTTTGTTGAAACTTGTTGAATTGATGTTGAAATAGTTTAAAAGCGTTTAAACATTGCCATTCAACAAAATCGAACGGATGTTAAATTAAGCAAATGTTGAAACCGTTTGCCCGGGCCTTAAGATGTTTTGTATACGTATAACCACAAGTCCTTACGGTCGTGCAATCGCCGTTCGCAGTGTCAATCTTTTTGAAATAATTTTATATTGAACATTGCGTGTAAGAACTTCGGCGCTCTTACTGACGAAGACAAAAGCGGTGGTTCTAATGACTATATACCAGTCATAACGTTAAAATTATCAATTTGATTTTTGCGTGGAATCCTTTAATTGCTTTCTATGATATTAACATTGCATGCTAAAATGCTCAAAATTTACTATTTTAAACAAAATATATATAATAAAATATATAATAATAATAGTGTAAGGCGCATTTGATCATATGTGTTATTTGCGCCTGCATTATTCTTTTTGTTTATATTATTAAAGTAACCAATGGTTTTCAAAAAGAAAAATTCTATGACACCATCTTGTACGAAAAACGAAAATAAAGAGAGAGGCATGGAAGAAAGAAAAAAATGAAAATGAATCAAAAGAAATTTTAAAAATTGTGAGGAAAAGGGATTAACAAATAGTTGAAGATTTGTCTAAAGAAAGACTAACAGAAGACGGGGAAAAAAGGAAGGAAGGAAGGAAAGAATATATGAAGGAAGGAAGGAATAAAAGAAGGAAGGAAGAATAGAAGGAACGAAGGAATGGATGAATGAATGAATGAATGAAGGTGGGAAGAAAGGAAGGAAGGCGAGAATGAAGGAAAGAAGTAATGAAGGAATGAATGAATGAATGAATGAATGAAGGTGGGAAGAAAGGAAGGAAGGAAGGAAGGAAGGAAGGCAGGAATAAAGGAAAGAAGGAAGGAAGGAATGAAAGAACAAATAAATGAATGAATGAATGAATGTAGGCAGAAAGGAAGCCGGCAGAAAGAAAGACAATTAGAAATGGAAAAGGTAAGAAGTAAGCAAGCAAGAAGGTCGAAAAAGGATGAGAAAAATGAAATGAGATCAGAATAAAAAATGATAAAAAGATTTTAAAAAAATGATAATTCAATAAAAACAGGATCCTACATCCCCTAAATACTACTTAATACTAAACTCTATCAATAAAAACATCGATAAAAAATACTACACCTACACAACAAAAATATCAACAAAAATATCAACCAAAATATCAATAAAAAACAATATTTTCACATACACAACTAAACTCTATCAACAAAAATAACGGTAAAAAGTAACATTTTCACATTAACAACTGAACTCTATCAATGAAGATATCGATAAATTAAAAAAGCCAGCAATATTTTTACATACACAACTGAACTCTATCAACATTTTTTCATTAGTATTTACCATGGCCATCTAGACGATTCTTTTTTCAACATTGTGTAATTTTCCCTAACTATTGTTTCATTTCTTTAACATATATACATATTGTATTTTCTCTTCTTTCCGTGTAGCTTTAAGTAGCTTTAAATACCCGTAAAACGGTGCACTGATGGAGAGAGGGAAGTAAAATGAGCGCACCGTCGGCTCTCTGGAAGATCAGCTACGGCTGAATGGACTTCCGACCTAAAATACTATTCTTTATTATTATTTTTTTACTTTTTAAGCGCATTGAGACTAGAAATGCGCCATAAGTACGTTTATTATTTATTATTATTATTTACAAAAATATCGAATATACGCCACTTTTCACATTTACAAGAATATGGAAACCATGAGCCCATAATGAATTCAATATAGCTATCTTAAATAGTCACATCTATATTCCTCTTACCCGTTTGTTTTTGTCAGAATTCTAGCAGAAACACAACCACTCAGACACGCTCCTAGAATCAGCATACAAAGTACAACAAAGCTAGCCATGTTGGAATGTTTGAAATAACGGGCGATATATTCCCCGAGACGTGAATGTTGAGTTTGTGTATAGACGTGTGTATATGGTATGTTATGGAGATAAGTGCACTTCGATAAGAATAAGCGTCTGACTACTGAAGATTCCAATTTGATTTGATAACGTACACGTGGAAAAAACGATTTGATAATTACAACATGTACAACAGTTTTAAGAAGACTGTTATAAGACACTCATAGCAAATAGGAAAACAATTTATTAATTACAGCGTTACACCCGTTTTAAGAAGGTTGTTATAAGACACTCAGGTTTAGAGTACTCAGTTTCAACAAAGTAGTTGTAATAATTGATAAGAAAAAGTGTCTCGCTACCGAAGATCTCAATTTGATTTGATAATGTTCAAATGGGAAAACAATTTATTAATTACAACGTGTACACCCGTTTGTAGAAGGTAGTTATAAGACACTAAAAAAACATACGGTTTAGAGTACTTTTCTTCAACTGACGATGTTGTAATAATTGATAAGAAAAAGTGTCTCGCTACTGAAGATTCTAATTTGATTTGATAACGTCCAAATGGGAAAACAATTTATTAATTACATCGTATACAGCCGTTTTCAGAAGGATGTCAAAAGACACTTCAAAAAAATACTAAGGTTCCTTTAATGCCTTGTTGTTGTTAACTTAGATCACTAGCTTTACGTTGAAATAGGAAAATATTGTGTTAATTACATCGTACACACAGCCTTTTTAAAAAGAATGTTATAAGACACTCCAAAAAAGCATCAGGTTTAGAGTACTTTCCTTCAATGGAGTTGTTATTGTTATCAATAATAAACTTAGATCACTTAACATTGAAATAAGAAAATACTTTATCAATTACAATGTATACAGCCGTTTTAAAAAGGATGTTATAAGACACTCCAAAAAGCATCAGGTTTAGAGTACTTACAAAAGCATGACCACTTTTAATAAATTATGCACGGACTTTATGCTGCGAAACGAGTTTTTACGCGCCATATGTGGTAAAATCAGACAACTTCACATCAAATGTGTCTGTTTAAAGTACAAACTCCCGTGCATAGAAGTATGCGAATACATTAAATGTGCTCATACTTTTGCGCGTCGCACTGTAAGCTTTCCTTCGATGTTGTTGTTGTTGTTATTATCTGTAATAAACCTAGATTACTCTATGACTGAATCACAAAACCGCTAAAGGAGTCGGCTTGATTGACGAGGTTCAAACACAGCTGCGAGGGACTAAACTCGGTTGATTGAATTCAGATAACGATGTATTGGAAACAAATCATTAGGAAGCGGGCATTTTTTTTTGATACAGTTACAATACCTATCGTTGTATCGCGACTAGAAAATAGCCAACTTTACGATAGTTTAGTTCAATGATCATATACAAATGAATCCAAAAGAGGCCCTGGGGAAACTTTGATTAAAAATTGTGTTTGTTTTCCCGGAGTCTCGTTTTGGTTTATTTTGTGTATTGCATATTTTAACATCACGTTTTAATACAGTCAAATATCGTTGCATCGCGAATAGAAAATAGAAAATTCTCCAGTTTCACGTTTCCCTTTTTCCCCTGATGGCCTTATTGCTTTCTTAATGGTCCCTCTGCGCCCAAAAGACAAGTCTCGGGAGTGTGTAGTGTGTAGAGTTTTTTACAACCTTATTAGTTCTTCTGCGACCCAGAAATGTGAGTGTAGTTTTGAGAAACAAGAATGAATAACCATTCAACTTTTTAATAATGTGTTTTATTTAATTCAAGCTATAGTATTCACACTAAATGCATAAATTCTACAATTCTACCCATCATATAGACAATCGATATATTTCATTAAACATGCATGCATGTGTTACCCGTATTATTTGTATTTGTATAAGTATATATGGCTAAGAGGCTTAATTCCCAGGCAAACGGTTTCAACATTTGCTTCAACATATCCGTTCGATTTTGTTGAATGACAATGTTTAGACGCTTTTAAACTCTTTCAACATTGTTAAAACGTGTTGAAACAATATTGAATTGATGTTGAAAGAGTTTAAAAGCGTTTAAACATTGCCATTCAACAAAATCGAACGCATGTTGAAGCAAATGTTGAAACCGTTTGTCCGGGCCTTTAATAGCTATTAGTTTGTGCGAAATTCAAACGAATAAAATATAGAAATGATTTGCCAGTAAAGAAGAAAAAACAATAAGGAAAACGAGGAAATATACGAGGGAATGGAGGGAGGTAGTGGGGAAGAAAGGGAAGAAGGAGAAAAGGAAGTAAGGGGATAACGAAGACAGGAAGGAATTAAGGATTGATGGAAGGAGGGAAGAATTAAAAGAAGGAAGGAAGGAAGGAAGGGAAGGACGGAGGGAGGGAGGGAGGGAGGGAGGGAGGGAGGGAGGGAGGGAAGGAAGAACGGAGAATGGTTCATAGCAAAGAGGGTAGAAAGAAAAGAAATAACGGAGGCAGGAAAGAATGGAGCATGGGAAGAAAGAAAATAAGGAAGGTAGGGATGGAGAGGATGAGGAAGAAAGAAGGTTAGGGAAGAAGGAAAAGGGTGGAAGAGAAATATAAAAACAAGGAATGAAGTGAAAGAAGTAAAAAGATGAGAAGAGAGAAGAGAAACATGTTAACTTGTCTAGTTGTTATGTACACTCTAGTACGCCTTATACAGCGAATAAAAGCGATGGTGCTATGTACACAAGTGCAAACATCAATATATATATATCTATTACGAATTCAATTGACGCTGCCATTGAAAACGTCTTTTTTCAAAGAAACCGTGCGTCCAATTAATTAATATGCTATTCTTAACCTAGAATATTCCTAAACACCCTAGATTCATGTGATCTAACCGCTGTACTATTTGACATAAGGTGCATTTGCACTGGGATAGCCTCAATTCAGAGTAAATTAAATTGTGTTTTCTATTGTTAAGCGATAATATTTTGTCGTGCTTTGCTAAGAATTTGTGAATATTTTAAAAAGTAATCAAGGCTTTCCCTGTGCAAATGTGCCTACTATCAAATGGTACAATTGTCAGTGCTGTATGAAGATGAATACAGAATGCCTGTAATTACAGATCCCTCCGTAACCAAGGTGTATTTATCTATCTACAGCGGTGGTAGATAACATGAAACTAGAGTGTTCTAACATATTATGTATAACTATTGTTCCGCTATTCACAGCGTAATAACCAAACTGCTGAGCTCGAAAAGACTCAAAGTAAATCGTCTTTACTCTTGAAGGTTTTCGAGTTTTGGTACTGGAGCATTGCAAGGCCTTTCTGATATTGGTAAGTCACTAATTTGTACATATTTAATACCCCTCTCGAGAAACGAGGGATCGAGGCGAGTTGGCGGGAGTTTGCCTATACCCAAAGAAGTCGTCCAGTGACAACACAGCGGTCAAACGACGCATGTGCGAAAAAAAAACAAGTTAAATGATCCAACACACAAATCTGATATTCGTACAGACTCTAGCGGATGCCTTTCATCGCTTTTCTTAAGATGAAAACAAAAAAATCCAGTCAGGGAATTTCGTATAAATCGACTTCAAACAATGTAGTCCGCAATTCCAAATGTTTACAATTAATTTACCGCCTTGAACATTTTGCCACGCATGCGTAGTCGTTAGACTGTTGTGTTCCCAGTGCCCATGACTCCAACTAGATCCAGACATCACACTAGTTTCTTCAATCTCATCCCCATTTGTCGCTAGCTATTACTGCGCATGCTCGACGAGCTATCTATCTCCATGAACATGCGCATGCAGTAAGAGCGAATGGGGACGAGATTGTAGTTTATTGGAGAGGGCAATGGTTTCTATTTCAGTCAGTGACTGTTTAGTCACTGAATATGTTCGATATTGACCTATCCTTGCATTTTCACATATTTTTTATATCAACTCCGAACATTATTCTCGTACTGCTGCTCTATAACGCTATAATACAATAGTGCAGTGTCGAAAGCATTGCTTCATGGGTAAATAATGATCATATCATGGTACACATTTCGATCGCTTCAAATATACGTGTTTCCATATAATCTCAACTTATCTGAAACGATCGCACGAATAGAAATTGGTTCTACTTGTGTGTGATCGCCCGCGATCGCACATGATCGCAGAAGTATTACCATATAATCGCACTCGATTGAGTGCGCTTATATGGAAACCATGCTTGAATGTATCAGGGGCGGATTCAGACATTGTAAGGGGGTGTGCAGTCCCTGAAGCCTGGTTCACACTTCGTCATAATCTAATCATAAGCAAGAAAGAAAAAAAGATGTATTATTCGATCCTTGTAAAATAAAGACCAAAGAAAGAAAACAAAGACCAAAGTGTTTCCTTTTCTAATTTCATTTGTTTTGCTTATGCTTACGATTATGACGCAGTGTGAACCAGGCTTAAATGTCTGAAATGGAATAGGGGTAATTGCAGCGCTTGGGGGGTGTCCGGTGCCTCTATGGACACACACCTATATCCGCCCCTGTGTATGCTAGTGTTTCTGTCTTGGCGTAACCTATCACGTTAAACATTTATTTAAAGCATCCGCCTCAACCACAATACAATTTACAACAAATTACAGTCGCTCGAATAAACCTTGAAAAATATACATCGAAAAACCACAGAATATGAAAAATAGCTTCAGAAAACGAATGAATAAGGAATAAGGAACAACTTTGAGCTTAATTTTTGGTTATAAATGTTAGTATGTTCAATATTCAAATGAATTGTTAAACTATGTCATAGAAAGGGTATTATCGATGGCAACGAAAATGGCCGACTCAACGCGCAATGCATCGTGGTTGAGACGGTTCCTTTAGGCGTATATCAGGTGAATAGTTCCTAAAAGTTTTTGTGACTACCACACTTGGCACTTCTTGGATGGATTCATTGGAGAGTTTAGTGGACACTTGAACGCTTTAGAAAACTCTTTGGAATTTGACATCTCCAGATTTACCCTGGAAAAAAAACACACATCAAATGATTGACATATAAGATACGTTTGGTCATTATATAAATATAAGTGGTTTACAGGTATTTCTACCACTGAGAATTACATTAATAGCCCACGTATAAGAACCTGAATTTTTCAATTTAGCCTAAATAGGTTCTTATAAGGTTCTTACATAGATGGTTATTAAACCTTAATATAGGTTCTTATGTTGAGGGGGTTAAAATGAAAATTTTAGTCTAACAGGTTCGTATACGTGTGCTATTACTGTACGTCTGTTTAGGGATTTCTAACACTGAGAAATATCGTATTTCAAACACATGTTAAAACACGATAATTTTTATATATGAAAATATCATTTTGATCAATTTTGCATAAATAATATATAATGATTTAGTAAAGCAAAATATAATGAAACAAAAATACAAAAAGGTTTTATTTCAAATAATATATAATAAACAGAATAATACATGGAAGCTTGGAGATATGGATTTTATCTTTTTTGTGTTTGAATTCGATATCTCCGCTTGCCGATGTTTAATTCTTTATTTAACAATATCTTTTATTCCAAGCTTTCGCCTAGCCTGCGTAGCCTCTACCTCCCCTCCTCTCCCCAATCCATCCGACCCTCTCCCCAATCCCCCAGGGCCAGCTATGCAGACTAGCTTTCGCCGGGCACGATATCCATTGACTGGAAATAAATAATATAGGCAATAACTGATTATTGATTTTATAATCCAAATATGTGCTCGTTGAGATATTTTAAGAGCAAATAGAAGCGATGCTAGATAACATGAAACTGGATTATTGAGGATGGATTTTTTGTGATTTTTTATATATACCTCCAATAGCTAAGTGTATGGGTTCCCTGTTCTATTTGTGACTTGGCAGTCTGGGGACGAATGTTACCGCAATCAACCTAGAACAAGTTTATAGAATCAATAACAATCAAACAGGTTAATCAATAAACGAATATTTAATAGCCGAGTGGATTCATGGATTATATGTGAGTTGAGTTTGTTTGATGTGTTGTTCTCTCCCTTGCCACAAGGGTTTTTCTCAGTATCAAATGCGAGTTGAGTTTGTTATAGATGTACTGTTCTCTCCCTTTAAATCCACAAGGGTTTTCCTTACTCAGCTCCGCTAAAACCAGGCCAAATGTGAACAGAGTTGTGTGCTAAAATATCTAATGTAGAGGTAGTGAGTGTGAGTGTGAATCTCCCCAATAAGTAGGGCCCTTGTGTCTATCTAAAGATTGAGACGTTAAAAAAGGATTTATCAGTGTAGTTTACCTGGCCAGCGCTGATAAAGAACATTTGGTCATTGGTGTATTTCATTCCTGGTAGTCGTGGCTCCTCGCCGTGTATTTGAACCCAACGTTTGTAGGCCTACAAAAAAGAAATGTTTTCCTTAGTTTAACAATCGTTTATAAACATCAATATTGATCTTTAATAAATTAACCATTACCACAACAACAACAGAGGATTATAGGTATTTAAAAAATACCATAAGTACATTACCATAAAGGCTTGCTTGATAGCACCGTTGTCTGCGATATTCTCTCCAAGCGTCTGAACGCCGTTTAGCTGCATTAGTAAAGATATTTTAATCACCATCATCGTCGTTCAGTCATCATCATCATCAATACCATTATCATCATCATTATCAGCAGCAGCAATATTATTGTCATCATCACCATCATAAATTAATAACATCATTATCATCATCATCATCATCATCATTACCATCAAAAGCATCTTCATCATCAACATGTTCATCATGATCATTATCATTATCATTACCATATCATCATCATCACCATATCATCATCATCATCACCACCACCATATCATCACCATGCACCATCATCACCATATCATCATCATCACCACCACCACCACCATCATTACCACCACCACCACTATCATTACCACCACCACCACCACCATCATCACCATATCATCACCACCATATCCATATCATCATCACCACCACCACCACCACAATCATTACCACCACCATCATCACTACCACCATCATCACCACATCAATACACACAATATTCACTTCCATAAGTTGTTCTACTTACATTCATGCCATAGGCTTTCACACTAGAATACTGTTTGATAAAACACTGTGACTTTTTGATAAAAGCAGCATTAGATGAATTGGTCCACCAATTCGATTGATCGCCTATTTTATTATACTTGCGACCTGTAAGACACACAGCCATATATCAAATGATTTTGCTGTGCTGTGCTGTGCTGTGCTGTGCTGTGCTGTGCTGTGCTGTGCTGTGCTGTGCTGTGCTGTGCTGTGCTGTGCTGTGCTGTGCTGTGCTGTGCTGTGCTGTGCTGTGCTGTGCTGTGCTGTGCTGTGCTGTGCTGTGCTGTGCTGTGCTGTGCTGTGCTGTGCTGTGCTGTGCTGTGCTGTGCTGTGCTGTGCTGTGCTGTGCTGTGCTGTGCTGTGCTGTGCTGTGCTGTGCTGTGCTGTGTGCTGTGTCATGTACTGCGATGTGTTGTACATGCTGTGCTGCGAGTACTCACCATTACTATCAAATCCATGTGTAATTTCATGAGCAACTACAGTACCTATACCTCCATAACTTACAGCCCTGTGTCAAAACAATATAACGATTTAAAATTAATGAAGAGATTTAGTTTTAATCTAAGAAATGTACAGAATGCATTGAAAACTGCATATTGCTAAATACTGAATAGTGCATTACAAGCTAGACCCAACGGCATTGTGGGTATCGTTATAATTTGAAGTAAAAAGTAAATAGATATTAAACAGAATCTGCTTCCTTAAATCCTTTGCAGGACTTAACACGCCCATGGCCAGGCGGCGTCTCAATTCTGCATTTGTAAATTTAGAATTTAGAATATTATGGACTTACCTTGGGAAATTTATGTCAAAAAACGGTGGCTGCAAAAATCCTGCAGGAAATGCTAGGAAAATGAAAAAAAAATAGAACTTAGATATCAAATGTAATAACTGTTTTCTTTTAAACATTGCTAAAAAAACTAGTTTAACCACTAGTTATTGTACATTTTACTCCAATTGTTTCCTTATAAACATCGACGCAGTCCACACTAGTTTAATCGCTAGTTATCGTACATTTTTACTCCAATTGTTACCTTAGAAACATCGACGCAGTCCACACTAGTTTAATCGCTAGTTATCGTACATTTTTACTCCAATTGTTTCCTTAGAAACATCGACGCAGTCCACACTAGTTTAATCGCTAGTTATCGTACATTTTTATTTATTTATTTGACGCAAATGGTTTTTTATTCTTATCGATTAAGCAGACTAATTTAAGTTGTCTGTCAAACCATCACACATATTAAACCGATTTATGACTTTTACTCACTTATTTTGTTGGTTACTCTGTCATAAAATGCGTTCACTGTCTGGGGCGGTATA
Organism: Metridium senile; assembly: GCA_949775045.1. Classification (NCBI taxonomy): domain Eukaryota; kingdom Metazoa; phylum Cnidaria; class Anthozoa; order Actiniaria; family Metridiidae; genus Metridium; species Metridium senile. The sequence continues at coordinate 18,088,821 of OX459103.1, forward strand.
ATCCACCTGAAAAAAATAGTGTATTAGTACCCTAGTTTCATGTTATCTAACACGGTTGTGCTATTTTACAAAAGGGACACTTGCGCAGGCCAGGGATAATGTAATTTGTGCCAACCGAGTCTCTGCGATGGACATTAAGGAATATTTTGACGGCAAACGGAGGCTAGTTGGTCCGTGTTCGTAGAGCGTGTTGTCCTTTGTATAGTGGAGTATATACACCTATTTTAAAAAAGGTTGTCATCGCCAAAAGCGATAGGCGATAGGAGATAGGTCATTCCAAGACCCAAGTGCACTATGGGTATAATCTTAAGTATCCACAGAAAAGCAGAAAAGCTGTGTCTTCTGGAAACATTTTAGTTCTTCGACAAGCCATATAACTCTCCAGCGGAGATCGTTGTTTAGTGGAGCTGGCATGATTGAAAATTTCACGACTTGGGTCTAGGAATGACCTATCGCCTATCGCTTTTGGCGATGACAACCTTTTTTGAAATTGGTGTACATAGGGTACGGTGTTGGCCGTAGTGATAGTCATTCTACGGTCAGCCCCGCGCCGTGTACTTAGCTTACGTTTTCACTATAATTTATATATAGCTAATTCAATTAACCTTGTCGCTGAAACAAGCCTAAAGCCTAATCTTGAGAGCGAAAGTGGTCATGGGATTTTAAAATTTCATGAGTTTTCAAGATTCCTAAACCGTAATTTGTGTTTTTGTTTCCACTGAGGAACACTTGCAAATACACGTTGAATGTTTTACACGCTTGTTTTGCACGCCTCATTCGCCTCGATAAAAGATATCCCACGATCCCTTTCGGTCTGACGATTAGGCTTTAGGCATTATAAATCAGCGACAAAGTTAAATGAATTAGCTATATCACAAATACTTTAATTGTCTATCGTATCACAGACACTGTATTTTCAGTTTGAAATAAGATTTCTTTATGATATGGTGAATATATGATAAATGTTCTGTATACACCTATTTCAATTAACGTTGTCCATCTGGAATGGTCGATCTGAGACCGATAGGAATTGTGGGAGCTCGTTAAACTGCAAATACACTATTATAATCACGCTCGAATATTAATGTTTACTTCTGAAATACTGTTATCTGTAATTCAGCACCATTCAAGTGTGATTAAAACAACACATTTGGAATTAATTGAACTCCCACAATTCCTATCGGTCTCAGATCAACCATTCCAGATGGACAACGTTAATTGAAATAGGTTTATAGGGGTGTCACTATAAGGGAATAGTTTTTACCTGGTTTTGTCGACGGGTTGTTTTAGCAAAGAGAGTCGTTTGTAAACTGTGAAGCGACGTAAATTTAGCATACTTGTAAAATATGAACTCTTTGTAGTTTCAAGCTGAAAAAAAACAAACCATAATACAATAGAGGAATAAAAGTTTAAAAAAATGAACAAAAAGAAATGAGCAAATGAACAAACAGACAAACAAGCAAACAAACAGACAAACAAGCAAACAAACAGACAAACAAGCAAACACACAGACAAACAAGCAAACAAATAGACAAACAAGTAGACAAACAAACATACAGACAAAAAAAAAAAAAACAGACAAACAAACAAACAAGCAAACAAATAGACAAACGAACAGACAAACAAACAGACATACAAGGAAATAGACAGACAGACAGACAGACAAACAAACAAACAAACAAACAGACGAATGAAGAAACAAACAATCATAGGAATTGTGACAAGAAATACATGATCTGAAATCACTACAGGAGATTCTGCTAAAAAATCATTGTCTATTCTGAGAAAGACTTTTACCTCCTTGTATCGACGATCTAGTTCCGCTTGATCCTTTAGAAAGCTCGGATAACCAATGTTTTGGCGAATTGCTTTAGCCTGAGAACAAGATTAGATTATTTCATAGATTTCATCATTATTATTATTATTATTTTCATTATTTTTTCTTTCAAGATCTCTCTCTGTCAGCCTTCGCGACGAAATTGTACTAAAGATCTCAAGAGAGACTCTGTCAAATCACTCTACACAACACTTGTAAGATCCCACCTGTGTTATGCTTCCCAACTGTGGGCTCCACAATCTCCCACTCTAATGATAGAGATTGAAAACATCCAGCGGAGAGCGACTCGATTTATTTGTAAAGGATCCGGTCTTTCCTACAAGGAACGTTTGGTTGAACTCAACTTGCTTCCCTTAAATTATTGGCTCGAGTACTTAGACACTGTCTTTTTCTTCAAGTGTAAATTAGGAATAATTGACTTAAATTGTAATGACCTGTTTCATTTTTGCAGTGGACGTTCCCGCCGTGGAACCTCTGGACTTTTTCTTAAAACTAAACTCGCAAAAACTTCCCTTTATCGTGACTCTTTTTTTTATTAGAATAACTAATTTATGGAATGCTGTGCCAGCTGATATAAGAGCCGAAGAGAATCTGCTACCTTTCACTAAGAAGTTAAAATCTTTTTTCTTCACTCGGCTCTCAAATGTTTTTGATCCTGACGACATCCGTTCATTTAAATTAGTTTGTGTAAAATGTCGTCGTCCAAATCCTTTCAATAATTGTAAATGTTAAAAATATGTTGTTGTTGTTGTTTTTTTTTCCTATGTATTTTTTTTTTTTCTCTCTCTTTTGTAGCACGGGGGTGCGTGTAAGTGGGTTGGGTCTTTACTCTTAGGGCATAGGATAGGGTAATTTTACCTAGTAGGGGACGTCATGTTCTTTTGTAATCTTACCTGCCTTGGCGAATTGTTAAATAAATAAATAAATAAATAAATAAATAAATGTCTTGTTTGAAAATTGTTTTCAGCGTCACATTAAAGTAATGAAGCAATAAACGAGCGATTTCCGTGGTTTATCGGTGTAATAAACCACGCGGGATGTTGGGAGAACACGAAAAAAGGCCTAAGAAAATCTCGAGCCTCCGGGCGAGAGATTTTCGGCCTTTTTGAGTGTTCTCCCAACATCCCAAGTGGTTTATTACACCGATAAACCACGGAAATTGCTCGTTTATTGCTTTTATAATATAGAAAGTGTTTCAAAAACGAAATAAAAACGAATTAAAAGAAGTAATTTTTTTTTCATTTTGCTGATGAACAAATCAATTCTCCTGAGAATTCTCAACCATCCAATCAAATCGCTTGTTATAAGCACAAATGTACAAATCTTTCACAACTTTCAAAGCTACAAAATTATATTCTGCGGGTTATGTTTTCATGAAAATATTACATTCTTTTTAAAACTTTTGGGAGAATATAGTAGATACAAGTGGAGAATGCTTCAAATCAAAGCTCTATGGATCAATGTAGCTTGCAAGCTAATGAAACGATCGAGTTTGTTGTCAATAACATGTTTGTTGGCCGGTTCTTGTTGGGAAATCCTAGATGATTTTGATCGTAATAATGAAGGATTTATTGACTAACAAACAAATCTAGACATCGTTTAACCTCAAGCAGATGATATTTACTCACTACTGACATCGACATTATGTGGCTGGTTTGAGTTGAGGATTGCTTGGACATTTTTCAATCAAGTTAGATTCACCACTGAATTCGGACGAACAAAAATCGCCATGATAGTCAGGTAATCCTGCTTTGAACAAAAAAAGATGTATTCGCCGTTGGTCAGTTATTAAATAAATGCATTGATGAATACTTAAGATATTGACTATAGTTATATCGTAAAGCATCTGTTTTTGCAAGCTTATTTATTCAAGTGGATAATTTGTGTGCTAAACTAGCTTTGTCCGTTGGATGCCGTGTCATTCGCTTGGTTTGCATTGTGAAATTAACTTCACTTTCTTCACTGAACAGATATCTTACTTTATCCTTTGACATCAATAACCTAATTAGGCTGCTTTTTTGTACATTTTGTACATTGCTGTTTTGTAACGTCTACGAGTATTTTATGCCTCCAGCGTAGCGTATTTTAATACATTTAAAAATGTACTCTTTCTTTTTAATTCAAAAACAAAACTGTCAAATATACACTTTTTTGATCTTTTTTCGCTCTTATTCAACAATAAAAGTGACTTTTAGAACTACCTGTTCTGTTTATGTGATGCATTGAGTGTTTTTGTTGTTTTTAATTTGTTTATATCAGCTTTTTAACAAAAAGAAAATATTTACTCGACATTTTGAACGCCATTTTTCAAAAGTGAACAGGGAGCAAACAACAACTTTTTCGCTGTTCCTTCGAAACTCTCCAAAACCGTGGTTTATCGGTGTAATAAACCACGGTTTTGGACCAATCAGAGCGCGCGTTATAATCAAACTATATTATAAAGGATAATAAAGTATACTTTATTATAAAACTTATAGAACACAGATTATGTTGATATACACCTATTTCAATTAACGTTGTCCATCTGGAATGGTTGATCTGAGACCGATAGGAATTGTGGGAGCTCGTTAAACTGCAAATGCACTATTATAATCACACTTGAATATTAATGTTTACTGAAATACTGTTATCTGAAATTCAGCACCATTCAAGTGTGGTTAAAACAATGTATTTGAAATTTAATAAACTCACACAATTCCTATCGGTCTCAGATCAACCATTCCAGATGGACAACGTTAATTGAAATAGGTGTATACGTTATTGGAAGTACTATATGTTTGACACACATGATTTTACCCGAAAATGACCACTTTTGTTTGCGCGAATATAAGTCAAAACTTTGTATTCAAATTAATAAGATTTTTACGTCAAAAAGATCTGCACATATTGATCTCGAAGACACACTTTCAAACGAGGACATGTTGCGAAAGTTGACAATAACCTTAATCAGTGCAATTATTTCTGTCATTCCGAATGATTTACCTTTTCTCTGGCTTTCTCTTTCGTCTGTTCGTCCATCCAATCCAACTCATTTAGATTTGCTATAAACGCTTCTCGCTGGTCATTTATCAACTTGGAGATCTAGAAATTAGTATCAAATTATATTTTATAACTATCAGGGCAATTCTGTACATTTAATATTTACAACATAACACAACACTGCTCTCTTGGAAGGATAATCTTGGCTGACTTTACAAGTAGTGTGTGTAAGGCGAGCCTCTTAGAGAGCCCTTATGCATGCGGAGTGATAATTGTAAATACAATAAGTATGAAGTTATGGGTAGTGATGGTTGTAGATAGTAAGGGCCCAGGAAAACGGTTTTAACATTTGCTTCAACATTCGTTCGATTTCGTTGAATGGCAATGTTGAAGCCGTTTGCCCACCTTTTCAACATTGTTGAATCGATGTTGAATTGATGTTGAAAGAGTTTTTAAAAACGCGTTTAAACTTTCCTTTAACATCCATTCAACATTTCTTTTGTGCTGTGAATGTTGAGTCGGAGTTGAAGTCGTTCTGCTCCGTTCAATATTGTTGACTACACCCTTGCGGGGCGCGTAGAACCTTAGTAAACGTGGCAAACGTTGTTACCTCAATTAAGCTTTCCTTTCGGAATTTCTCATCGATAAAAATCAAACCAAGAGGATCACTTATTCGACTTGAGCTCATCTCATCTATGCATTTTTCCCAGAACAACACTGTGCCTGTGCTACCACGAATGACTTCATTAAACTTGTGGAAGGCTGGCTGAGATATGGAGCCGAGGTCTGGGGCAAGGTTGACGACGATCTGCCATATCATGTAGTTACGAACAACGCTGACAAGAAACAGATATATGGTACGTTAATAAATAATATAATGATAATGGTGGTAATGATATGATGATATAATAATATGGTAGCAGTGCTTGTGTTATGGAGCCAAAGTCTGGGGCAAGGTTGACGACGACCTGCCATATCATGTAGTTACGAACAATGCTGTCAAGAAATACATATATATGGTTCGTTAATGATATGATATTCATATGATTATGATGGTTGGTAGTGATAGTGGTGGTGGACGGTGGTGGTGGTTAGCCTGATGATGGTAATGGTAATGATTATGATGGTGGTGATGCTGATTGTGGTGATGATCTTGATTACGGTTATGATGGTGATGGTGATAGTAGTGGTGGTGGTGGTGGTACGTCAATGATAGTTGGTGGTGGTAGTGGTGGTAGTGGTAGTGATAATTATAATTATGTTTATGATGATGATGGTTATATATGATGATAATGATGGTGGTGGTGGTTGTGATAATTATGGTTATAATAATGATGATGGTGGTGGTTGTGAGAATTATGGTTATAATAATGATGGTGATGGTGGTTGTGTTAATTATGGTTATAATAATGATGGTGATGGTGGTTGTGATAACTATACTTGTAATAATGGTGGTGATGGTGGTTGTGAGAATTATGGTTATAATAATGATGGTGATGGTTGTGATAATTATGGTTATCATAATGATGGTGGTGGTTGTGATAATTATGGTTATAATAATGATGGTGATGGTGGTTGTGTTAATTATGGTTATAATAATGATGGTGATGGTGGTTGTGATAACTATACTTGTAATAATGGTGGTGATGGTGGTTGTGAGAATTATGGTTATAATAATGATGGTGATGGTTGTGATAATTATGGTTATCATAATGATGGTGGTGGTTGTGATAATTATGGTTATAATAATGATGGTGATGGTGGTTGTGTTAATTATGGTTATAATAATGATGGTGATGGTGGTTGTGATAACTATACTTGTAATAATGGTGGTGATGGTGGTTGTGAGAATTATGGTTATAATAACGATGGTGAAGGTGGTTGTGGTGGTGTATGTGTTTGTGATAGTGATGATGATAGTTATGATGATGGTGATAACGATGACGATGATGATATGGTGATGATAAAATGATGAAAGTCGTAACTGATGATGACTATAATGAAGATGAGGATGGTGATTGTTATGATGATGTTGTTGTTGTTGTTGTTGCCACTGATGTTGGTGATGATGGTAGTGGCAATAATGATGTTTGGTATGAAAAGGATAATAGTGTTATAATGTTTAGCTAGTTATTATTGTTTTACCTCGATGGTGTATTTTTCAATAACACTCCAAGTTTTCGTATATACTCCACACCAAGTACCGCTATACTATCATTGTCTGTGAACGTGATTCCGACATCTTTGAATACTTCGTTAAGTATCTTAAGCCAATCCAACTAATAAAAATAAGCAAACATATATTGTAAATAAGTTAGAAATTACATTCGTGTATTTTAATTTGTCCATTCATTCGTAATATTACAATGGCATTTTCTGATAAAGATATTTAATTTTCCTTGCCATACCAGAATAGACCTCTTTACCTTCCTTGTTTGTTGTCCCATTTCAGATTTCTTTCACATGTAAATGTTATAAAACGTTCATCATAAAAGAACAATTCTCAAGAGAATAACAGGTGGTCTGAAATGGGCAATTTGCATACGCAGGTAAAGAGGTATATTCTAGTAATAAAATCGAAAACGCGATTGCGTGTCGTGTGCAGTTGAAACACGCGAGAGTTGAGTGTTCTGGCTTCTTGAGTATTCTGATAATCCCCAAGTTCTTTTAGTTATAACTGCATACAGCAAAGAAAGCATGTTTTCTATTTTTATATCAAATAAAAATTGATGTATTTGATCAACGTGTAAACGCGCGTGCTGTGTGCTGTCATAATGCACTCGCCTCAACTAATCAGAATGCGTTATTGATAATAGTTATTTAATTTGTAATACTGACCTGGTTGTCGGAAAGATCTGTTACCTCCTTGATTGATAATAACCTATACAGCTTGATTTCATCTACTGTTTCTTCTTTTGGAAGAGAGATCTATAAAAAGGATTAATAAATCAGCCAATCAATTAATCAAACAATCAAGTCAATCAATCAACCAATCAATTAATCAACCAATTAAGTTAATCAACCAATCAAGTCAATCAATCAATCAATCAGTCAATCAATCAATCAACCAACCAACCAACCAATCAATCAAGTCAATATAATTAATCAATCAATCAATCAATCAATCAACCAATCAAGTCAATTAATCGACCAATCAATCAATCAATCAATCAATCAATCAAACATTCATTCACTAATTTAGCGTATCAGCCAATCAATCCATCAACCAATCAATCAATCAATCAACCAATCAAGTCAATTAATCGACCAATCAATCAATCAATCAATCAATCAATCAAACATTCATTCACTAATTTAGCGTATCAGCCAATCAATCCATCAACCAATCAATTAATCAATCATTCACTCAACCAACCAGCCAATGAATCAACCAATGAATCAATCAATTAATCGAACAGCCATTCAGTCAATCAACCAATTAGTCAATCAATCAAACAATCGACCAACCACTCAGCCAATCGATCACTCGATCAATTAGTCAACTATTCAATCAGTCAATCAATCAAACAGCCAGTGAGTCATTCATTCGTTCGTCCAGTCAGTCAGTGAGAGAGTCATTCAATAAGGCCGTCTACCTATCAGCCAATGAACAAATCAACAACAATCATTAATCCGATCTTAGACTATAGGTGAGCGTAGTGTTTACAAGTGTTGGTGTTGTGATGCTAATTTGCTAACCATTTTAACAATATATTTTTTAATTTTCTTTGTTCTAATAACAATGGTTGGTTGGCAAAACCACAACAAAATACGTCACTGTACGTCCACCTATAGGTGAGCGTAGTGTTTACAAGTGTTGGTATTGTGATGCTAATTTGCTAACCATTTTAACAATATATTTTTTTAATTTTCTTTGTTCTAATAACAATGGTTGGTTGGCAAAACCATAACAAAATACGTCACTGTACGTCCACCTATAGGTGAGCGTAGTGTTGGCAAGTGTTGGTATTGTGATGCTAATTTGCCAACCATTTTCACAATAGATTTGTTAATTTTCTTTGTTTTTATAACAATGGTTGGTTGGCAAAACCACAACAAAATACGTCACTGTACGTCCACCTATAGGTGAGCGTAGTGTTTACAAGTGTTGGTATTGTGATGATAATTTGATAACCATTTTAAGAATAGATTTGTTAATTTTCTTTGTTCTAATAACAATGGTTGGTTGGCAAAACCATAAATAAATACGTCACTGTACGTCCACCTATTCATACCTCAGATAACGCCTTCTCAAACTGTATTATCTCATCGATTAGTGGAGGACTGTCCATATTTGCTCCAAGTAGTGTGACGATGTCCACCATCAGCTTCTTGTAAACAGTCTACAGTATTCATAAATATAGATGGTATTAGTGGTAATCTCATTTATTCTTAGGGGTCCTGATATCTCTCCATATATCAATTTGATGTGGTTAAAGTTAAAAAAAAAAGTACTGATCGGTATTTTACGTCGGAAGTCCCTTATCCCTTAAGCCGAAGCTAGTCTTCAAGAGAGCCGACGGTGCGCTCAATTTACTTCCTTCTCTCCATCAATGCTCCGTTTTACGGGTATTTAAAGCTACTTAAGCTACACGTAAAGAAGATAAGTTGAAACAAGGATGCGAGGTCACTGGGAATCGACTTCGGGACACAGAAAGCCACGCACTAACCAACTGTGCCATCCTTGCTTCTCTGGTTCCTAGCCTTAATCTTTGTTTGAGCCAAACGGTGAAAATATAAAATAGCTATTGTATTTGTTATCGAGATATTCACATAATTGTGAATTCCTTTGTATTTTACTAATAAATATGGATGCTTATACTATGCACCTTTTCAAAAATCGTTGTCGCAAACAAACCATTGTCCATACTCTGAAGCCTGCAAAGGATGTCGGTATTTTTTCTCTTGTTATCGATATATTCATAATATATTTTGGTTGTACATGTTTGTGTTATGTGACCATAACAAGTTGTTGCAGTGATAGATATAAATACAAATATTTCTTTAAAAGAAAACGTGCAATAAATCACAAATTAAGTCCTTGTAACCGACATCCTTTGTAGGCTTTAAAGTGTGGACTGTAGCTTCGGCTGCGACAACGATTTTTGAAATAGGTGTATATGAAAGAGCGTACGAAAGACACATAATTGATATGATTAGAAGTGATCCTATTAAGTCTTTGCAGCTAGTCCTTATGTCTGTTCATTTTAGGATCGTGATAATCTCATCCGCAGGCAACTATTATATATTTTTTCTCTTTGGGTTTCCTTTGTTATGGTTTTATTAACCACGAAAAGAGGCTATCAGAATGAGTGGCGAATGATGAATAGCCATTACACGACCGAAAGGAATTCTGGTCTCCTCTACAGCAAAATCAAGTGCGTTTAATGGTTAGCCTGCCTGGCGGCTCTATAGCAACCCCACCCCTCCCCCTTCTCCCCCAATCCCAAAGAGCCGCCATGCAGGCTATTTTATGGCTTGCTTCGCACAGTTTTACAAAATCTAATCTCCTCTTTGCTAAATTGACAAGTTATTTTACAGTGAACGTGTTTTCTGTCACAAATGATACATAATATTCCCCTTAACAGTTCCCTGCGCCATCTTGAAAGGTAGCCAGGCCTTTGCATTGAAGCGAGACGAACGTTGAGCTTGCAATGATAGAGACACGTGAATAGTTGTCCTGCAAGGTGTTAAAAGGTCTCTATCATTGCAAGCTCAACGTTCTTCTCGCTCCTATGCAAATACACGGCTACCTTTCAAGATGACGTAGGGAACTGTGAAGGGAACTTTTATTTAATACCAATAGCTGAAGACCTACAATTCCTTTCGGTCGTGCAAACCCGTCAACAGTTTTTGAAATAATTGAATGTGAAAATGGCTTATACCTTTTTAATATCAGTATCATTTGAGGCCAGGTAGCTTTTCCGTGAGATTTTGTGACTTGTTTGCTGGATCTGAAAACAAATATATTCATAAAATTAATGAATAATTAATGAGAATTTTACAAAAGAAATTCACGTCGTCCGTGACGAGACCTGTAAATCTCATACAGATTTCGTTTTGATTTGCATAAGCTTCAACTTGGATTTTCTCGGCCAGATTTACTTTTATCATGACTCCGATCTGTATGAGATATACAATGGCTCGTCTTCGACTGGCCGTTGTATATGCAACACAGATTCTCCTATCATACTGTATATTTAACAGAGCATTAACCCGTGAAACAAAGTGTATTAGTTAAAGTGTGATAGTAAAATAACAACAAAAGAACACAATGGAATTAGAGTGTATTAAAGAGTGATACACTAAAGAGTGTTTCATGGGTTAGAGTTGTTTTCGTTAACCCGTGAAACAAAGTGTATTAGTTAAAGTGTGATAGTCAAATGACAAAAAAAAAAAAAAAAAAACACACAATGGAATTACGGTGCATTCAATATTATTTCACGTTTTTCCTGTTGTTCTATTGCAACAAATAGCTTCACCATTTACATACCATAATACGATGTATAGATGAGTTCTTAATATCAGGACGGACTGCGATCTTAAACAACGGAGCTATATTCAATTCCCTATGAATACTTGTTAGATAAGTATAGAAGTCCCACGGTCCTTGGAATCCAGTCTTCGTGATATTCCATGATCCATATTTAGCAATAGTAGCGTTCAAGGGGGAGATGCCTGCTTTCTCGATTGCTTCAACGTCGGTGCAGGCATCGTAGTAGTCGTAGGTCTTCTGTACAGCTGTGCTCTGTAAAAAAAAATCAATAAGAATATTATTCGATTCTTAAAGCCTATATTATTTAACTACTATAGTAAGGGTGGCGTATTGGTTTACCCCGCGCCTCTCACCGCTGTGGTGGCTATACAAAACTGGATTATCACAACACATCAGCTTCGCTAAAGCCGGCCCTAGTTCGGCAAGAGCGGCATAAGCATAAGCAACATACATATATAACAGACTTTGTGAAGCATTTCTCGACTAGGTGTGAGAAAAGACAAGTGCGCCTAATGAGCAAAGCCCAACTGAGTCTGCGTATGTTGCTTATGCTTATGTCGCTAGTGTGAACCAGGCTAAAAGCATAAGCTACGTACGCAGACTCAGTCAAGCGTTTCTTGACTAGGTGTGAGAAAAGACAAGTGCGGCTAATGAGCAAAGCCCAACTGAGTCTGCGTATGTTGCTTATGCTTATGTCGCTAGTGTGAACCAGGCTTTAGTCGCTAGTGTGAAAGATGTACAGGTTTTAGAGATAGGATACGTAGCATGCCAGATACTTTAAACCCCAATCCCCCTCCCCCCAGGCACTTACACCTGGGTTCAAACTATTCACTCTTTTTGACGTACCTTGGAATACTTGTCACGTGTTTTCTTACTGTCCAAAAGTCTTCTCAATGTGATTCGATTTCGTTGTGCTACTTTATTGACCTGTGTCCAGTATGCCTTTGTCTCAGGGATAGGGTTCTCACGTCGCCAACCTCCACACGTAAACAAGTAGAAGTCTTCACAAGGGTCAATGTATGGGTTAAGATTGGTGAGCATTTCTGAAAACATGCAAAAACTATGAGATGCCACGTTTAAACATTAAACCGAGTTCAAATACGTAAAATAGTCCCCTTCACAGTTCCCTACGCCATCTTGAAAGGTAGCCGGGCCTTTGCATTGAAGCGAGACGAACGTTGAGCTTGCAATGATAGAGATCTTAGTAACAACTCGCGGGTCAATTATTCACGTGTCTCTATCATTGCAAGTTCAACGTTCGTCTCGCTTCAATGTAAAGGCCAGGCTACCTTTCAAGATGGCGCAAAGGACTGTGACCTTTCACAGCTATTGATGATAGACAATAAAAAAAAAGGTTTTAATCAGTACTATGAATGAATGAATAAATGAATGATTGGCTGGATGAATAAATGAATGAATGAATACCATTATTACAGCAGGACAATATCATTCTTAATAATAAGAATATGCCTCATTTATATATAAAGCGCTAAATCCATGCGAAAATGACATTTTACTCCAATTGTTTCCTTAGAAACATCGACGCAGTCCACACTAGTTTAACCGCTAGTTATGGTACATTTTTACTCCAATTGTTTCCTTAGAAACATCGACGCAGTCCACACTAGTTTAACCGCTAGTTATCGTACATTTTTACTCCAATTGTTTCCTTAGAAACATCGATCGCGACGCAGTCCACACTAGTTTAACCGCTAGTTATCATGCATTTTTACTCCAATTGTTTCCTTAGAAACATCGACGCAGTCCACACTAGTTTAACCGTTAGTTATCATACATTTTTACTCCAATTGTTTCCTTAAAACCATCGACACAGTCTACACTGAGTCCACGCTAGTTTAGCCGCTAGTTATCGTACATTTTTACTCCAATTGTTTCCTTAGAAACATCGACACAGTCCACACTGGTTTAACCGCTAGTTATCGTACATTTTTACTCCAATTGTTTCCTTAGAAACATCGACGCAGCCCACACTAGTTTAGCCGCTAGTTATCGTACATTTTTACTGCAATTGTTTCCTTAAAACCATGGACACAGTCTACACTGAGCCCACGCTAGTTTAGCCGCTAGTTATCGTACATTTTTACTCCAATTGTTTCCTTAGAAACATCGACGCAGTCCACACAAGTTTAACCGCTAGTTATCGTACATTTTTACGCCAATTGTTTCCTTAGAAACATCGACGCAGTCCACACTAGTTTAACCGCTAGTTATCGTACATTTTTACGCCAATTGTTTCCTTAGAAACATCGACGCAGTCCACACTAGTTTAACCGCTAGTTATCGTACATTTTTACTGCAATTGTTTCCTTAGAAACATCGACGCAGTCCACACTAGTTTAGCCGCTAGTTATCGTACATTTTTACTCCAATTGTTTCCTTAAAACCATCGACACAGTCTACACTGAGTCCACGCTAGTTTAGCCGCTAGTTATCGTACATTTTTACGCCAATTGTTTCCTTATCAACATCGACGCAGTCCACACTAGTTTAACCGCTAGTTATCATACATTTTTACTCCAACTGTTCCTTAGAAACATCGGTGCAGTCCACACTAGTTTAACCGCTAGTTATCGTACATTTTTACTCCAATTTTTTTCTTACAAACATCGACGCAGTCCACATGTACACTAGTTTAACCGCTAGCTTAAAATATTATTACTCCAATTATTTCCTTAATTAGTTAACGTCATTTTGCAATTCTATGTGTGAGCGTGTTTTTTTTTTTTCAATTTGTTCAGCCAATTACCGTAGCGTTTCTAATGGAAATAATTTGCTGTGACCTTCTAGTACATATCGCCTCTTGTATCAGATATTACATGTTGAATAACGATTATATGTCATATTTATGTCCAAATCTAATCTTTTATCTAACTCATTGCTTTCAATATGACATTATGAATAATTAACCTATAAATCTAGGCTACTTAAGTGGACTATTTTGAAGTGATTTTGAAAAACAGGTCGGAAATATAAAATGTAAAGGTTTAGAAAATATATAATATTGTATATAACGCTTTGCTCTTTCAATAAAAGAATGTTTGTTAGGGTTTTTTTTATCTGTTTGTTTCGTTTTTTGTGTGTGTGTTTCTTTGTGCGTTTGTTCGTTCGTTCGTTCGTTTGCTTGTTTATTTGTTTGTTTGTTTATTTGTTCGTTTGCTTGTTTGTTTGTTTGCTTGTTTGTTTGTATGTCTGCTTGCTTGCTTGCTTGCTTGCTTGCTTGCTTGCTTGCTTGCTTGCTTGCTTGCTTGCTTGCTTGCTTGCTTGCTTGCTTGCTTGCTTGCTTGCTTGCTTGTTTGTTTGTTTGTTTGTTTGTTTGTTTGTTTGTTTGTTTGTTTGTTTGTTTGTTTGTTTGTTTGTTTGCTGGCTTGCTTGCTTGCTCATTCGTTTATTCATTCGTTTGTGATTTAATCGAGAATTTTGTCTGATAAACCAACAGCCTTTAGTATTTCTAAACTGTAAAAGGCTGGGGGTTTTTTTTCTGTTAAAATAGCAAATCATCAAGCTTGAATCGGCTGCCATATTTACATGTGTGTTTATTTTTACATGACCTGGAGCAACACTAATACATATTTAGAATAGATGCACTCCCAAGGCGCCTTATACCTGCTGTTTTCTATAGAACTCTTCTATTAACACTATTGCAAATGCTTTGAGGTGTTTCACCGGTACGTGGATTCATCAATTAGTAAAAATGCAGAAAATATGTTTTTATGTTAGATTGAAATGTTTCGATTTGTAACAACTTGCTTCGACTTGATATCGCCTCCGTATTTTCAAAATGAAGAACTTTGCGAGAAATATTTCTTCAAATCTGAAATCATTTTATTTTTCATCATCTGTTTTGTGATTTTCGTTGATGTTTTTTTAGTGAAAATGTTAAAATCAGAAGAATATGTTTTTTCATTTTATTTGATTGAGAAAGTATTTCTTATTGCGTATTTATTTAGTCAATTTCCTAATAAAGAAAAAAACAACAAATAATTTATTTTCAGTAAATATTCTTAATGAAAAAAATTGAATGATTTTTCCCCCCCTGTTTTTGGATACTTTTGTGTATTTACTTATAAAACAAAACAACAGCAAAAAATTGTACAAAAATTAATTAATTTCATAAAATATGTTAACCTCTTTTCAGATTGAATACTACAGATGAAAACATTTTTCCCAGCTTTCGTAAAATTTCAAAACGCTTTTAAATTTCAACTCCTTGCAAATTGAATATCCGAAGTCCAAATTTTAACAATTTGCAACTATTTCTGTGTTTTTCTTGTAAATTTGATTAAGTAATTTTCAACACTTTGTAGGCCTTCAATTTACCAATTATTATATCATGTTTACAAATCTGTTCTTATTTGAACGCGTTAATATTCTCACATACATGTTTGAGTTCATAATCGCTTACTTTAGCTAAATCAAGGACTTGCAAATGAAAGTTGAAAAAATCTGCTATGAGCTTGCATTAAACTCAATAATTTTATTCTAAAAATTATATATATTTGCTTTTTTAAACTGTTTTAAGCTTTGACATATTATTTTTTATTTCGAAATCATATTTTTATTTCTCTTCAAGCATGCAAGTAGTTTAATAAATAAACCCGTGGTACCGGTATATTAATATTTGCTGTTCGTAGAAGGATTCTCAAACAATTCATATATATAATATTGATAATAGAAAAACTCAAAAATCATGAGAAAAATAACATAAGCAAGATTTGGCACTTTCTGTTGACAACGAAGCAGCTCTTCGTTGATTTATTGATTGATTGATGGAAAATATATTTTTCTGTTTCCTACTTGTATATGTAGTTTTTTGACAATTATATTTTCTTATAGTTTATATATATATATTTCTTCTCTCGTAATTTCTTTCCAATTCTTTAATTCCCTGGTTATTGCTTTTCTTTAATTTTCTCTTTGCTTTGTTTTGCTTTTCCTTAAAAGTATAAGTCTTAAAATAAATTCCAAGTGATTTCATTTCGTATATTTTCGAGGCAATAATACTCGTAATTGTGTAAATTTGTTTCACCGTTAGCTCATTCAAGTTGGCGTTTTTTTAATAGTATAGCTCTGATATTACTTCCAAAAGCCGATACTCATCTAATTTGTCGCTAACGAATAATTCGCTAGAATATGAAAAGTCATTTGAATGTCAAACGCTTTTGTAAATACATCGATTTGAAGTAAAGAGAGAGCCATTGTTTACGATATTGATCAACCGCTCTGGAACACTGTTCCATGCATAAATCATAAATTTCTACAATTTTCTAATATATTTGCTAAATCGTTTTTTTCTTCTGCATTGTTTATGCGTTTAGCAGCAATTTTCCTCAATTTGGAGATTATCAAGTGCGCGTTTAGGATCCTTATTGGCAATTTTTGTCGCTAACTCATCACCCTGAGTAAACAGCTGTTTTCTACATTTTCCCGGGAAAATTAAAGGCTAACGTGGGAGTACCAAAAATCGTTCAAAATAAAATTAACCAAGCAACAGAATCCAAAAGGTTATAGTCGTGTGTCTAACCTAGGACATGTACAGTGTGGCTCCACTTTTAGCGATTGGAATTTTTACTCTGAAGTATTCCTTAGTGTAAATATTACGTTTAAGTAACGGTATGGAAAAGCGACTTACCAGAAGCTGTTCGTACACAGTGCTCACTTGTGCAGACTTTCTTCGGCGAGAACGACTTCTCTTCGCGTACTGTGGTCTCCGCCTCGCGTCTCTTTCCTCGCTCCATCGTATACAAGACGATCAGAACAGCGCAAGTTACTAACAGTAGTACTATGATAATCGTGAATACTCGTGATCGTTTGGTTTTTGAAGCACGGTTGAAGTTACGTTCTTCGACCATGACTGGAGAGTAGGCTCCGTTGCTCATCGTAGCTTCGTCATCGTCTTTGTTTAAGCTGTATCGACTGCCGTTCATTTTGTTTCCTCAGGGTGGTTGGTAAATATAGGCTAACGTCTAGCTCCTAACAGCTGGATATTGATCTAGGTCGAAAAGGTCCACCGCGAATACGGGTTAACTAGATCTACAGCGAAGCTAGCGACCGGAACCTTCCACTAATCCTTCAAGCAATTCGATTTTCTCATTACCCAACCATTTGACTTAGCTCTTGGGTGTTTTGCATTTAGTCTAACTGTCTTTTCTGTTATAGGGTTAACGTAAGGGGGAGGGTTATTCCGACCGCACTGACTTACTGATACAATTAATGAATTATACAATAAGCCACCTGCGCTGGGTTGACGATAACATAAGCACTTGACTTTCGATAGACAATCGAATATTCGATAGCTAAATCTAACCCTTTGAAACGATTTCCCCTTGTAAAACCTATTTCCCAGCTCTCAGGAATTTCAACGTATATTTAGTGCGCTAAATGTACTACTTTTTACGGTATATCTAGTATATGTACTAAATCGGAGCAATAATGCTCAATTAGCAAAAAAAATAATCGTGCTATAAATAATTCAAGGCTCTCTATAGTAAAAAACAGCAGCCCGTTTGCGCGATTGGTATTCTAACTCGCTTTTCTGAAACAAATAGCTGAAAAAAGCATTCTCAAATCGACATGAAATACCAGTGTTAATGAATTTATATTGTCTAAAAGAGATTCAGGAGTATTTTTGATGAGTATGCTGAACTTCTTGAAAATATCAGTGAATATTTGCTTATTTGCTAATTAAGAGCACAATTGGATTTTTCTGATTCAACTGCATGAACACCTTGATAATTCGCTTTAGCTAGTTTTCAACACCCTATGTACTCGGTTGTTATTGTAACATTGCAGCCGCGGCGTTTCGCTGTAATAATTCATAACATATTGTTGTACATTTTGACTTGTGAATTTTTCATCAATTGTCGCCCATTCATGTTGTAAAACAAAGACGTAGGATTAACTTTTATTATTGCGAAAGATTCTGAATTCAAATTATCGCTTCGTAAACAATTGTAAGGACTTGTGAAATGCTCACAATTCGTCACCAATTTGTGTCCTAAAGGGACAAAAGCGAAGGATTAGCGAGTGTGTTTGAATAAGAACCTGAATTCAAAATATTACTTTGTAAACAATGTACGACCTGCCTTTTTTGTCAACATATTCAATGGTTTTGGGGTTGAATATTTATCTAATTTATGTTACTTATAACTAAATTAACCCTGACCAAAAACATACCCAAAACACCGTTATTCTTAATTGTTAAAGAAAACCAATTTGCGATCAATTTTAATTCAAAACTTAAAGAAAATAACATGCTTTAAAATTGAAAAAAAATATGCAAACGAGTGCTGTATCCTTGGTTCTAAAATATACCGTTATAACGTTGGCCAATCAGAGGCCATGAAGGTCACGTGATGTGACCAACATCTGGGGATCCCAGATGACGAGGTGACAAATTAAGCGAATGAGGCAGCAAATTGAGCACAATTTCTTACAATCTATCTAATTATGATATTTGTTTTTCTGCTATGAAAAATACCAATGTGGTGTCCATGCGAATTTAGTTTATAGACACAGGTTATGACAATTAACTTCGAGAGAAGCCAGCCCAAAACCGTAGCCATTTAGAGCAATATTTTTACAGTTAGGATACTTTGAACTGACTAAAAGTTTTTAGTTTGTTCCTATTTTTTTACCCCAATAATGGAATAAATAGATTTGATAAGAATGGAAACTAGCGAGTACACTAGTATATAGGCAGCGTCGGTGTTTGATATATACGATAGGTAATAGAATGAACTGTGTAACACCGTAAAATAATGTTGACTTAACTTTACTAATGGTTCGAGCTTTAGCCCTAGAAATTAGCGAGTAAACTAGTATAGGCTGCGTCGGTGTTTGATATCAACGAGCTTAAGTTTCGAGCTTTAGCCCTTCGTCGTAGTAAAAGAAATTTGAAATAAGGTTTCTTCATTTCTAGGGGTTTTGAAATAGTAGAATGTACGAAAAGTAATATCTAAGCACAAGTTATATAATTGCAAATGCTCAATGATGTAGTTTGAACTTTTACAATGTAATCTTTTCGCTTTTTTTGTACCGGCTAAACATTTTTACGTGACAGTACAATTTTAGTCCTTTAAAACAATTTCTTGAAATTTCTCTAAAGTAAATATTTTATGGAAATAATAAATGAATATAAACATTTCCCCATGTGAAGGTGTTTTTTTACAATTAAGCTAGGCAGTATTTACTCCAGTAAGCGTGCCGCCCTCGAATAAGCGCCGCATTTTAACGCTATAATGTTACTCTATAGAACAGCATTGGAAATACATTTTTACTAATTAAAAAGCCACATTTTTCAGTTCAAAGTAATTATATTTCACCGCTCGCCCTTGAGTTATCTCCCCAATATTCGTAGTTCTGATCAAGAAACGGAGAATGAGATCGAGAAAAGTTTAATAAGCACCGCGGCGCTTATTCGAGTGAATATAGTATTCAACTAATTCAAAAATCGAAATCAAAGATATCTTGCAGAGCGCACCGTCGGCTTCCTGGGAGACCATCTAACCTCTCATCTAGCTAGGAAAACCGATGTTTAGATATAGTTACATATATTTTTTTTTTAGCATCGTTTTTACATTACAATATGTACATGTATAAATATTAAAACTTGTTTGTAGATGCAGGCTATCTACAATAACCTTTGCAGGTAAGCCTAGGTAGACTAGGTAGACAGCTTGTTTAATTTTAGATGTCATGTATTTTAAGTGGAAACTGAGAAGAACACACATTTAAGTATCTCTCAGTCTCGCTATATTTAATATTTTTCTGATAGCGTTTTTCTCCTATCTCCCAAAATTCTCTGTATTTTTTTAGTGATTTCTCCAACATCTGTGAGTCAATTTTGAGGTATTTTGGACCACCTATACTGATACATCTAGTGCAGCCGAGTCAGTTTAGTGCAAATAATATGCACCTATTTCAAAAAACGTTGTCGCAGTAAAGTCAACAAGCATCGAGCCAAGACCGAAATGAATGCTGGTTTTGTGTTGCAAATGTCACAGGGATCCCTAATAAATCAATAATTATGAATATTATTATTTGGCAGAAAAAAAATCTCACTTACGGTACCTCCACGTTGCACTGCACATATTTTGAGTATTTGAGAGTTTCATCCCTTGTCACATATTACTAAACTAGAGAGATTTGCCGAGAAAAGCTAAGCGATAAAAGTTTTCGAATTTTGCCATTCGTCAGCCATTTGTCACCAAGCAACGGCGGCCACAGGAAGCCCAACAGATATCACGAGCAGTAGTCGACACAGGAAGCCCAAGCGACGAACAATTGCATGCGCGCGCGTTTTTCATCTATTTTATTCATTAGGGGTCTCTGTGCTAATGTATCAAAATAAGACTTGTTTTCTAACGAATTCGAACTAATAACAAAATGCGAGCATCAGCTCACGTGCTTACAATCAATTTTGTTGATAACATGTGTAATACATTACAGCACAAAACCAGCATTCATTTCGGTCTTGGCTTCAAGCTAGTTGCTTTAATGACGGCAAGGGTTTTTGAAATAGGTGTATATATTATTTGCACTAAACTGACTACACTCTGTTATGACAATCAATATACTGGTAGTGAGTGTAAATGTATCGGATACCAACCACTGACCATGGAGATTCGATAACGCGGACTTCCAATATAGCACGTCGTTAAACATTTATGTTTGCAAGCCACCTCTGCATGCAGCTCCTTTTGTCGTTTTGGGCTTCCGTTAGAACAGTTTTATTGACGTACCGCGAGGAGACTGCGCCCCTCCCCCTCGTATCCATTGTTTGTATCTTCATTCCAAGACTCCTACAGAGAGATACCTTTCCGAAGCAATTATTTTCTCTCACTTGGGATTGCTTTGTAATAGTTTTATTGACCGTGAAGACACTGCGCCCCTCCCCCTAGTGTCCATTTTTGTGTCTTTATTCCCAGACTCCTACAGAGAAATACATCTTCCAAAGGCAACACCATTTCCTCCCTTGGTTTGCCTTTCTAACAGTTTCATTCAACCGTGAGGAGATTGCGCCCCTCCCCCTCTCCCTAGTGTCCATATTTGTATCTTCATTCCCAGACTCCTGCGGACGCGGCTAAATATTCGCATTGTTTCATTAAATCGATATCAATATAGTTCAAACACTTTATTGCTATTTTAAAATTTTCGAATAAAACTACAATATTAAAAAAAGCTGTCACTTACTTTCTGAGCTAACGTACGTTGCTTACGCGATGCTACTAGGCAGCCACTATGGAAACGCAGTTGTACCATAGAAACGAGATAGTTACTATGGAAATAATATAGTTACTATGGAGGTAGGGCAGTTGCTATGGAAACATTAGTTGCTATGGAAACATTAGTTGCCACGGAAACATTAGTTGCCACGGAAACAAAAAGTAACTGGGAACAAAATAGTTACTATGGAAACAAGCTAGTTATAATGTGAACAAGATAGTTACTAAGGAAACTAGATTGTTACTGTGGAAACAAGATATATATTTTGAACTGCTTTACTCAAGCTACCGGGAACTCTCCTTGAAAGATATTATACCGCTGTACCAAATGATCGCTGTAGTCTCTTTCGCAGTTCCCTGCGCCGTCTTGAAAGGTTACTTTTCTTTTCATCAATACCAGACGAACGTTGAGCTTGCAAAGGTAGATACCTCGCGGGCAATTTTATGCCCATGTCTCTATCATTTCAAGCTCAACGTTCGTCTCGCTTCGATGGAAAGACACGTCTACCTTTCAAGATGGCGCAGGGAACTGTGAAGGGGACAATGGGTACACGTCTTTATAGTTTAATTTAGAAACAATCTGGTGTCAAGTTTTGTTTGTAGCACTCCAGTCTCTTGTTATCATCAAACACCGCTGTACTATTTAACACAAGGCATATTTGCACAGACTAATTAAGCCTCGATTTGTTGTAAAATTAAAATATGAATGCAAGGCGAAACCCGTTAAAATATTAAAGTGTAAAAATAGAAGAAAAAAAAAACACTTTTACAGACTTACTCTGAATAATCCCCTTCGCTGTTCTCTGCGCCATCTTGAAAGGTAGCCGGGCCTTTGCATCGAAGCGAGACGAACGTTGAACTTGCAATGATAGAAACATTTTAACAACTCGCGTGTCTCATTGCAAGCTCAACATTCGTCTCGCTTCGATGTTAAGGACCAGCTACCTTTCAAGATGGTGCAGGGAAATGTGTAGGAGACTATTTTAATATTTTAATATTTTAATACCTTAAAAGGTATTCCCTGTGCAAATATGCTGGAACCTCGTTAATCCGGCCACCAAAGGGACAGCCAAAAGTGGCCGTATTAAGCGGGTGGCCGTAAGGCGGGGTTCCACTGTATGCCTTGCAAAGTAGTGCGGCTTCAGTTCTAGAAAACGTGGAACTGGGTGCGAGAAACTTTCTCCATAGGACGCTATTTTTCATATTCAAACCAGTTATCTCTCTATTACTACAATTACTGTACAATGCTACCCAAAATCTATCTACATGGTTGTCATGGTTACGATTATCAACACACTGTCATTTTTCGTGTTTTGGTTGCCACGGCAACCAAACAAGTCCTAGTGATTTTATCAACTGAAACACAATGTTTATATGATAACCCAAATAAGGCAGTAACATTCCATATATGGTAGTGTCCATAACTTTATACATGACGTCATTGACTGGTACTGTAACCTATTTAGTAATGAGGAAGTTGTCATAGCAACGCTGTTCTTTAAAACATGTTCTGTTCTATCCATTGCCCAAAGTTCACGATTTTGACGAAGACGCCGTATTTGTTAGCAAGGCCACATCCTAAGTCACTCCCCCAGCTGACGACACCTCCAAGGATCCACTTGTTGCTCTTAGGGTCGAGGAAGACCAGGCCTCCTCCTGAATCGCCCTGGCAAACGTTTTGTCCCCCAACACTGTGACCTGCGCAGATCATGTTTTCGGTGACGGTGTACCCCTCGCTTAGGAAGGACCTCTGACAAACTGCTTTGGATACAACCGGTAGACATGCTTCTTTGAGTGCGTCGGCAATGTAGACATTTTTTACATTGGAAATGCGGTTTTTTGTTTTGCCCCAGCCAACAGCCATTCCGAACCTGGATGGTGTGATTAGGTTGACTTGGCTGTTAACAGTACAACATGATTGTTATGATCATTTTTATTAGTTATAAAGCTCATTAAATAACTCATAACAATTGATAAGAGAAATTACAACCTTGGGGGAGGTTCCATATTTAGATTCGTCTTCATTTGCATATGTTTTAACTTGGATGTTCTCTTATACACTGCAAAAACGGCTGAATAGATACAACACAGTATATTGCGTTAATCATGCATTTAGCATAACACTTTATAGTGAGTTAACCCAACTCATTATTGAGTAAAAGTGAGGTTAAACTCAATACATTGAGTACATTGTACTCAATGGCCGTCTACATTTATGTTTACTCTCAATAATGAGTTGGGTTTACTCACTATAAAGTGTTATCCTGAATGCATGATTAACGCAATGTACTGTGTTGTATCTACTCAGCCGTTTTTGCAGTTGAATTTACTTTTATCTTGATCGATATCACAATTTTAGTAAAGAAAGAAAGAACTAGCTTTGGAGATTTACACCTACTTGCAGTAAGGTTGTCATACAAAATAGAACATTTGTCACAAAGAAAATAGAACATTTGAGATTTAGTGCGAAAGGAATTAATTAAAAGACAAAAGAGAGAGTTCAGCTTGAATGATCTTCTTTTGTCTTTTAATCAATTCCTATCGTACTAAATCACAAATGTTCTATTTTCTTTATAACAAATGTATATTTTTGTATGACAACCTTACTGCAAGTAGGTGTATATGTACTATATATAATATTCGCGTCCGATCTGTACATCCCAAACAGATCGGCCGCCATGTTGTATATAGTACTTATTTTGTAACAAATGATTAAATGATTGTGATAACATTTATGACACTGATGTCGATTATCATGGCGTTATATGCATGGTAGTATAGATAATGATGGCGATGATTGAGCAGTTGATCCTCATGTCTTTTCCACACTGGATATCCATCCACATCCACGTAGTACGATCGATGTAGCACTTCAATGATGACTCCGGGTAACCAGCGAGGACCAGAGCATAGGTTAAGAACATATACCTTATCACCTACAGAAAACTTAGGCAAACAATTAGTATTTTGACTTTCGAAACATGGCCTAACACTTGAAAATCTTGTTCTGGGCTGTCTGTGCATTAGCAAATAAGCAGGAGACTCTGCGGTTGCAGGGTGTGGAGTACATTTATAAGTACGTAAGATACGGTTTAACTTATCTTGTAAGGTTCCTTTGTCCTTCTCCATCTTGCTTAGGGCTGATTTGAAGAACCTTACATAGCGCTCCGCCATACCATTTGAGGCTGGATGCGCAGGAGGCGTAAGTGTGTGACGGATGTTGTTTTTCCTCGTAAACTCTTCAAATTCACAACTGAAAAACTGTGGGCCATTATCTGAAACGATATGTTCTGGAAGACCAAAGTTAGCAAATAACTTTCTTAACTGTGCTATGTTGAATTCATTGGATTCATTGGATATACTTCTAACCATTTAGAGTAGGAGTCGATAACAACATGCTACCCATGTAAGGGCCTGCATAGTCTATGTGTAGCCGTTTCCAAGGGCCTGAAGGCCAATTCCACTTGCAACAGGAGGTCTCGGAGGGGCATAAGCATTCTCTTGGCAATTAACACAGTTTTTAGTAATTTTTTCAATGTTTTCATTTATTTTAGGCCACCAAAAATACTGCCTAGCAAATGCCTTCATTCTAACAGTTCCCATGTGTTCTGTATGCAGGTCTAACAAGAGTGTGGATCTAAATGGAGCAGATATAATAACTCTACTTCCCCACAATATACAACTTTGCTCGACAGTCAATTCAGTTCTACGTGTGAAATAAGGTAGCATGCAGTTTATCATCGTGGCACTTACTTGAGTTAGGCCAACCTTCTTTGGTAATTTGTAGAACTCTGGATAAGCATGGATCTTTCTGTGCATCTTATGTCACAGTCTTAGCTGTCAGCGGTAGTCCACTCAACGATTCTTCATCAATCAACATTATTTCTTCTTCTTCTGGTAATTCATGCGTCTTATATGATTCCTGTAAAGGAGCTCGAGACAAATAGTCAGCTCAGGCATTTTCCTTTGATGAAATGTATTTTACCTTGTAGCTATAAGCCGATAAGATTAAGGCCCATCGCTTAATTATAGCAGCAGCAAGTTGCGGAACAGCAGTATGTTCACCAAAAAGCTTCACAAGTGGTTGGTGGTCTGTAAGTGAAAGTACGACCAAGTAGATACTGACGGAACTTCTGTACACCGTAAATAATGGCTAGAGCTTCACGCTCGATCTGCGCATAGTTCCTCTCAGCATCAGTGAGACTACGAGAAGTAAAATAAACTGGCTTCAACTCACCATTTTTGTGGGATTGCTGTAGTACGGCGCCAATGCCAGATGCGGATGCATCACAAGAGAGCACTAACTCAACATCAGGGTCATAGTGCACTAGCATTACATCATCAGTCATCAACTTCTTGATGTTCTCAAACGACGCCTGCTGCTCACTTCCCCAATTCCAAGCTTGCTCTCTTCTTAGTAGTAGATACAATGGCGCCATATGGTGAGCTAGATTTGGAAGAAACCTCGCATAGTAGTTAACCAGACCAATATAGGTACGCAACTCAGACACGTTGGTTGGTGCAGGAGCTTCCATAATTGCCTTGACCTTTGATTCTGTTGGTTTGATTCCATCTTTGGTGATTTTGTACCCTAAGTACTCAAATTCTGTAAGCATGAATTTACACTTTGACCTCTGAAGACGTAGACCATTTTCTTGCAACCGTCGCATCACTGCTTGAAGGTTAGACAGGTGTTCAGCATCATCACGGCCTGTGACAAGGATATAATCTAAGTATACGCTGACACTCTCGATTCCTTTAAGAACATTCTCCATCGTGCGTTGAAACAGGCTAACTGCACATGACACTCCAAAATTAAAGGAAGTCTGTTGTATTGGTAAAGACCGGTATGTGTATTTATTGTAGTCAACTTCTTCGACGTTTCATCTAGGAGTATTTGGTGGTAGGCTTGGGACAAGTCTAACTTCGTGAGCTTCTCGCCATGGGAAAGAGTAGCAAAGATTTCATCAACTTTAGGCAATGGGTACTTGTCAGGCTTAGACACTTTGTTGAAAGTCATCTTGTAATCACCACACAGACGTATGTCGCCAGATGATTTCACCACAGGTACAACTGGAGCCGCCTAGTCAGAGTGAACAACTTTCTCTATGATTTCTTTGCTCTCTAGTTTCTGAAGCTCGTCTTCAATCCTCTTTTTCATAGCAAATGGAAGAGGCCTGGCTTTGCAGAATTCCGGTTTGCACCTTCATCAATCTCGATATGAGCTTCATAACCCTTAAGACAGCCAAGCTCGTCCCTAAATAACTCAGAAAAATCAGTTGGCAAGCTGTCTAGGTCACTGTTAACATTAAGCATTTCTTTCCAGGGTAATCTAATTTGCTGTAACCATGTACGGCCAAACAATGGGGGACCTTCACCCTCCACTACAACTAGGGGTAATTCAGCACTTTGATCTCCAATTGACACGTTAACTAATTTCTCTCCTACCACAATAATCTTGTTGCCCGAGTAAGAGCGAAGCTTGACAGTAGATTGGTTTAAGGGAGTATCCCTTAAAGGTTTACCAAAGTCATTCTAATTGATAAGAGAGACCCCAGCCCCAGTGTCTAGCTGGAAAGTGATTGGTACATTATCAATATTAACATTAACATGCAATGGTGGTTTAGCGCCAACTGAATTGATACAAAAAAGATTACCAAATGCTTCATCTTCAATCGATTCAATCGATTTCAACCGCATTTGCTTGTTTGGGTTTTTTAGAGCGTAAATGTTTTTGTTTTAACAAACAAACCCTTTCGATGTGGCCAGTTTTACTGCAGTAACGGCATTTAGCATTGATGAATTTACATTTAGGAGCTAAGTGTGATTGATCATTACATCTGAAACATTGTTTACCGCCTTGATTTTTGGGCATCGAGGGCATGACACGTGTTGTAGGACTAGGGGCGTGACTGAATTTGTGTGAGCTGTTCTTGCTACTCGAAACCTTGTGTACAGAGGCGTTAATAGCAGGGTTATGTAAGGCATGTACATCTTTACTAGCTAATTTTTGAGCGACAGAAATGTTGTAAGCTCTCTCAAAAGTAATGTCAGCTTCAACCAATAATATTTTCTGAATCTTTTCATCGTTTTTCCAGCAACTAGTCTGTCTTTAAGCATATCGTTCAAGAATCGAATCTTTAAGATCACACTTCTCGGCAAATCTTTTAATCTGGCTGACATATTCTGGTACAGTTTCATTTGGCTTTCTAATACGAGTATGAAATTTATATCGCTCTACGATTACTGAGCACGTGGGTTGACAGTGTTTCTTAAGCACACTTACCAGGTCGTCGTACGACTTGTCACTAGGTTTATTTGGAGTACCCAAGTTCCTTAGCAGGCTGTAGGTTTTCTGGCCAATAAAACTGAGAAGAATAGATCTTCTTTTATCTGTTCTTCGTCTTACAACATCAGCATTCGAACCGTCGGTAGCTAGCGGGATTTCGTTCAAGTCGTTTGCAGTAAAATAAATCTTTAATCTTTCTACGTAGAGCTCCCAATCATCTTTCTTGCCTGTAAAACTTTCAATTTTGCCATAATGCGCCATTTAAGAAGAATCCTCGTCACCAAATTGTCGTATTATTGAATTGGGAGCAAAAGCGAAGATGATGAACTTTACACTTCATCAGGGTATATAACATTTCCAGCCATTTTTTGAGAATAAGAATCTTCGTCTAATGTATTTCGATATCACGTGGAACATTTTTGGAACAAATTTTTTTATACCCAGTTCTTAATTGGGTGGAAACGTACATAGCAACGCGTTAGCGGATTAGGTGATGATAGGTGGTGATGATAGTAACTGTGATTATGCTATTATTCATCAACGATAACAGAAGGCTTCGATGTATACAGTACAGCAAAACTTCAATAACAACGAAATACCTACCTTGTAGTTTTCGGTAAGCAGATTGGTCGAACATATTCTCCAATCGTGATTTCTTCGTCGAGTTTCAGGAGGGCTAAGTTCGAATCAAAGAGCGTGTAGTCAAAGTTGTCGTGTATAATAATCTGTGATACGTTCCTTCGTTGCACTTGATGGGCGTTGGGTTTCGATATGCGATACAGACCAATAAACAGCTCGAACTGTGTTAGTGGTAAACTGA
Source organism: Metridium senile (assembly GCA_949775045.1). Classification (NCBI taxonomy): domain Eukaryota; kingdom Metazoa; phylum Cnidaria; class Anthozoa; order Actiniaria; family Metridiidae; genus Metridium; species Metridium senile. The sequence goes on from OX459103.1 coordinate 18,117,486, forward strand.
TGCCTTTCTTGTTCCTGACACAGTGGGCAGCTAAAAAATGAAAAGGATGTTTAGTATTCTGCCCGGTACACATGCACAAGACCACGGGTTGCTACACGGGCTGGCTGTACAAATGAATTACTGCTGACCCAACCGCATTTGTTCCATAACTTCATTGCGAAACAAGTTGCTGAAAAAATAGCACATTTTAATCTCGCCTTAATTTTAAGAGTCGACTATTAAGTTTTTTTTCAAGTGGCATACCTGTTAATACCCATCTCTCGTTAAGCAGCGATCCTCCACAGGCTACGTGACCATTCTTCTTTAGCAACACGTGCCAGGGATACGCCCCTTTGACAGTTTCTTGGCCACCCACAATCCTTTGCCGGCACTGCTGTCGTCGTGTACCGTTGAATCTTGTTTCACCGCATACTAAAAACGGCAGTAAGATAATTAGTAAAATAAATTATCTTAGTATAGAATTTGCATGAATGATCACAAGATAATCGATTCTAGAGGAAGAATTTATTCAATCATTGACTGACTGTCTGACTAACTGACTAACTGACTGACTGACTGACTGACTGACTGACTGACTGACTGACTGACTGACTGACTGACTGACTGACTGACTGACTGACTGACTGACTGACTGACTGAACACATATTTGACACTAAACTTATACCACTAAAGTGACTATTACATACTTGCAATGCATTTTGGTAAAGCTCCAGACCAGGACCCGTCAGCATTGCATGTCCGCGTCGAATCGCCTTGAAGTTGGAAGTATGGGTCACAGGTGTAGTTGACTGTATCTTTGTATTTAAAGCCGTTGGATTGAAATGAACCGTGTCTTAATATCCCTGGATGACCACAGGAACGACCTTCAAACAAAACCGACAATGGTAAACCAGGTGATTTCGCGCGCCCACTTCCGGTTATTAGCCAATCAGAAGCATTTCTGTCGCATCGACAACAGTTCCAAGATGGCGTCGTTCGAGAGAGTTGTTTCCAGAGTTAATCCTCGATAAATACATAAAATAACTTTATATTTAAAAGTTCTGTTACTAGTACTTGGACAATAAAAGTTCACTGCTGCTCTATCAGGGATAAAAAAGAATAAAAACAATGCCTAAAAGTAACCAAAATTGTTTTTGTCTCGAGGCGCCATTTTGGAGCTATTCGTTTTGACAAACAATCCTTTGCGCGCTTCGAAGGGAGATCACCTGGAAGTTATTGGGAAATCCTTTTTTTTTTTTTTGAAGGCTGGTAGACACTTGGCGACAGGTCGCTGCAACACGACGCGGCTACACGTCGCTGCAACGTCGCTTCGTGTGCCGCACTGTTTCGAAAACACATCGCCGCGACTCATTTGGTTGCTGCGACCTGACGCACGTAAATAAAATAAATAAAATAAATCACTTTTTTAACGTCTCTTTTTTTTTTTTTTTTTTTCTCTTTTATTCACAAATAATATTTAATACAGTTATTATTATTTACAATTAAGGAGGATAAAACTTTAACCCTTTGGTGCCTGCCGATGATTATTGGATTTTTGACTATTTTTGGTGCGAAAAGTTAAAAAATCGATTTCAATTCAAAATAAGGCGTTGCTAGGGAAACTGTTGCTGTTTCGAACTACCGATGGCTCAAGGATTCCAGGAACGCCTTGCGGATTTTAGCTCGTTCAATTCCGAGTCAACACTTTGACCCTGAATTGAGCTAAAATCCAGTTTATAAGTGTTTTTTTCAGTCATTTGCTACTACAAGAGCCCCTAGTCATGCATCATTAAGTTTGTCTAGGTGGTGGAGACGCACTTTTGGACGAATTCAAAGGTGGAAAACGATTTTACAAAGAAAATAGCGCAGGTCGTTGTGTCTATTGACAATGGCTTCGTTGGAGTAAAATCGCTTTCCTGGTCGTCTTGTGGTAGACACCAGTACCAACCAAGGCAATTTTAGTGAGTTTTGCCTTGTAAAGATGGCAATCGGTGCAATTTTTGTCCGGTTGGTGCTAGTGACTGGGCACACACAAAATCTATAAAGAATTGGGATCTGGGCCATGTGCTGTCGAAAATTTGCATAATTACCCACAATGCTTTTCGTTATTAAATGAAGAAACGAGTTTTGCGTTAGTAGGCTAAATAAACAAGGCTGATGTGTGGCTCGTAGAAAATGTTTGATCATAAAAAGTTAAGAAATCAAAAGAACTGGGGCTGATGTGTTCTGAGAATGCCGATTTTTGTTTTTTAAATGATATTATTTGCATTAAAATCAGAGATGAAAAATGACTTTTATCATGGTTGTTCTATTTCGCCAAAATGCACATTTCAACGTTCACCTTAACACAAAGGACTCTATATTTTACAAATTCGGATCTCAGATGATCAATTTAGTGTCAGATGTTGTGGAACTTACCAGGCAACACAGATAATTACATTTTAGAGCCATGACTTTCAAAGCCAGAGAGCTAGAATTTTTGAGGTCATCGTTCCATATGGAACGACATTTGCAAAGGCAGGCACCAAAGGGTTAAGTGTTATTTTAAGTGTTATCTTCCACTAGAAGATTATTTAAATAATTTTTCACATAAATTAAACATAATTCTCGTTACTCAATAAAGATAAAGTACTATTTGGATAAATTAACAACTTATTGTATATATAATTAAGAAAAGAGAGAGAGAGGAAAAACAAAAAAAACAAAAACACATAAATACATGACAACACACGCACTCACCACACACACACTAACAAAAACAAAAAAAAAACACATAACTTCCCTGTGCTCAAATTTGAATTTTAAATGTTTATAAGGTAAGAAATTTGTCCCACTTTTTGATATGTACATTTAATTTGTTCGTATTTAGAGCCACTTTGTATTCAATATTTTTGTATTGTCTTAGTTGATTTTTGAATAAAGATAATGATACTAACGAATTTGTTTTTTCTCTGACTTTATATAGTGTAAATTTATACAACAAAATGATAAAGTTTACTAATGTATCGTCAACACCTAATATTATATTAGTCATGATACAACTCGGTAAATTGATTCCGAATTCTTCTGCCCAATTACGTATTATAAAGTAAAAGTTTTTGGATTCAATGCATTCAACAAAAAGATGGTCGATCGTTTCCGGATATACATGACATAGAGAACAAGAGGAGTAATTAATTATCTTGAAGCGATGTAGGTCATAATTTAGATATAATACGTTGTTCAATATCTTGTATTGAAACATTCTTAAATAAGTATCTATTGTCGTTTTATATATTCTATCATAAACCCTTTCCCATTCTATTACCAAAGTATTACCTATTCTTGCATTTAAATTTGATTGAGCTGTTGGTTTTTTGAATTCTCCTTGAATAATATGATCATATATTACCTTGGTCGTCATATTTTCTATGGAAATTAATTCATCTCTTAAAGCGAATTTATTTTTAGTTTGATTTTTGATTTCCCCAACATTTTGTTGATGTTGTGCTATGTATGTTATCCATGTTTTTGGTATAGCCTGATTTATCCCTGCCCATCTAAGATAGTCTTTATCTTGTACTCCGATGCTTTTTGCAAATGTCCATGAAAAAACGCCGTTATTGTCACATAAGTCTTTTATTTTATTAATATTGAGTTCGGACATAAAATTATAATATATGGATGTTTTGTCAGTTTTAATATAGCTATTATTCCAAATTGATTGGTTTAAAATTAAAGATAGATTTCCTTCAGGGTTTATTTTAACATAATCTGACCATGTTGAGAGTATTTGTTTTAAAAAAGGCGAGGCACATTTTGGTATTCTTAGACTATCAAAATTAGTCGAAACTTGACTTGTTTAACGTCTCAATGTATTTAGCCAGAGGCTAATTGGGGAGACTCAGACACACACTCACTACCTCTACGTTAATTATTTTGCAAACAACGCAGCTCACATGTTCATTTTTGTGGAGGGAGGAAAACCGGATAACCCGGAGAAAAACCCCCGTATTCAAACCAGTTTGATTTTGTGCGACGCGTCGCGCGGGGGACAATATTCTGTCACGAAGTCAAAACTTTCCACGAAAACTCTATGTGCACACGAGGGGAATAGTCCCCTTCACAGTTCCCTGCGCCATCTTAAAAGGTAACCGGGCCTTTGCATCGAAGCGAATCGAACGTTGAGCTTGTATTGATAGAGACCTTTTAACACCTTGTGGGACAATTATTCACGTGTCTCTATCATTGCAAGCTCAATGTTCGTCCCGCTTCGATGTCAAGGCCCAGCTATACCTTTCAAGATGGCGCAGGGAACTGTGAAGGGATCCGGAACTATTGTCGCAAAATATCCAATATTGGCAGAATATCCAGACCATATATACTTATAGTATCTTACAAAAAGGAAAAATCACTACAAGCTAGGCTGTATTGTCAAAGCGCTAGCCATACCTCCTTAAACCGTCAAAAACATAGCCGTCCGTAAAGCTGTTAATCTAATCTAATGCGAATTCAACAGAATCAGGCGACTTTTTTCTCAAATTATGTTTGTCTCGTTTTCACAGCAGACGACTTGTCCGTCATAAAACCATTTGTCCGCCCAGACGATATGTTGGTTTTCTAGTGTGAAAATGTTTTAAAGCGTGACAGTCGCTTTAATCACTTACGTTTGCAAGATGGCGTGACACCACTCCATGTTCCATTATTTATACAGTCCCGGATGTAAGATCCAAATAACTGGTAGCCAGGCAGACACGAGAACTCTAGAGTGTCTTTGAATAAGAAACTGTTGCCTTTCATGAAACCGTTACGAGGCGCGGTTTGTTTAGGGCAGATGATACCTGTAGGTGATTGGTTAAGACAGACAGACATGAAGACAGACAGACAGAATGACTGATTTATCAAATAATTGAATAAATGAGTGAATGGATATATCAATGAAGGAATAAACGAATAATTGGATCAATGAGTGGATGTATGAATGAACGAATGAATGCCAGTTAATGAATGGATGAATGAATTGAAAAATGAATGAAAATGAACGTATTTACCCTTGTAGCATTTTGGGGCATTAATATTCCATGTGCCATTTAGACAAGTAATCATAGATGGACCAATCTTTTTGAAGTTCATCTTGCATACAAATATAACTGTTTGGCTATGATTGAAGTTAATGCCCCAGCGAACACTATTTTTTGGAACACCAGGATCTGGACAAGGACCTATCATGGTAAAGTAAAGATAATATACAAATTAAGTAATACCTTATAGCAGAGCTCCCAGCCGGTTTAATTTTTTCTGACAACATCAATATGTACATGTAAATAGTATATGTCCACGGGTCATAAATACCTGATTACGTTGGAGTATTTGTGCGTATTTTAAAGAAATACTATTTCTTATTGTTCAGGGTGACTCAAGAAAAAAACGAGAAATAATAATCTTTGATATATACATATTTATCTTATTTATCACGAAGAAAACTATATTTTTCAATAGCTTTTTGCTCCGGCAAAATTATGAAAAAGATACTTTGTGTGCATAACGAATTATTGACGCGTAGCGGAGTGCTTTTTAGCGCTTCTCATGTCTTCTTAAAATCCCCAAGTGCTCTATGACTCGATAGAGCACTGCTGCCGAGTTTTTTTATTTTTTTTTTATAAAATATTCAGTAGTTAAAATCAAACGAACCGACGTTCCGAGCACTGTTGAGTTATAGAGAACGCTTCTCAGCCAATCAGAGCGCGCGATTTATATCAAATATTTTATAATGAGTAACAGATCCTCAAAAGAAAGACATGACAATCACAAAAAATAGCACATTATCATTATGCAGCACAACAAATTTAAATGCCCATGACTTGTTTTTTAAAAATTGTATTTTTCAAAATATTCTTACCTAAACAAAGAGGAGGGTACCCATTCCATGTGCCATCGATATGACAAGTCAGAGATGACTGTCCAACCATGATATGGTTTCTATTACAGAAAAATTGGATATTTGCCTTGTATCGATAATTTCCTCTTGAAGGTCGTCTTACACCATTGTGAGGGGGACCAGGATCTGGACAAGGTATTTCTGTAAAATCAATTATATCACTTAGTTGAATCCGGATAATCAAATTATGTCATGCTTCGGCTATCTTTCCTGGCATGAATACCACCGAGCGTTTTAGAGAGAAACCATCTTTACAACGCATCAAAAACTAGTCACCAATTTAAATAACTATTACTTCTGACTGGTTAGCCTCTCATAGATGTAAAAATAACTCCAGTCCACTCAATACTCCAGAACACAAGCACGTCGCCATATCTCGATTTGGTTTATGTGAGAGTAACCTGAGTATCAGGCTCTAGGGGAGGGGGGAAGGAGAGAGAGAAGGGAGAGAGGGAAGAAAAGGAGAGCCTGACACGAAATGCGATTTAAGCCATTCCGCCCCCTCGCTTGACCTACAGCATGATATTACATAGGAGCCAATCAAAATCGCTTCCGGTTGTCATGTCGTCATGTCAAAACACGAGCAGCAATGTCGCTATAAATGAAACAACAATGTTATGAATTTAAACACGGTTTTAATGTTTGTTTACTGGATAAAATAATCTCATACCAGTTATAAAACTGAAGGCTGAAATCTACAAGCTTAACTTTACACTGAAATATATACTCAGAATCAGGCAGAAGGCTGAATTTAATACACAAACAAATCAAGTACTAGAAAATTTACGTCTTGAAGACTTCCCGACTTCAAAGCCTGACTCAATTTGTGCAATAACCATCGTTCTGCGCTACCGAAGACAATCTCTAGCTCCTCGATGTTTTTAGCCTCCATCTCGTCTATGTCTTCTAGTGTAGCGGCTTTAATACCGCTACCACACAATCGTTTAGTCTGTTGTTTTCGAATCAGTTCACGACAATGATTTCCATTGACTTCGTTAATTTCCCCTGTCTTTTGAAACCAATGGCTACTCAAAACTTTGGGCAAGAGCTGATAAATGTGCTCATTCCATACCAAGTTGAAAGGACACCGAGGACGTCCTTCTTCTTGAACTGATGTTTTAAGGCATAACTCCTGCTTCTTTTTGAGAGTTATTCCAGGGAATACCTCGAGTGCTTCTTTGAGAGCATCATCGAATTCTTTTCGAACACGAATACTAGATATACCATATAAATAACCAAATAACATTGCAACCTCGATCGCTTCGATCGCGTATTAGTTCGCGTCTAGAGTTTCACTTCCGTTCAATTGTTCAATGGACCAATCAGAAAAACATTCATATTCTGAATGTTTGACACAGGAAAAAACGGCTTTTGTGTCAGGCCCTCCTTTTCCCTCTTCTCTCTCCCCCAGTCCCTCCCCGCTCCCTCCCCGAAGGCCTGATATTCAGGTTAATGTGAGAGAGCCATTCTTAAGAAGCACTACACCTTGAAATCGTTCAACACCTTGCAACAGTACCAATATTATAACTATGAGAAGCATAAAGTAATATCTAAAAATAATTTCATAACATTCAGAATGCAGAATGCAGAATGCAGAAGTGATTTGAGCGGCATAGGCCTTTTATATTGTGTGAAGGCTAGGAAACGTCTATTGTATTGACACGTGCACAGTTACAAATTTTGAATAATACAGTATATACCTCTCACCTCGAACACAAACAGGTCGTCTTGTCCACCTTCCTTCGCCCTTGCATTTCCGCCCGGATTTCCCTTTCAAGACGTAACCGTCTATACATTTATACTTCACTAGGAATTCAATAGGGAACCTTTTCATACGATGTGCCTTTATCAACCGACCAAATGGAATATTTCCAGGATTACCACAGGACGAGACTGATATAATATAACAATAAAAAATAAATTGTAAAATATAAGTTCGATTAAAAGACTTTATGTTCTTTAAACCATCTTGGTCGAAATTTTGATAAAATGTCCTTCGTCCATCAACTGGAATTGTACCAAACATACCCCATAAATGAGATATTTGAAAGATTAGCAAACACAAGAACATGCAGACAAGTGCCAAGGAAAACCAAGCATTACTTACCTGACAAATTGATTGTGTCTTTTATCCAATAAACAAATGAATGTACCCTTGTGAAGTATCCGTACTTGCCTGGAAGACGACAATCTTCAATCCAACTGACCAGGCCAACTGTCACCCATCGTCGCTGGCCATTTACAGACACACTTCTCACCAAGCTACCACCACCGTCCCCAGCACATGCATAATATGTACCATTGCCATCACCAGCACAAAATGTTACCGTCTTGTTGAAGAAATAAGTCGTTGCTTGTTTGCATATCGCGTTGTCTTTGATACCAATTGTTGCATGTTTCAAAACAGTAGATATCCACGATTTCCTTGTCCTCCCCCATCCTGCAACTGTACCCACGGTACCTGGTTTGGCAAGGTCTACATTGCTGATAGGTAGGCACACTGTACGGACAAGAGAGCTTAGAGTCACTTTTTGGTTCAGCTTGACCAGGGCGATGTCGTTCTCATAGTAGGGAGCATGTCTGTAGCCTGGATGGATGTACACTTCTATTGGGAATCTCTCCTGTTCGGATATTTCTCTGATTTGAATGTTGAAATCTCCTGCTATAATCTTGTACCTGTTCAGAAATAAATTAAGACTCATCAAAACCATCACATCATCGCAACCACACTCTCCCTGCCTTCTAATTTTCATTGCTGCACAATTGTTATGTTCAAAACCAATTTCATCTTTGTCATAATGGCAATCATCATGCATCATAATCATATCATAATCATCCTTATTCATTTAATCATTGAAATTATTAAGATCCTCATAACTGTCATTATTATCGTACGTGAAATAAAATAATATATATTAAGATAACAACAAATGTGAAACGTCTATCGGACTAACCGAAAATGAATTCAAAACGCGTTATCGCAACCATACTTCGTCATTCCGAAACCGGAAACTCAGAAACTCATCTGAACTAAGCAAGTTTATTTGGACCCTCAAGGACAATGACATCAACTTCGAGATCGCGTGGCGAACAATAGCACGCGCCAAACCCTATTGTAACTCAAGCAATAGGTGTAACTTGTGCCTAACAGAAAAATTCATTATGATATGTCAACCGCACCGATGCACTTTAAACAAAAGAAACGAACTCGTATCTGCATGCCGGCATAAACGAAAAGCACTTGAACGTGGAAGCTAATAATAATATATACAACCATGTAAACTAAACTAAGCGAATTTGTCAGTCAAATAAATCTCCTGATGAGTGAGGTTCGCCTCACGAAACAGGCCTGTAGAGATATATGACGTTTGATCATTCCTGATCACACAGATATATATATATATATATATGTATATACAGCGATTTGCAAAAACTTTGACATTGCTGAAAATGTATATAACTATATCAAGTAGGGAGCGAACTACGCGCGTGATCAGGCGCGAAGTTCAAACCTTGCGTGTGTCTTCGGACGGCTGCTGAACATTGAAAGTTTGGCTGTGGCTGTGGCTGTGGCTGTGGCTGTGGCTGTGGCTGTGGCTGTGGCCTCAAAGGTATGTGAAAAAATTGTCCTTGAGCAATTTGGTTACTACCTTGCCAAAAATCAGTGCCTAACTCCTCATCAAAGTGGTAACAGAAAATACCATTCCACGGAGACCTTAAATATCTACACCACTGACACAATCTTGGAAGCTATGGATGAAAAACAACTTACTGCGCTTATCCTTCTAGACCTATCGAAAGCCTTCGACAGTATCAGCCACTCTATCCTGCTACATAAATTAAGTGAAACTGGAGCCTCTCCTTCCACAGTGAGATGGTTTAAAAGCTATCGAACTGGTCGCATTCAATCTGTACGTATTCGCCCAACTTTGTCTGACCATACTTTGTGTATTCTCTCGTGAGTTTTTGCAATATTGATTTGATTTTCTCAACTTTTGCTTGTCAAAATGTTTGCAAAAACAATGCTCGCCACGTGGTTTTTAATTTTCTCTCAGTCGGTTATCGCATTCTGTCAGTGTCATTTGGTGAATTCAGAATTCTAGATCTCCTACTATTTTGATCGATATATATTACCATAATTAACAATTACCCATTAAAGAAGATTTTTCAAATTTTTCAAAAATTAATATCTCTGGGAAGAAATGGTACCAACGAACAGGATACCGCGGACCGGGCAGATCGTGAAAAACTGGCCCGCTCGCTAGCCAATCACAGCGCGCGAATCACAGGATACCGGACCGAAAAAAATTATGCTCATATTACTGACACGGACACTGCAGCTTTATTATCGTTGATCGTGCTTACCTTTTTAATGATGTCGTATCTTTCTCATACCATATTTTACTGCTACTAGCTCCTCTCTTGTAAAAGCAATGTGCAGCCGTCAATACCCACTGAGGATCGATCAGAGCACCTCCACAGATGAAATTGTATCTCGAAGAATCTCCAAATATACCTGACAATAAATAAACAAAATTCGCCCAGTTAGTAGATTGTTTGAACAAAATATTCATTTTATAAGCTATTCTAAAATTTTGTGTAAGTTTATCCAAGCTGCAAATCCCAATTGTAGCTACAACAACACTTAAGGCCTTGTCGTTAAAAAAGACTTCGCACTGTCCATTAGATAGTATTATAAGCCAATTAATAATTTATTGTAAATATCCCTTTTCTGAATTAAAGCTGATAATGTGATGTTAAACTGATTAGGTTTGTCACTCACTTTGCTTGTGTATGCCAACCTGCCATGGCCACATGCCTGGACGAGAATTAATTTAACCACCAGCAATCCTTCCTCGTATACTTGTTGCCCCCTGGCCACACCCTGTTAAAAGATAACAGTGTTGGTATTGGTTGGAGGATGTGTAAATAAATGAATAGAAAAAGAAAGAACAGTGTGAAGGAAAATTGAAAGAGGTGAGTGACAGTATAGGACGATATGAATGAACAAGTCAAGAAAGGAAGAAGAAAAAAAGTAAATAAAAGAGGGAAGGAAAGGGAGTGAATGAAGGAAGGAGTGGAGTTAGGTAAGACGTTAGGTAAGTATCTAATGAGAGGAGAGAAGGCGAGAAGAAAAGTAGTAATTAAAACATGAGAGAAATAATATAAAAGAATGGAAATGATTATGAATAAATGAGAGTTCAAGCGAAGGTTGGAAATAGAAAAAAAAAAAAGAAAAGAAAAGAAAAGGAAAAACAAAATTGGGATAGAAAGTGTATAATTGGGAAAAAAGGAAAGAAAAGGAAAGGAAAAACAAAATTGGGATGAATGAAAGGGGGTTAGGTAGATTTGAAGTTATGTTTTATGAATTCCATAGACTGGTTGTTGGTAAGAAATAGGAATGATTGAGAGAGTGTATCATTGATTTTTTCACGTTGTTTTAGAGTGAGACAGCAACAAGATATCTTACCTTGAAGTGACAAACTATCTGTTTGTCTAATAAACAGCATTCCTACTAGCAAGGTCACAATAAGGTTCATCGTCTAAAAATATAACTTGAAATGTTTCCAAAATCTTCAGAATTGAATGCTATCATTAATCAAGTAGTACAAAGTACAATTTCTTGTTAAAAACCTTCTTGTGAATACATATAAGGATATAGTTTTCCAAAAATGTCATTTGTTGCCGTGTTTGAAGTGTGTTGATCAACAAATGTCCGTTTGGTAATATACTCCTATTGCGACATTCCATTCAATACAACACTATATATTCATTTTTATCAGTCTTTAATTAAAAAATCAAACTAATGGAATAACTTTGAATTGAAGAGAAGTGTAATGCATTGAAATATGTCCTTACAAGGCCCTGCAATACAATCTTAATTAAAAAAAAAAAACTTCTTCTTTTTTAAGTTATTAGTTAAGGCTTTGTATAGGATGACGCAAATTGTTATTATTAATACATTACGCAAACTGAAACAATACTAAGCATCATAAATCGTACAAAATTTCATGAAACAATGTCACTAACCTTAGAAGTTAAGTTTTAAACCGAATCCAATCGTTCGACAAGTTGTGCACCAAGATATCTGCGAAGTATGACAGGCAGGCACAACTCTTTGCTGACGTAAATCGACTAAGGATGTAGTGCCAAGGTACCGCCCATGAGATAATTGATTAGCATATGATTATCCTGCACAGTCTCGAGGGCAAAGATCCGTATCGTGCACCGAAATACAAAATATTAAATATCTCATTAAATAAAGGTTCTAACGTGCATTTGAAGTTGTTTAAAAACTAACCAAACCCTATTTTTATTGTTTCAATGCAAAGATTCTGGAAATAGGAACTCAAATAAACGGATTTAATTTATATCGAGTAATTTATATTTGCATCAATTTAACGTTGAACAATAGCTGTACTGAGATAAAGCTTCTTAAAATTCCTTCATTGTCAACGAAATACCGGATAGCATAGTGGTAAGTGAATGGACTGTAAGATGCGAAGGGTTGAGTGTTCGAGGCTCGGTAGGGTCAATTCGCAAGATTTCATTTGTGTTTTTTAAAGGCTAGAATAGTCAATTCCTTAAGTTTTAAGACTTTAAGACTTCTAGTGTGTGTCTAAAATCTCAAATAAATGTGTATTGGATTTCAAAATTTCAAATTCATTCCCTTTGTCCAAGTTGTAGGGGTGATCGGCGGAGGTTTTGAAAACGACCATATATTAAAAGGTACGTACAGATAAAAATAACTGTTAAAGCCTTGTTGATTTCAACCCCTAAAAGGTACGGATGTGCGATGTTCTTGCCAGTTACTGGTGTTGCCAGTTACTTTTAACAGGAGCCCATTACATGGGTTCCTGCTTTTAACAACAAAGCAGAGTAAAAATGACCCTTGCAGGTATGGAATCATATTACGTATTTTTTAGCCAGAAACCTAAAGGACCCTAGAAGGTACTCATAGGAAATATTTTTAACCCTAAAAGGTACGCCGATCATTCCTACCACTTGGATAAAGGGAGTCCCTCCCCCCCTTCCCCTGGGCAGCTATATATATCAGCAGCTTCAAAATGTCGCAGTAGCAACCAACTCACTATTGCAGATAAACGCAAATATAGATAAACTAGATAGAGACTAAGGGTGTTTCAATTTTGTAATCTTTAAGTACACTGTATTATATTACACTAGTCGGGGTACCCGTGAAAAATTCACTACTTTTTCTCATGAAAACCAAACAGGTCTTTCCATTGAGTGACGTTGAATAATACAGAAGTCGTGCAATTTGTCATGTACAGACACACTGCTTACGCCATCATGTCACACAACACTCGTGCGGAATTGAGGGGAAGTTTGTCATCGACACAAAGTTTTTTCATCAAAAAAGGATTTTAAAAACAAGCTATCAATGGATGTTACTTTTCTGTAAGTAGAAAATCATAATAAATGTAAGTATGCTGTCATGGAGTTGTTGTCGTTTTAATTTAATGCGTTCTATCGTGATCAGTCTTTTCGACAAATCTTCACTTACAATCAATTCGGTAGTTCTTTTCAACAAAAGCGTGCTCAAAATTACATTTTTGACGAACAATACCATTCGTTCAGGACTGATTTGAAAGACTTAGAATGTTGGCTAGTTACCTCTGAAGGATTTAATTATATAGCACGACGTAAAACGTTTATTTTTGCTAGCCACCTCTGCATGCAACTCGTTTTGTTCTTTGGGATTCCTTTGTAACAGTTTTATTGACCGTGAAGACACTGCGTCCTAGCTCCCCTCCCCCTAGTGTTCATTTTTTGTATCTTCGTTCCCAGACTCCTACAGAGAGATAGCTCTTCCGAAGGCAACACCTTTTCCCCACTTGGGATTCCTTTGTAATAGTTTTATGGACCGTGAAGACACTGCGCCCCTCCCCCTCGTGTCCATTTTTGGGACTTTTTTCCCAGACTCCTACAGAGAAATACCTTCTCCGAAGGAAACACCTTTTCACCACATGGGCTTCCTTTGTACAATTTTATTGACCGTGAGGAGACAGCGCCCCTCCCACTCCCCATCGTATCCATTTTTGCATCTTCATTCCCAGACTCCTACAGAGAGATCCCTCTTCCGAAAGCAACACCTTTTTCTCCCTTGGTCCTCCTTTCTAACAGTTTTATTAACCGTAAGGAGACTGCTCCCCCCCCCTCCCCCTGTATCCATTTTTTGTATCTTCATTCCCAGACTCCTGCGGACGCGGCTAAATGTCAATTCGCATTGTTTCATTCAATCGATATCGATATAGTTCAATTACTTTATTGCTATTTTGTTATTTTCGAATAAAACTACAATATTAATAAAAAGCTGTCACTTACTTTCTGAGCTAACGTACGTTGATTACGGATGCTACTAGGCAGTCACTATGGAAACGCAGTTGTACCATAGAGACGAGATAGTTACTATGGAAATAATATAGTTACTATGGAGATATGGCAGTTGCTATGGAAACACTAGTTGCTATGGAAACGTTAGTTGCTATGGAAACATTAGTTGCTATGGAAACATTAGTTGCCACGGAAACAAAAAGTAACTGGGAAGAAAATAGTTACTATGGAAACACGCTAGTTATAATGTGAAGAATATATTTACTAAGGAAACTAGATTGTTACTGTGGAAACAAGATATATATTATGAACTGCTTTACTCAAGCTACCGGGAACTTTCCTTGAAAGATATTATACCGCTGTACCAAATGATCGCTGTAGTCTCTTTCGCAGTTCCCTGCGCCGTCTTGAAAGGTTGCTTTTCTTTTCATTAATACCAGACGAACGTTGAGCTTGCAATGGAAGATACCTTTAAACACCTCGCAGGACAATTTTATGCCCATGTCTCTATCATTACAAGCTCAACGTTCTTCTCCTTTCGATGCAAAGGCCCGGCTATCTTTTACAGTGCGAATCAAAAGACCGTGGGCACCTAGAAATATTTTAGAAATCGTTTATTGTTCGTTGAACAACTCAGAAAACTACTATATCACAGCAAGACGTTTGACTGATGTGTAGTATGATAAACCTAGTTAGAGTTAGAGTTGTTTTGGAGTTGTTCAACGAACAATAAACGATTTCTAAAATATTTCTGGGTGCCCACGGTTTTTCGTTTCGCACTGTAAGGGAACTGTGAAGGGGACAATGGGTACACGTCTTTATAGTTTTAATTCAGAAACAATGTGGTGTCAAGTTTTGTTTGTAGCACTCCAGTCTCATGTTATCATCAAACACCGCTGTACTATTTGACAAAAGGCATATTTGCTCAGGAAAAGCCTCGGTTTGTTGTTAAATTAAAACATCAATGCCAAGCAAAAACCCGTTAAAATATTAATGTGTAAAAATAGAATAAACACGTTTACAGATTAACTCTGAATAGTCCCCTTCACAGTTCCCTGCGCCATCTTGAATTAAAGGTAGCCGGGTCTTTGCATCGAAGCGAGACGAACGTTGAGCTTGCAATGATAGAGACATTTTAACACCTCGCGGAGCAATTATTTGCGTGTCTCTATCTTTGCAAGCTCAACGTTGGTCTCGCTTCGATGTAAAGGGCCAGCTACCTTTCAATTGCAAGATGGCACAGGGAACTGTGAAGGGTACTATTAAGGTATTCCCTGTGCAAATATGCCTTGCAAAATAGTGCCGCGGCTTCAGTGCCATCCTCGGGAACCCAGGGGTAAATCTTCTGTCGCTCGTTTCTCGTTCCCAGAATAAATACCCCTGGGAACGTAGTCTGTTGGAGCTTTTCCGGAAGTCAAATTTTAGCTCTTTCCTGATTGGAAAATCAAGATGACCATTCAAAGAAAGTCGTTAAATAAGTTTGAATTTTGACTTTCGGAACAAGCTCCAACAGATTACGTTCCCAGGGGTATTTATTCTGGGAGCGAGAAACGAGCTACAGAAGATTACCCCTGGGTTCTCGAGGATGCTTCAGTGCTAGAAAACGTGAACCTGGGTGCGAGAAACCTTTTCTATAGAACGTTATTTTTCATATTTAAACCAGTTATCTCTATTACTGTAATTACTGTACAATACTACCAACAAATCTATCTACAAGGTTGTCATGGTTACGACTAGCAACACACTGTCAGCTTTCGTTTTTTGGTTGCCACGGCAACCAAATAAGTCCTAGTGATTTTATCAACTGAAACACAATGTTTATATGATAACCCAAATAAGGCAGTAACATTCCATATATGGTGGTGCTCATAACTTTATACATGACGTCATTGACTGGTACTGTAACCTATTTAGTAATGAGGAAGTTGTCATAGCAACGCTGTTCTCTAAAACATGTTCTGTTCAATCCATTGCCCAAACCTCACGATTTTGACGAAGACGCCGTATTTGTTAGCAAGGCCACATCCTAAGTCACTCCCCCAGCTGACGACACCTCCTAGAATCCACTTGTTGTTCTTAGAGTCGAAGAAGACCAGGCCTCCTCCTGAATCGCCCTGGCAAACGTCTTGACCCCCAGCACTGTGACCTGCGCAGATCATGTTATCAGTAACGGTGTAGCCCTCACTAAGGAAGGACCTCTGACAAACTGGCTTGGATACAACCGGTAGACACGCTTCTTTGAGTGCGTCGGCAAGGTCGCCTTTTTGGGGTTTGACAGAAATGCGGGGTTTTGTTTTGCCCCAGCCGACGGCCATTCCGAACTTGGATGGTGTGATGAGGTTGACTTGGCTATTAACAGTACAACATGATTGTTATGATCATTATTATTAGTTATAAAGCTCATTAATAATTCTTAACAATTGATAGAAGAAATCACAACCTTGGAGGTACCCTGCGAGTAGAGATTTCTTTCTCTCTTACCTGGAACGACTAGGAAAGAAACCTCTGCCTGCAACCGGTTATTTACATCCAAGTTTCTGGATGTAAAAAAATTATGGGCTATCTAATTATAAACTGGTTTTAAACTGGTTTATTCAACTACGTCATCTCGCGCATGGCAATAAATCAACAATTTCCGCTGATTGTATCCGCGGGCTTGTTCTCACTTTAAGATGGCGGATGCGTGCAAACCTCATGATTGACGTTTGGGATACGTAATGCCGACGTCATGTTCACGCATGCTCAACAGGATTAACAACCGGTTGCAGGCAGAGGTTTCTTTCCTCGTCGTTCCAGGTAAGAGAGAAAGAAATCACTGCTCGCAGGGAACCTTGGAGGAGGTTCAATATTTAGATTCGTCTTCATTATTCATACGTTTTAACTTGAATGTTCTCTTATACACTGCAAAAACGGCTGAGTAGATACAACACAGTATATTGCGTTAATCATGCACTCAGGATAACACTTTATAGTGAGTTAACCCAACTCATTATTGAGTAAAAGTGAAGTTAAACTCAATATATTGCATTACCAGAAATCTAAGACATTTTACGTCCGCGATATTATGACCAGCGGTCTACTGGCAGTCCAGAATTACCCTCGAATTTCTATCGAAATAAATCAATTTATCAAAACCAAACTACTATAAGTTTGTTTAGAAGTACCAAGCGCTTCTGGTGCAGTTGAGATATTTAAAATTGAAGCGCTCGCTTACGCTCGGCATAGAATAATTCGAACGAATTAGGTCACTTAGAAAATTTCAAAAAGGACACAGGAAGCCCATGCTATGAACTTTGAATTTTGAATTTCCCGCTTAAGAAGCCTTCGGATTCTTTAAACAGCGGTATAACACGTAAAATCACCAGGCTACTAAGCTGTAAACATTGCAATCGACTCGACGATCGAAACAAGCTTCTTTGCAGGATTTATCGGTCATTTTTTATGATATTTTGGTGTAAAATTGAAATTTTTAAAACTAAAAAATCATCACTTTTTACCGTTAATCTGCGTCATTGGTGTATTACTTGGAAAGACTTCTAAAACAGCATTGAAAAGCCCGTAATCTCAGGAGCATTTTAAGAAGGCGGCAAGGATGGATCCATGTAAACTATCGATGACAGGCGATGCTGAACACAAGGTAAATTACACATTTTTCGCTGAAATACAGACTAAAGTAAAGCAATTATTTCTCGATAATGTTATTCCTTTGTGCTGCATATTGAGAAAACTAAATCAAACGTAACTTGCATAAATGAATAGAACTTATACTCGAGTTAAAAGTTAGGAGGCGGCACCGATAGTACAATGATATTTAGCAAATATATTAGACATTTTCTTTCTGAGCCCATACATTTATCAGTAATTCTGAGCGGCCATTTTTAAATGCCACAAATCTAACTTTAGCATGCGGTGACGTCACATGTCTTCGATTTCTGGTAATGGAGTACATTGTATTCAATGGCACATCTACATTTATGTTTACTCTCAATGAGTTTGGTTTACTCACTATAAAGTGTTATCCTGAATGCATGATTAACGCAATATACTGTGTTTTGGTTCTACTCAGCCGTTTTTGCAGTGTATTTATTTTTAGCTTGACAATTTTAGTTAAATAAGAAAGAACTAGCTTTGGAGATTTATATGTACTATATATAATATTCTCGTCCGAGGCGGGGTAATTAAGAAATCATAATTTAAAAGAGCAGATCAAGATATGTAAGATTCTTGAGATTTGGTGCTTTTGGTTGGATATATTGAGTGAGTTTCCGCCATTCAAAACTGCACAAAATTACAAAGGAATGTATGGAATGGCGTCCTTCCAAACCATACATTTCCTTCTATTTTTAGGCATTTTCATGAGGCTGTATCTTGGTCAGAATACAACCAAATACAACCAATCTCATATATCTTGATGTGCTCTATTTAATTATGAGGTTCATTTCTTAATTACATTAATTACAGAAACTAGTACCCAGTCCTTTACTCATTTTGGAAAAGGCCAATAACGATGACAGAAGGCTTGGATACAGTACAACAAAACTTCAATAACAACGAAATGCCTACCTTGCAGTTTTCGGTAAGCAGATTGGTCTAACATATTCTCCGATCGTGATTTCTCCGTCGAGTTTCAAGAGGGCTAAGTCCGAATCAAAGAGCGTGTAGTCAAAGTTGTCGTGTATAATAATCTGTGATACGTTCCTTCGTTGTACTTGATGGGCGTTGGGTTTCGATGTGCGATGAAGGCCAACAAACAACTCAAACTGTGTTAGTGGTAGAATACCTTTCTTGTTCTTGACACAGTGGGCAGCTAAAGAATGAAAACGATGTTTAGTTTTTAGCCCGGTACACACAAGTCCACGGGTTGATTGTAGAAATTTCCATATTTCTACACCAATTTGTTGGTAAGATACCCTGGGGTACGTACTAGTCCTTTGATACTTTTAAAGGTCATTTTAGTCAATATAGTGTCGTCTCTGTAATCTATTTTTCACATGGCATACCTGTTAATACCCATTTCTCGTTAAGCAGCGATCCTCCACAGGCCACGTTACCATTCTTCTTTAGCAACACGTGCCAGGGATACGCCCCTTTGGCAGTTTCCTGCCCTCCCACAATTCTTTGCCGGCACTGCTGTCGTCTTGTGCCGTTGAATCTTGTTTCACCGCATGCTGAAAACGGCAGTAAGATAATTAGTAAAATAAATTATCTTAGTATAAAATTTGCATGAATGATCACGAGATAATGGTTTCGAGCTGATAAATTTCACTGACTGACTGACTGACTGACTGACTGACTGACTGACTGACTGACTGACTGACTGACTGACTGACTGACTGACCGACCGACTGACTGACTGACTGATTGACTGACTGACTGACTGACTGACTGACTGACCGACTGACTGACTGACTGACTGACTGACTGACTGACTGACTGACTGACCGACCGACCGACTGACTGACCGACTGACTGACTGACTGACCGACTGACTGACTGACCGACTGACTGACTGACCGACTGACTGACTGACCGGCTGACTGACCGACTGACTGACTGACTGACCGACTGACTGACTGACCGGCTGACTGACCGACTGACTGACTGACTGACTGACTGACTGTTTGGGTAGCCTACTGACTGACTGACTGATTGACGGACTGACTGACTGACCGACATTTACAAATATTTAACACTTAACTTATAACACTAAGAAGTGACTATTACATACTTGCAATGCATTTTGGTATAGCTCCAGACCAGGACCCGCCGGCTTTGCATGTCCGCGTCGATTCGCCATGAAGTTTGAAGTATGAGTCACAGGTATAGTTGACTGTATCTTTGTATTTAAAGCCATTGGATTGAAATGAACCGTGTCTTAATATCCCTGGATGACCACAGGAACGACCTTGAAACAAAAACCGACAATGGTAAAGTCATTAGCCAATACCAAAACGAATAAAGGACTGGGTACTAGTTTTCCTAATTAATGTAGTTAGAAAATGAACCTCATAATGTAAAAGAGCAGTTCAAGATATGTTAGATTACTGAGATTTGGTGCTTTTGGTTGGATATTGAGTGAGTTACAGCCATTTAAAACTGTCCAAAATGACAAAGGAATGTATGGATTGAAAGGACGGGCGTACTTAATGTAATCAACTGAATCAGACAACGTACATTCTTCTCAATTTAAGTTTCTTGCGTTTTCATTCCAGACGACCGCCCGGAAAAAAATGTTTTAAAGCGTGACAGTCACTTACGTTTGCAAGATGGCGTGACACCACTCCATGTTCCAGTATTTCTACAGTCCCGGATGTAAGATCCAAATAACTGGTAGCCAGGCAGACACGAGAATTCTAGAGTATCTTTGAATGAGAAGCTGTTGCCTTTCATGATGCCGTTACGAGGCGCTGTTTGTTTAGGGCAGATGATACCTGTAGGTGATTGGTTAAGACAGACAGACATAAGGACAGACAGACAGAATGACTGATTTATTAAATAACCGAATAAATGACATGTAGGTGATTGGTTAAGACAGACAGACAGACAGACAGACATTAAAGACAGACAGAATGACTGATTTATAATCGAATAAATAAATGAAGGAATGTATCAATGAAGGAATGAACGAATTATTGAATGAATGAATGAATGGATGGATGAATGAATGGATGAATGATTAATTGAATGAATGAATTGATAAACGATTAATTGGATGAATGAAAGAATGAACGATTAATTGGATAGATGAATGCATGCATAAAAGAATGAAGTAATGAACGAATGGATGAACGAATCATTGGATGGATCAATGAATGAATGAATGAATAGATGAATGGATGGATGGATGAATGGATGAATAAGGCAATGGACTGATGAATGAAGAAATGGATGAATAAAGGAATGGATGATGTAATGAATGAAGAAGAAAATCGATGGATGGATTCATTAATAAAGGAGTGGATGAAGGATTGAACAGATTGATGAATGAATAGATTGAATAGATGAATAGATTGGATTGATGGTTGGTTGGATGAATGATTGAATTTATGAATGATCAATGTCTTTGTTTTTAGTATCAACCTACCATGTGTTTCGTAGTAAGCTTTAAATCCTTTGTTACTACCAGAATCGTCCGAAACAAACTGTAGATTCATGTAATTCCCGGCTGAAGTGATATTGTTGGGCAACGTCTTGCCACACAACGGTCCGTATCGCCGGCCAATGCCAGCTGAAACCTTCAGATAGTCGTATGGACAGGGGACGTCGGGATGGTCCTCGAGGTCAAACTAGAATATGAAATATTTGGATCATAAAAAAGCAATGCAACAACACATTTACTCCGACGAAGGGCTAAAGCTCGAAACGTCAGTAAAGTAAAGTCAACATTTTTAACGGTGTTGAAAATTTCATTATATTATCTATCGTTTATAATATTTTGTATTGAATATTGAAAAGTTTATTTCTAGGATGTATGTACAAATTAGCACAGGCACTTAGTATAAGTGTTAGTCGTGCGACATTTAAATGTGAGATGTGAGATGCGACTTTTGAACTAGGCATAGATTTGGCACATGTGAGATACGAAGTTTGAACTAGGCCTAGATTTGGCACATGTGAGATACGAAGTTTGAACTAGGCCTAGATTCGGCACATGTGAGATGCGAAGTTTGAACTAGGCCTAGATTCGGCACATGTGAGATACGAAGTTTGAACTAGGCCTAGATTCGGCACATGTGAGATACGAAGTTTGAACTAGGCCTAGATTCGGCACATGTGAGATACGAAGTTTGAACTAGGCCTAGATACGGCACATGTGAGATGCGAAGTTTGAACTAGGCCTAGATTCGGCACATGTGAGATACGAAGTTTGAACTAGGCCTAGATTCGGCACATGTGAGATACGAAGTTTGAACTAGGCCTAGATTCGGCACATGTGAGATACGAAGTTTGAACTAGGCCTAGATTTGGCACATGTGAGATACAAAATTTGAACAAGGCCTAGATTCGGCACATGTGAGATACGAAGTTTGAACTAGGCCTAGATTTGGCACATGTGAGATGCGAAGTTTGAACAAGACCTAGATTTGGCACATGTGAGATGCGAAGTTTGAACTAGGCCTAGATTCGGCACATGTGAGATGCGAAGTTTGAACAAGACCTAGATTTGGCACATGTGAGATGCGAAGTTTGAACTAGGCCTAGATTCGGCACATGTGAGATACGAAGTTTGAACTAGGCCTAGATTTGGCACATGTGAGATACGAAGTTTGAACTAGGCCTAGATTCGGCACATGTGAGATACGAAGTTTGAACTAGGCCTAGATTCGGCACATGTGAGATGCGAAGTTTGAACTAGTTTAAACATTATACCTTTTTGAAATACATAGTCACTTGGTAGCCTTTTTCGACAGAGATGGTCCAATCACAATTAGCGTTCTTTGGGTATGGCTTGGGATATTCCGGTGTTGTGATATATCCACGTCTGGCTGTTAATTGCTGATTGTTACATACAACTAGAACAATAGAATAAGTGTTAATTAATGTTCGTATGTTTGAGAGAAAAACAAATGAATCGTGATACGGTATATAAGTAGGTATTATAGGATGTATGGCATGGTTGCATGGTTGCATGGCTTAATGGTTTACCGCGCGCCTCTCACCGCTGCGATCCAGGTTCGAGTCGCTTCACGGGCATTGATCAAATGTGAGTTGAGTTTGTTTAGTGCGTTGTTCCTTGTCACAAGGGTTTTTCTCAGGATCATATGTGAGTTGAGTTTGTTGTTCTCTCCATTGCCACACGGGTTTTTCTCAGGATCATATGTGAGTTGAGTTTGTTGTTCTCTCCATTGCCACACGGGTTTTTCTCAGGATCATATGTGAGTTGAGTTTGTTTGATGTGTTGTCCTCTCCCTTGCCACACGGGTTTTTCTCAGGATCATATGTGAGTTGAATTTGTTATTCTCTCCCTTGCCACACGGGTTTTTCTCAGGGCCATATGTGACACAACTCTTCCCATTCCACCAAAAAGAAACGTTTGCTACACAGGCTATAATCTCCCTAGAGGGGTATAGTAAGGAAAGTTCTTACCATTACAAGACCTTTTATTAGGCATCAATCTGTAGCCAGCTCTGCATGAGCAGTAGTGCCCACCGAGATAGTTGTGGCAGTAATGATCGCACTCCCCTTTACTTCTGCTGCATTCATCGGTGTCTAATATAAGCAACAATAGAAAAGGTTATGTGGCATACGAACATGTTGAGATTGTAGATACATAGAGAAAACCAACCAACAAACGAACCAACTAACTAACGAACAAGCCAACCAACCAACAAGCGAACCACTGAACTAGCCAACCAACAAACGAACAAACTAACTAGCCAACAAGCCAACCAACCAACCAGTAAATCAACCAATACCCTGCGAGTGGCAGAGATTTCGTTCTCTCTTACCTGGGACGAATTGAAAGTCAGAGAAAAATAACTCTCTGCTCTCAGTGTAATTAAGCAACCATTCAACTAACCAATTAATCAACTAGCTAACAGTCCAACTAACCAACAGTCCAACTAACCAACAATTCAATCAACTAACCAATAGCAACCAACTAATCAGCCAACCATCCAGCTAACAAACCATCCTACAAACCAACAAACTAACCAACCAACCTATCATCACAGCAAAACAAACGTAAGATATATAAAAAATTCCTATCAAAGTTTTTTATGTTCCATTTTATTTTGGACAACGGTTATGAAAACATGATTATTTGGTAGTTACCTACTGCAACGTAGTGAGCTACAAAGCCAACGTATTTCTCCTCGTTAGAATAATCAGAATGGAACATAAGACTTGCTTCATTAGTGGGCGACGTCAAGACCTTAGGTTTGTACGGGTTGATCTTGTCAACGTTCCCGCAAAACTTCGGAGTTGAGTTATTGTTGGAGCGAAGCATAACCCAGTCGTATTCACACTTGTAGAACGGCTCAACATCGAACTCGGTGAACCTGAATAGATATATACAGCCGGTTATAATATATCTATAAACTTCGCAGTGTATCCTCTCAGAGCAAGATCCACTAGGGACACCCTGACTGGAAGACGTTTATATTATAGTGATGATGGTGGTGGCGATGATAATGATGATGAAGATGATGGTGATGAAGATGATGGTGATGTAGATGATGGTGATGGCGATGGTGATGTAGAAGATGGTGATGAAGATGATGGTAATGATGATGGCGATGAAGATGATGGTAATGATGATGGTGATGAAGATGATTTTTGATGGTGATGAAGATGATGATGAAGATGATGGTGATGAAGATGATGATGATGGTGATGACGATGTTGACGATGATGGTGACGATGATGGTAATGATGATGATGATGATGGAGATAGTTGGGATGATGATATAATTAAATGACTATTATGTTGATAATGATGATGATAGTGTTGATAATGATGATGGTCATGATATTGGCAATGTACCTGACTCGTATCCTGAATCCTTTGCTGACCTTGATATTCCACACACAGTGTACAAAGTTAGGATAGGTATCGGGGTACCTGGGTGTTGTTATCACACCAAAATAACCAGTCAGATTACCTCCACATGTACCGGCTGAAGACAAAAAAAAAACTCTATCAAATATCCATATTTACTCGAATAAGCGCCGACCCCGAATAAGCGCCGCCCTCGAATAAGCGCCGCACCTTAACCCTAAAATATTACCGTCTAAAACAGCATTGGAAGTATATTTTTATCATAACTAGCAGACAATGATATTTTCAAGTTAACATATTATATTTCAGCACTATAGTCATATGAAAGAACCACCTAAAATAGACATGTTTGGAAGGTTTTGATGCACTTGCTAAAATTTAATTTATGCTCAAAGATAAATGCAGAGATTTTTATGTAATTTTCTGCTGAGGCCTTTGATGTCTCGTTTTGGTGTTTTTCTGATTTTTCAATTTCTTCTAGCTTCTTGCAAATTTAATAGTTTTTTTCTCTCAAACTTTCACAAGTTATTGTTATGGTAAATGGCTATCATATGATAGTGTTCTTTTTCTTGAAACATCAATTTTAAATATAATGATAATTAGTGGTGGCCATTTATGAAACTCGTGAATATTCATATTATATTTCACCGCTCGACCATTAAGTTGTCTCCTCAATATTCGTAGTTCTGATCAAGAAGGTTACAGTGCATAGATCGAGAACAATTTAATAAACGCCGCGGCTCGAGTAAATGATACGGTGTGTAATGTTATGCATGAGTAGCGGTTGTATAGGCATACACCTATTTCAATTAACGTTGTCCTTCTGGAATGGTTGATCTGAGACCGATAGGAATTGTGGGAGCTCGTTAAACTGCAAATGCATTGTTTTAATCACACTTGAATGGTGCTGAATTACAGATAACAGTATTTCAGAAGTAAACATTATCAGCCATATTACACATCAAACTGTTTAATTATAAGTTATTTATTATCCAACCAAAAGGTTTTTGTTCTTTTATAAAGCAAAATATTTTTTTACTTGAGGGCTAGATAGACGAGTATAAATATCGCTGGATATTTTTACTCAATCCAGTCCTGCTCCTGCGATATTTTTATCACGATATTTACTCCCCATAACTAGCTCCTATATTGTTTTGAATGGAATTCACTAAAAAAAATAGTAATTATGATTTATTGTAATTTAAAACAATGTTAAATGCCCCCAGAATTCATTTCGGACTTGGAATGCAGTATGCAGTATTCTACCATTTTTGAAAAAGCTGTATACGGACTTATTTCAGAAAAGATTGACGTAATGAATGGCTATGTCCACGATTGCATGACCAAAAGGAATTTAGGGTCTTTGCAATTTATTTTTTATTCATCTTTTGTGACAGAAAACGAATGTACTCCACATCAAAAGCCCCATATAGTAAAGAAGACTATAGGAATTGTTGAAACTGTGCTCAGCAATCCAGAAAAAGGCTATGATATGTTGTAAGCGTAACCACAAATCATTTCGGTCGTGCAATCGCCATGTCAACCTTTTTTGAAACAACTCAATGCAATAAATAACATCACATCATAGTATGATACAAATTATAATTCAACAACAAATTTTCCTCCGCTCTCATTGGTCGAGGGGCGATCACGTGACGTGATAGTGCCCGCCGCGAAGGGATACTATCAGCGCATAGTGCCCGCTGAGCTTTTCGTCCGATTCGGAAAATTTTGTTGTTGAATAATAAAAACAATAGAGCTGTTAAAATCTCGGGCATAATGCTGTGATAGTTGCCCTTGGAAACTGGATGTTCCTCAAAACTCGAACTGCGTTCTCGGGCGACTATTTGTTTTTCTGAACATCCAGTTTCCGCGGGCAACTATCACAGCATAATGCCCTCGATTCAACTACTCTATTGTTTAAACAGAGCAGCCAGAGACGCTTTGTCGTGTCGTAATACATGCTGTTCCTCGACTGCTGAAGACAACTTGATATTCTTCCGCAATCCTGACCTTTGTGAGGTTATAGCTGATACAACGACCAGATACAGTGGAACCCCGTTAATCCGGCCACCGAAGAGACAGCCCAAAGTGGCCGTATTAAGCGGGTAAATTTTATAGAAAATGTATGGTCATGCATTTCGTCGGGACCTAAAAAACATGCCGCAATTACGGGGTGGCCGTATTAAGCGTTCTTTGATGGACTTGAGCCAAAGGGATAATTATTCACTTGGTAAAATAAGAAATTGACATTTTGCATTAATTGGATTTCTGACAGTTGGGAGGTTTACGATCCTTCCTTGGAGTAAAACGTCACTCCCTTTGTCAGAACATAATACGAATATTTTTATATCACAAGTTGTATTCAACCAAAACATCGAATGTTTATAGAATTCTTAAACATGTCGTCACTCAAAATTGTTTAAAACATGGAGGTCTCTAGCTCGTTCGAAAACTATTGACATTTTTAGTTGTGGCTACTCAAATAGCTGACATCAATATCGTTGCATCCACAGTTACTCACTGGAAAAACGCCCGACTGAGCCGAGTGGTTACTGAAATAACTAAGTAAATCGATGCATCCACAGTTACTCACTACAAAAACGACTGAGTAGTGGTTACTCAAATAACAGAGTAAATCGATGCATCCACAGTTACTCACTACAAAAACGACTGAGTAGTGGTTACTCAAATAACAGAGTAAATCGATGCATCCACAGTTACTCACTACAAAAACGACTGAGTAGTGGTTACTCAAATAACTGAGTAAATCGATGCATCTACAGTTACTCGACCTTACTGCAATAAAAAAAGACTGAGTAGTGGTTACTCAAATACCTAAATCGCACAGTTACTCACTGCAAAAGTGACTCGGAGCATAGTTTCGATTCATAATTTGTACTGTGGTATATTCAAAATGCCTTTCCCTATCCATATTAAACACGAATGACAGATCTAACTTTTGAGGCAAATTGCTGTAACGACTGAGGAGTTTCCATTCATAATTGACATCATTTCTACTGTAGTATATTCAAAATACCTCTCCTTGTTCATAACACGAGTGACAGATCTAACACTCGAGGCAAATTGCTATAACGGGAGGTGATCTTTCAGAGTTCGTGTCCCCTACAATCTTTTGTCTAGACTTCGACCTGAAATTCAATCCGCTGCTTCAACAAAATTGCAACAAAATTAACTCAACAGCTTTCGCGCCAAATAAAAAAAACTAGAACAATTACTTTTAACAAAGATCTGATAACGCGAATTCAAATTGTGTACTTAACAGTTTACTGCTGTAGGTAAATGTTTACATATAGATCGAAAGATAGTGGAATTTAGACTGGCATTTGTTTAAGCGTTCGCAGGATTGTCATGTTTTGATAATACTGTATGTTGAATTTCTTGAAAGAAATCTTGTCAACGCTGTTGATAACGTTGAAGAAAATCAACAATTCTAAATTGAAATGAACGTCGAGTTCTTTAGGATGTGCTCGTGTAAAGACTTTCGAAATGGGTTTGATTAATAGGATTGTGACAAGATTGTGTTATAAAGCATTTAAAAACGAAGGATGTCAAAAATATTTAAACGATAAAAAAAAACGAAAAATGTTGCAACGTGACTCCCAGATAAACGGTACTATATGTGTTCCATAGAGCGCATACAATATATCCATGGAATAGAATCAAATTGCTACTGTGGAATAGAGCGCAAACACTATATCCATGGAATAGAATCAAATTGCTACTGTGGAATAGAGCACAAACACTATATCCATGGAATAGAATCAAATTGCTACTGTGGAATATAGAGCACAAACACTATATCAATGAAATAGAATCAAATTGCTACTGTGGAATAGAGCGCAAACACTATCTCCATGAAATAGAATCAAATTGCTACTGTGGAATAGAGCACAAACACTATCCTATATCCATGAAATAAAATGAAATTGCTACTTTGGAATAGAGCGCAGACATTATATCCATGAAATAGAATCAAATTGCTACTGTGGAATAGAGCGCAGACATTATATCCATGAAATAGAATCAAATTGCTACAGTTGTGGAATAAAGCACAAACACTATATATCCATGAAATATAATCAAATTGCTACTGTGGAATAGTTCTTATTTAATCACTATCAAAGACAAGTAAAGTTGTATTAAACGAGGTATTGTACAATTTGTATGTTATGTTTCTGGTTGAAGGATAGCGAATATTTAGTCAATAAATAAAAACTATTAGCTAGTAACTATTTTTGGGTTTACTGATTTCGTGTTGACGTTCTATGGCAAAGCGGTGATTGCAAGTTTCATAAAACTACACCTAGAATTATTAAAATCCCCGTAGTCTAAAAAGGATGTCAACAATTTTAGTTGAGTAAAAGACAAAAACAATTCTATCAATACAAGCCCCGATAAATGTTAATATTTTAAATACTAAGGAATGTTTTTCTCTGACAGAGGCTAGAATTACCAATATTAAAATAACACTCTTTTAAACTTT
The DNA here is from genome assembly GCA_949775045.1 of Metridium senile. Lineage (NCBI taxonomy): Eukaryota > Metazoa > Cnidaria > Anthozoa > Actiniaria > Metridiidae > Metridium > Metridium senile. Next base: position 18,146,746 of record OX459103.1, read on the forward strand.
GTAAAAGTTACAATTTTACTCTGATGAATTAAGGATTAACGTCCTAAACATCATCATCATTAAACATTAAAAAATCTAAAAACAATATCTTTTATACACTGTCACTGAGTACAAATGGCACATTTTCACTCCGTCGAAGGGTTAACTTCCTAAACGTATAACAAGGGTTTATTGCACGGTATTTTTGTGAATAATTTCACGGCTGAGTTTGAGGATTAACGTCCTAAACGTCAGTTAGTAACACTCTCTTTTAAACGGTGTATACGTTATCAATTCCTATTCATTATTGAGGCTACCAATTTCACGTACTAAGACGAAGTATCCAGAAGGTCCGAAAATGGCTCTTTAATTATATATATTGGCTTGATACTGAGTAGGTCTGGCATGAGTCATTTGTTTAATAGTTGACTGGTTTGTAGTTCGGATAGACCCCCTTCAAGATAATTCCACCACAACAATCGACAACAGGATACGATTCGAGTAGTCTAACTGAGTACAAGTCCAAACAATTGCTCACAACGCTCACAAGGAACTACGCCATGGACCATTTCCTTTTGGAATCGCTTCCGTTCGAGTTGAGGCACATTCCTAAAACATCTGACATTGATATTATCGCCAACAAGAATACAAATCTCAAAGTTTAACTATGGTAAATTACATCGTAAATCAAGCAGAAACATACCAGATGAAGACTCTACAAGAGCGAGAATCACAAGCCCCAAGAAGACGACAAACCTAGAAGATGCGAGAGTTATAACAATTGTTAGTGGCTCATTTGTTGATGAGATGCGCGCCAAGAACACTTCAATTAACCAATGAATCAATCATAGCATTGCAACTCCGATTGACCATCAACACAAACGAAATCTCTACCTTGTTAAATCCATGTTACAGTAGGAATATTTGGTAGCAGTTTTCAAGTTTAACGCGCGGTTGAACTCGTATATGGATAGTGACTTTAGATAGTGGCACGCGCCATGTAGTGCCTTTGCAGTGACGTCGACGTAAGCCAAGGTTTGATTGGCAGCTAGTGACAGCTGCACTCAAATCTGTTATTCAGGTTTGTGAATGGCTGCAAATATCATAAGTACTATGTGATGAGAGACGCGTGCCCTTGGAGCCCGTTACGGATCAAGGATTATTTTTGCAGCAGAATTGAAAATATAAAATTAGCATGGGATGTGTCCGAAACATTATAATGTAAACTACGTCGATGTATGTAATGAAACAATTGGAGTAAAAATGTACGATAACTAGTGGTTAAACTAGTGTGGACTGCGTCGATGTTTGTAAGAAGCAATTGGAGTTAAAATGTACGATAACTAGCGGTTAAACTAGTGTGGACTGCGTCGATGTTTCTAAGGAAACAATTGGAGTAAAAATGTACGATAACTAGTGGTTAAACTAGTGTGGACTGCGTCGATGTTTGTAAGAAGCAATTGGAGTTAAAATGTACGATAACTAGCGGTTAAACTAGTGTGGACTGCGTCGATGTTTCTAAGGAACCAATTGGAGTAAAAATGTACGATAACTAGTGGTTAAACTAGTGTGGACTGCGTCGATGTTTGTAAGAAGTAATTGGAGTTAAAATGTACGATAACTAGCGGTTAAACTAGTGTGGACTGCGTCAGTGTTTTTAATCAGTTTAAGGAAACAATTGGCGTAAAAAATTGTACGATAACCAGTGGTTAAACTAGTGTGACGTGGACTGCGTCAGTGTTTTTTAGGAAAGAATTGGCATAGTTATAAAACTTTTGCTTTGAAAGAATCCCGAGATAAGCAAAATATATACATTTATATAGATTGAAACATATCCTCAGAGGCAAAAACAAACAATATAATCCGTGTGGACGCTTGGGTCAACTGCCGGCCCAGCAGCAACGCCCTAACCCAGCTGGATAGGCTGTCAATCAATTCAATTAGTTTGTTGCAGTGAGAAGAAGTTTAACTGTTTCCTCGTACGTAGTAAGGGATTGCGTTACGAAAAAAAGAACAGATTCACAAAAATGTGTAAGAACTAAAGTTGGACTTTTATAAGTACTATACAATATTCGTTGTATGCGATATATATAACGGCTCGTCTTCTTCTCTTATATTAACATATAGGCCGCGGAGATTAGATTTATGGAAGGGAAATGGTCCCCTGTTTTGGTAATTTGAATCCCAAAACAATAACAATTACATAAATTGGTTATTTCTCTCATATATGATACATATACATATATATTTTATAATAATTATTGTCACAATTTTATAAAATTCTCAGTACTTTTACTTATTTATATTACATATTATACACGCAATTCAGCTAACTAGCTGCAAGGTGTTTTATTCAATAAAATCTATCTTACTATTAAAGGAATATCAGAGATAACAAAAGAAAGAGTTCAGCGTTGAGTTATCTTCTTTTGTCTTTTAACTAATTTCCCAATACTGATTACAAAAGTCAGGACAACGCTCTTGCGTTTAAGTGTATATTCATCTCGCAATCTAGTGACAGTCCAGACTTGAGAGAGTAAATCCTTAAGGGACGGACCATTAGAAAAGTGATGGGGGGGGGGTGGGGCAAAAGCAAAAAAAAAAAATATTTCCGGTAAAAAATCAAAAAAAAAAAAATATTTCTTCACACTTAGCGGGAAAAAAATAATATTGACAACTGTAAATATGGGTGTGGCCAATTATTCGTAATAACCTTTTTATACAAAAGACCTTATACTATATATAAAAATTACTCAGATTGTATATTACATTAATATATATGCCTTCACCAAAGAATTTATACATTTGAAAACATTAAAATGAGTCGGGATTAATCATTTTAAATACTAAACAGCTATTTAGTATTTAAGACTATCATCATTTATATGAATTTAAATAACAAATTGTTGTTACATAAATATAACTAAATATATACATATATACGTTTTTAATGATTTAAAGCCCAATTTGCTGGTAAACTGTTTAGAATGTTTATATACAGCTTAGATAAGCACAATGGGAAAGACTATGATCAATTTGGATTTCGATAGAAAAAAGCATGAAATGTGATGCAATGTGATGCCTAGAGTCGGGCCCTATAGCCCGACTAAGATTAAATTCATCTTTTATCAAACTGTCGAAAAGCCGCTATTTAAGCTCTACCGACAAAGCAAAACATCCACAAAATAATCAAAATTTACTGATTAGTCAAAACTTAAAATACATAACTGTAAAAAAAAAATATTGCCAGCCAAAAAGTCTAAAAAAAAAAAATATTTCTAAATCCATGTCAAGAAAAAAAAAATATTCCAACTTTGAAACTCCCCACCCCCCCCCCCCCCCCCCCCCCCCATCACTTTTCTAATGGTCCGTCCCTAAGGTCAAGTGTATTTTTCAGTGAAAATCCTTCAATTGATTCTATGTTTATCGAAGTGTCTTTCAATTTGGTGATTAGTCGATGGAATTCAAGGAATGTGGAAAATCAATAGCTGACAGCACGAACTCGTCTAGTCGAAGACACGAAAGTTCAAAAGTGTTGAGGTATTCTTGGATATGGGCCCAATATTGGTAACGCAACATATCCTGAGGCTCATAACATGGTATATTTGGAACCTATTGATCCCGGATCACTTCGGAATTTTTGATCCCTGAGCCCAATATATTTATTCCAAACTTTTGATCCTTGATCCCCATTTTGATCCCTGATTCGGATATTTTCTCATGATCCCGATCCCAGTGGCTGCGATCCCGATCAAAAAGCAAAAAATTTCGATCCCTGATCCAAAAAATAACGCTGATCCCTGATGATCCCATATACCATGTTACGAGCCTGACATATCGTGTAACTCTGGTAGCCCAACAGCATGAAATGATCTGGGCGGTAACGCAACACAACAGCAACACAACATGGTCACGCAGTAACGGTGCTACCAATAGTAACGCAACATCTGGGTGGTAACGCAACATATCGTGTAACGCTGCTACCAATACTAACGCAACATATGGGTGGTAACGCAACATATTGTGTAACGCTGCTACCAATAGTAACACAACAAATGGGTGGTAATGCAACATATCGTGTAACACTGCTACCAATAGTAACGCAACATATGGGTGGTAACGCAAACCCATCATTGCTGTGTAACGCCATTACCACTGGTAACGCCACATCTGGGTGGTAACGCAATATATTGTGTAACGCTGCTACCACTGGTAACACAACATCTGAAATAACGCAATGGTAACGCAGCACGCTGAGCCTCTTTTATATGGTGTATCAGTTACAATTTCTACACAAAAGGATTGACGTCCTAAACGTCAGTAAGTAACACTCTCTTTTATACGATGTATAAGTTACCATTTTTACTCCAACGAAGGATTAACGCCCAAAATGTCAGTAAGTAACACTCTCTTTTATACAGTGTATAAACTACCATTTTTACTCCAACGAAGGATTAACGCCCTAAACGTCAGTAAGTAACACTCTCTTTTATACGGTGTATAAGTTACCATTTTTACTCCGACGAAGGATTAACGCCCAAAATGTCAGTAAGTATAACACTCTCTTTTATACAGTGTATAAGCTACCATTTTTACTCAGACGAAGCCATTAACGCCCTAAACGTCAGTAGTAACGCTCTCTTTATACGGTGTATAAGTTACCATTTTTACTCCAACGAAGGATTAACGTGCTAAATTAAACGTCAGTAAGTTACACTCTCTTTTAAACGGTGTATAAGTTAATTACCATTTTTTTCCAACAGAGGATGTTGTTTTTGTTAGATGACCTTCACCTTGAAGTCTTTAATAAAGCTATTTTTAAATCTGCTTGACAAATAATCCCAGCTCAACACCATGCAGTGACCACAGGGAGTAAAACGTTGAGTGACGCCGCTAAGAATATACATTTACATCAACTTCAAAAAGGTTGAAAGTGTTGCTGGTGAACAGCTATGAAGCTATCGCTAAGGCTGTCCACAAGTTGCTCCAAAAAGTCAAAAAGTTGCTCATTATTTCCCAAAAAGCTGCTCAAAAGTTGCTCAAAAAAACAAAAAGTTGCTTAAAAGTCGCTCAAAAATCTAAAAGTTGCTCAAAAGTTGCTCGAAAACATTTTGACGTTTCTTATCAATTTGATGATTTCATAGCATAGAATTCCGTCAGCTTCAATAATATAACTTGTTAACATAAATTTAGAATATTTTCTTGGTATATGCAGAAACGTTTGTTTTGATTTTACAACCGCTGACCACCTGGATCGTATTTACAAATTACCACAGGAAGACCACTGCGTGCATGTTTCACAAACGCCGAAAAGCCAAACAAACCAATAAACAGTATTTGAATCATTGGAGTAAAACAAATGTTTATTGTTCTGATTGGCCTTGTCAATTGGTTTGAATTAATATAAAAGTTTAAAGAAACAAAGGTGCTCGAAAGTGAAAAAGTTGCTCGAAATTGGAAAAGTTGCTCGAAATCCAGGAAAAGTTGCCAAAAAGTTGCCGAGCAGCTTGTGCACAGCCCTAGCTATTGCACGACCGTAATGAACTGTGTTTTTTTTTTATATTTTGATTATGTGTGCCTATTTTGTAGTAGAAAACGAATTCACTGCATAACACCAATCATTTAGTGCGATAAAAGCTTATAGTTTATGAAACTTTGCTGAGCAAGACAGATCTATAAACATGTTATGCATGTTGTTTGCTTTATGCATGCAGCTCCTAAATTATGGAACAATATCCCTGAAGAAATTAAGCAAGCAGAAACGATAGCTACTCTCAAAACCAAACTAAAGACTTTTCTTTTCGAAAATTATTTTTCGCTATAGCAGACATTAATTTATTGGTACAAACAATTGTACAAACAATTCAACATTGTAAACGCATACACTGCAAAAACGGCTGAGTAGGTACAACACAGTACGTATATTGAGTTAACCATGCATTCAGAATAACACTTTATAGTGAGTAAACCCAACTCTATTGTGAGTAATCCCAACTCATTATTGAGTAAAAGTGAGGTCAAACTCAATGGTGCGTCTTCATCTATGTTTACTCTCAAAAATGAGTTGTGTTTACTCACTATAAAGTGTTATCCTGAATGCATGGTTAACGCAATATACTGTGTTGTACCTACTCAGCCGTTTTTGCAGTGTAGAGTTCAGATATGCGTATCTAAGAACGTTATATTATTATTATTATCATTATGTTGTAAGCCTAACCACAATTCCTTTCGGTCGTGCAATCGCCGCGTTCAACTATATTTGTGTTCATGGTTGTTTCTTGAATAAGACGGACGTGATAGTCTACAGTGGTTTATTCAAATTGGCCTTCCCCTTGGGTTGTTCCTTGGTATGGATACATCAACAAGGTCGGATTTAGATGTTAACACTGACCAGGTAGAGACATGGTTTGAGACTATCATCAACGGTAACCATGGTAACGGTGGTATTACACTAGCCTCTTCCGCAGGCGTCTCTGTTCCGTTTTCTTTTCTATCTACTGGGCTCCCTGTCTCGAATGGACGAGAGGGACTGAGGCCCCACTTTTCTTGACGGGAACCAATTCTCCCTCGGTCAGAATGACAAAGGAATCCCATGAAGGCCATTCAAAACTACATAGATTGGCTGTGGAATAGTCTAGTGTATCCACAGGTAGCCCAAGTTAGTGTTGCTTTACAAAAGGATATATGGGTACTTTTCAACCTTCGATTTTTTGCCTTAAAATTTAATAAAATTCAACAAAACTCTTACAGTGTCTTCTTGTTGATCTCTATAATCCTCTGAATAATTTCAGCCGATTTTGTTCAGAATAAAGGAGAGAGAAGGTAATTTATTTTGAACAAACATTGATATCAAAGTGGTAACAAAATCAGCCCTACCCCTCCCCCCTTCTCACAAAAATGTCCTGGAAAGCATTGGTCAATCATAATTAGTTTCATATTTTATTGATTACTGGTATTTTGTCCATCTTTATATATTACTTTGAGAAGTTTTCTAAATATGGGCATTGCAGCCACGTGACACGCCATTTAATAACAACGAATGTTGAAGTCACATTAAATTACAATAAAAACAGCTTGGTATCCCAGAATGCATCAGTTTGCAAAGTAGGCTGCAAAGGATTATGGTCTAAACCACGTGTTTTGTCCACACTTGTCGTGTTTTGTATTCCTTTTAATTTACATCTAAATATTCTAGATTCCAGGATAAAACTTCATGTAGAACACTTATGATGATCCCTAGAATGATTCCTGATTTTAATAGGGTTCCATAATAATTATTTTACATGAAGTACCATCCTAAAATAGTTCCATATAGTACATGTTTCAAGCTCGTATACACTCAAGTCCCTTGTCATCCGCGATTGTACATCGTTATCCTTGAAGTGCTGTACTTGACTATCGTCCACTGTATTTACACGTCTATCAACATATTTACCTATTTACAATAATTCACTTCAACAGTTTTTCGACACTCGTGGCACCGCACTTTACAACACCAGTAGAATTTGCAACCACAACGTTCTTTTCGCGTTTCCACGACTGTCGTATGACCTCGTCTACAACACATCAAATCACAGCCATCTATAGCTTGAGACGTTCTGTTACACATCCTCCCTTGTGTTCCCAAGGAACCAGTTTTTGGATCAGGCTCGCAAAAGTCGGGGGATCGTACAAGGTATACCAAGTCTAGCTTGGTATGAGGTTTGAACTTGTTATCTCGAGGAAGCAGCACGTGTTTGCCACCGATTAGCTTGAGTTCTACCTCGGTAGCTCCGTCGAATTTTTCTTTGATGAATTCGCCTACTATTTTGAAGTCTGGCAGAACGCGCCAGCATGTTTTGATGTTGCATGAGCCAGAAACGCCGTGGCATTTACACTGTAGATCCATGAACTTTTTGATAGCCTGGAGGAGAGGGAAAGAATGTTAGATGTCACTTTGGGCTGATATCATGATAATTCAGGGGAAATATATTCATCAGTTTTATTGTCATCATAATTCAGCATTATCATTGTAACCCTTACCATCATTGTCAGCATTACAATATTCATCGTCATCGTTATAATCATCTTCCACACCATCAACATCATCACCATAATTACCATTATTATGATCATCATCATTGCCATCATCAATACTTTCATCATCATCATAATCACGTTACCGCCTTCTTCATCACCATTATTAGTATCATCTTCATTACCACTATCATCATCATTACTTTCGTCGTCATCTCCATTATCACCATAACATCATCATTGCCATCATCATCGTCATCATCATCATTACCAACATCATTACCATTGTCATTACTAGCATCATCATTACCACTGACTATCATCATCATTACTTTCGTCGTCATCTCCATTATCACCATAACATCATCATTGCTATCATCATCATCATCATTACCAACATCATTACCATTGCCATTACTAGCATCATCATTACCACTGACTATCATCATCATTACTTTCGTCGTCATCTCCATTATCACCATAACATCATCATTGCTATCATCATCGTCATCATCATCATTACCAACATCATTACCATTGCCATTACTAGCATCATCATTACCACTATCATCATCATTACTTTCGTCGTCATCTCCATTATCACCATAACATCATCATTGCTATCATCATCATCATCATTACCAACATCATTACCATTGCCATTACTAGCATCATCATTACCACTGACTATCATCATCATTACTTTCGTCGTCATCTCCATTATCACCATAACATCATCATTGCTATCATCATCATCATCATCATTACCAACATCATTACCATTGCCATTACTAGCATCATCATTACCACTATCATCATCATTACTTTCGTCGTCATCTCCATTATCACCATAACATCATCATTGCTATCATCATCATCATCATTACCAACATCATTACCAACATCAATACCATCGTCATCATGACCATCATCATTATCATTACCAACATCATTACAATCATTACTTGCATTTCCAACATCATTACAACCATCATCATCATTATCATCACCATCATCATCATTACTTGCATTACCATCATCATTACCATCATCATCATCATCATATCATCATCACTACAACCACGTGATCACTTACCAGTCTTCCTGCCCAGTTGTTATGTAAATTCATTTTAACACGAGCAGGCGTACCAATCCCTCTACCTCGTTCCCGTGCATCAACGAAGCGTGCCGAAAAATTAATCCCAAAGTCGATATCGTCACTACAGCCAGCCCATTTCCAGCCCCCACTTGCTTTACCGCGGTACTGTTGATCACAGCCACATTTACGGCCCATTCTCCCTGCACTGCATGCCTGGGTTACAGCATAGGCTACTCCAGCTGATGATATGGCATGAACAAACCCAGCTTCTCTTGTACCTGGAAAAAAACGTTTATATTTAAATATTTCTGCGGTGAAAATAATATGCTTTCCATTGTTGAACAATATTAAATATCGCGGTTCGTGTTCAAGTAAAATGATCCAGCCACAATCTCGTTCCCAGGCTTAATTTTCGCACGGATTCTATAAAACTGAAACGATGGATTTGACGACTTTCATCGCTTTTTTCTCAAAATATAAGCAAAAATACAAAATTATACACTCATGATAGCTTTAAAATATAACAAAGGTTATGTACACGAAACTTCAAGCTTATATATTCAGGGAATTTCTTATAAATCGACTTCAAACACTTTTACCATCCAAAATTTAGCGCTGTGAAAATTTTGCCACGCATGCGTAGTCGTTTGACCGCTGTGTTTATATGAGCTAGTTAAAAACGATAGCGTAGGACCAAGGACCGCTCTGAAAATCAGGCTAAGTTAAATATCGCTGTTAATTTAAATTAATGAGACCCACAATGCCATTCGGTCTTGGAATGCACTATTCAGTATTCAACCTTTTTTTGAAATAGCTGTATACAAAGAGGACATTTTATCGATAAAAAACATACCTCCATTGATTGAGTTCCCAAAGACAGGTGATTTACTAAACTGCACTGTCGTACAGTTCCACGGCCGATATTTGAACTGTTGTTGGCATTCGAGTAGAGCGACACTTGCGCCCTTCTTTACGCTGTCCATTAAATCTACATTTCTTTTGCATACTTGAACCTGTCGGTTATTGAGCAGCTGTCCGATTTCGTCGCAGTTTTTCTTCGATTTGAATCTCGTTGGATTGCTGCCTGTCAACGCTAGAGATCTGTCAATCAAACAAGACATTCATCAGTGAGTGAATCAATCAATCCATCGGTTAGACAGCCAATCAAACCGTGAATCGATTAATCAATCAATTTATCCTTTAAACAACCAATTGACCAACAAATTAATCATACTTAATTCAAAGAATGAACTTTTTAAACACGTTAAAATGTTAACTTTGCTTTACTGACGTTTCGAGCTTTAGCCCTTCGTCGGAGTAAAAACTACTTTATTCCGACGAAGGGCTAAAGCTCGGTAAAGTTAAGTTAACATTTTTTTTTTTTACGGTGTTACAAATTTCATTCTATTACCTATCGATTATATCAAACACCGACGCAGCCTATACTAGTTTACTCGCTAGTTTCCATTTAAGTAAAGTTAAGTCAACATTTTTTACGGTGTTACAAATTTCATTATATTACCTATCGTTTATATCAAACACCGACGCAGCCTATACTAGTTTACTCGCTAGTTTTCATTTAAGTAAAGTTAAGTTAACATTGTTTACGGTGTTACAAATTTCATTCTATTACCTATCATTTATATCAAACACCAACGCAGCCTATACTAGTTTACTCGCTAGTTTCCATTAATAAATTAATCAATCAATCAATAAGCTAGTTAAGTCATTCATTCAGTCGGTCAAACAAAACAATTAATAATGTCGTACATTTTCACTTCAATTATTTAATTACAAATAAGCGCAGCCCACACTATTTTACCTCAATCAGTGTTTCCACACTAGTTTATAACCGCTAATTTTTATTTTTGTCTTAAGTTCCTTGTGGTACTTAAAAAGGACCAATTGAGGTTGATTTACATTATCTTTTCAAGTTTTTTGATGACATTTTGCCCCCCATTTTGAAAAGGGCCCATTAAAAATCGTCGTTTTGAACCCGCATTTTTGGGCTGTAGTTGGGCAGTATAGTTCGTCATCAGTTGCTCGCCATTCAGCCATTACTATGGCGCGGTAGTCCATCAAAAATCGTCTTTGTAAACAATATATTTTCTTGTTAATTCCGCCGGTTGGAGTTTTCGCGTAAATTAAAGCAGGGAATGTTTTATAGCCTATAATATATTGTTATTGTCCTCATGCACGAAGGGTTCATAGCAACAGTAAACAAGTGATTACTATATATAAATGGAAACTTTAGCGAGTAATAAACTAGTATAGGCTGCGTTGGTGTTTGATATAAACGATAAGTAATATAATGAAATTTGTAACACCGTAAAATAATTAAATGTTCAATTTTCTTTATACTGACATTTCGAGCTTTAGTAAATGCTTTTACTCCGACGAAGGGCTAAAGCTTGAAACGTCAGTAAAGTTTAGTATACATTGTTTACGGTGTTACAGATTTCATTCTATTACCTAAGGCCTAAAACTAAAAAGGTTTTTCATCGTAGAAAGTGCTCATCGCTTGCGAAACTTTGCTGTCCAAACATACAACATTCGCCGCAAACGAACCACTTTCTACTTATTAATAAATATTCCCGTGGGTTAATTTGCAGTTCCTGGTACTTACAGCCATTGACTGGAAAAGACTACTGGCACCAAACATAGGATGACAACCATACAAGTCTGTGTTGGAAAAACGCGGGCCATTTCTGTCGGTAAAGTTCTTGTTCGTCTTGATTACCTAGTATAAGGAATGAAATGAAGACTATGTAATCAAACAAAGACCAATAATCTATTTATGAATAGTGGCTGATGCGCACAAAGAGAGGCCGACAGCCCACTCGTTTTCACCGACGTTCAATCTAACAATGCGCCATCACGATAACTTGCGCGGTATAACCCGTCCCTGGCAAAATGGATTGGAAATGGTAACTTCTTGAATTAACTACAAGCGCTATTAGTATCGGTGTTTTAGCTTTACGTTCTTGAATTCCAAGCCACGAATTAGAATGTAATAGTTTTGTTTAAATATTTGGGTCGTGGTGTATTTGGTATTTAATTTAATACATTTTTAAGCTTGGATCAGACTTAGCCTTAAGCGCTTATGAAACGTGCTACATTGAGTTGATGGTATTCGATGTGAGCTATACGAAAATGATGGTACCTAAATTAAAGGTAAAACTAGCGCTAACTTCGTCGAATTACTTGAAAGCAATACACCGATGAAATGTTAAGAAAGCAGTTTATACAATCATAGTTATAATCATAGTTCTCTCTATAGCTATTAACTATGATATAATAAAGATAGAGAGTTTGTTATTGATGTTCCCATCGTATGCCATTGCAATTATGCATTTCGCGTCTGTAAATTGAGTTGCTGCAAATTGCGATCTTTCGAGCGAATTGGAACGGATGTTAAAACCACATTATATTACAAGCTCTCATTGTTTGGTTTATTGGCTATCAATGAGGGAAGTCGGCGAACGCAGTTCTTTTGTCTTCAAAGAACAATAGCTATCGGCCTACGGTGTATAACTCTAATCGAACTTTTGTTGGACATCACAAAAGCACCTTCAGACCACAGACAATCCCGTCACATGCAACGATGTAAATATCATAGGAATCTTTGATCAAAAGTCAAATCGACACCCATTTTTTTCGATTACAACTTCATTTAAAGTGAAATATATCACAGCTGTGATTTAAGACTGATTATAGGGTAGTTATATGGAGATATGGATTGAATCTATTAATCTATGTGGTAATAAATTGATATGTAATTAAGTCGGATCGTTTTGAGAAGCTAATCTGTTTGATTTAGTGTTTTCAATGGATTAGATGAGTATTTCATTAAACTCAAGTGTTTGACAAATTTTCTCAAGGGTCGAGACACAAACTAAACCTCGGGAAAATTAACGATAGTAAAAACTCCCTACAAATATAATATTTAGCACGAGAAAGTGAATTTCCAATCAACATTGGATAATATGTAACTTCAAACAAGATCAAGCGACACAAAACAAGCAAGCGTCAACTTTACACTTAACTGAAGAAGGGAAGAAGAAGAAGAAGAAGAAGAAGAAGAAGAAGAAGAAGAAGAAGAAGAAGAAGAAGAAGAAGAAGAAGAAGAAGAAGAAGAAGAAGAAGAAGAAGAAGAAGAAGAAGAAGAAGATGTGGAAAAATAAATTTGTAAATGCGCCATTTCCGGATAGTCCAAGGGCGTCATTTACAACCATTAAAGCTTAAAAATAGCAGGGGGAAAAAGCAGAAAATATAATATAACATCTAGCCCACTACTCTAGATGGTTAAAAAAATAATATAAATTCATAATAATACGTCGGCCATACGCTGTTAAGTTAAACTGATATAGCTAGGCTTCTGTAACAAGTTTTTGAATTTTTTCTGAAATTTCGGGCAGTTTCGTAAAGTACTTACTACATTTTAAAAAACTCAAAATATACTTTAAAATTTCCAAGAAAGAAAAATATTTAGCAGTGAAAGGTACATTTTTAAACAAAACAATCCAAGTATTTTGACAAGTTTTTAACATGCAAGTTCAAGATACACTCTAAAAAATCTCGAGCAAAGAAAATATTCAACGGAAAAACACAAGAGTGAATACAAATCAGCCATTGAGAAATGAATTTAATCTCAAGTTTATCGATCACAAAAAAACGGCTCAAAAATGTAAATATTTAGATGATAATAGTAAATTCTAAATCAAAACAAATCAAGTAGAGTTAGTGTAACTACAACAGATGACGTTTTTCATATGATGTTTAAATAACATCATGTGTAAAAATAACATCTTAACTTCTTTTAAGATTTCTGCGAAGTTAGCAAAAACGACCACAAACACGTCAGTGTCACAACGTATGAATACAAAAACAAGTTTTTCGCTGACAAATAGTTATTTTTAAATGACATTATTTTATATTATACGGAGTATTTTTGAGGCGTAAGTTTCAACTGAAACACTTGGAAATTGATTTTCTTGGATATATAAAAATGTAAATGCCCTTTGATCAATATTTAGAGCAGTCTGTCACAGCAACAACGAAACTTCCTAAACGTCAGTAATAACAATCTCCTATATAAATAGAAACTAGCGAGTAAACTAGTATAGGCTGCGTCGGTGTTTGATACAAACGATAGGTAAAAGAATGAAATTTAATTTGCATGTAACACCGTAAAAAAATAGAAATAGAAACTAGCGAGTAAACTAGTATAGACTGCGTCGGTGTTTGATACAAACGATAGGTAATAGAATGAAATTTAATTTGTAACATCGTAAAAAAAATAGAAATAGAAACTAGCGAGTAAACTAGTATAGGCTGCGTCGGTGTTTGATATAAACGATAGGTAATATAATGAAAGTCATAACGCCGTAAAAAATGTTAACTTAACTTTACTGACGTTTCGAGCTTTAGTCCTTCGTCGGAGTAAGAGATAAGACTTGTTAACGTCCATCAATAACGTCCTAAACGTCAGTAAGTAACATTCTCCATATGCCAGTGTATAAGTTACCAATTTAACTTACCAAACATCAGTACCTATCAATATTCTTATGTAATTATAAATATATATTTTTTCTCCGACAAATAAGATACAGAACTTTTTTAAAAATTGCTTAAAAAAAACTACAAAAACCATAATTAAAACAATCCCTACAAATTGCTGACTTATAAATAAATTGATGTTAATACTAAAATTGCAGACGATAGTTTCTGTAAAAATAGTCAATTAAAAGATGATCTTAAGAAGATTTTGAAGTCACGATTTGGGTATCGAATTAAACTGTCACAATAACAAGAACTATAAACTGTACTTTGAACTCCTAGAGAGTTGCAGGATCGTCTGAGATTCTTGTCACCTTAAGCGAGAAAATTAACAAATCGATGACACTTCTGGTGTGAATATACTTAAATAATTTTACCTGAAACTGCGTGAAGAACCCTTAAAGTTACAAGCGTGCAATAATCACAGTTACGGCCCGGTAGATCACGAGTATGGACTGGTGTACTGGTTATATTGTAGTGAAGTATCCCAGGGGACAACACACCTCGCCGAGTCACAATAACAAGATCGGCTGATTTCATCATTGAAGTATTTCGAAGACAATGCAAACAGAGCGTTTTAATAAGATATATGACTTAATGTATTATGGCCTATTGTTTAGTGATCGTCCAGTGTTTTGGACAGGAACTCAATTCAATTCAAGAATCTAATCTTTTCGATTACGGAACTTAGTGATAATAGACCGATCCAAGGTTATTGCCGCCATCTTGTAGGGGGTGCAGAACTACTGGGGCGAGCAGTAAATGTATGTAACTTTGAACTTATATAACTCCACTGGAAATTGCCGAATGTTCAATATAAAGATTTCATATCAAAGATACTATGCATGGCTATACCTGAGATCAAACTAAGGTTGTTAAATTATGTGAAACGTATGTAAACGGCGATTTCAAATCTCCCTATATTTACTGTGTAATTCTATATCACTGAAACACAGTGTTTGTATGTAAATCTAAAATATTGATTACAGAGCCTGTAGCTCGTTTCCCAGCGCTATTTTTTGGATATGTTATAAACAAATGCAAAAACTTTGATATACAATTTTAACTTTGAAAATCCAATGAATTGGAAGAAAAATATGTACGTTCAAAGTAGTCCAAAATCACATACATTTACTGCTCGCCCCAGTAGTTCTGCACCCCCTACAAGATGGCGGCAATAACCTTGGATCGGTCTATTGAGAAACGAGACTTTTTGGGGCATTTTCTCGATTGATTTTGTTTTAATTTTAACTCCAAGTTCGCGAGAAATTTGTATTACAAACATACGTATGATCATACCTCATCTATAAAAAATAGTTGTGATGTAATTAGTATTAAAAAATTCATGAATAATTAATGAGACATTTTCAAAAGAAATCACGACCATGACGAGTGTTGTAAATCTGATACAACACTAGTGTTGTATATCCTGATTTGCATAAGTTTTAACTGGTAATTTTACGGCAAAATGTATTTTAATCTTGAAAATTTTGGTCAAATATGAAAGAGCTAACCTAGACATTTTTTAAGTAGTTTACAACATTCGCGTCCGTGTTGTATCGGCGATACAATCGCGCGCCTTCGGCTTGCGATTGTATCTGCCGATACAACACGGCCGCTCATGTTGTAAACACTACTAATTCTCTTTCTCGAGCAACGACGCTACTATATATCATAAAAAGAAGATTATAACTGATATCGTGAATGGAAACTAGCAAGTAAACTAGTATAGGCTGCGTCGGTGTTTGATATAAACGATAGGTAATAGAATGAAATGTGTAACACCGTAAAAAATGTTAACTTAACTTTACTTAAATGGAAACTAGCGAGTAAACTAGTATAGGCTGCGTCGGTGTTTGATAAAAACGATAGGTAATAGAATGAAATGTGTAACACCGTAAAAAATGTTAACTGAACTTTACTAACTTAACTTTACTTAAATGGAAACTAGCGAGTAAACTAGTATAGGCTGCGTCGATATACGATTGTCTAGTAAAGCTTACATACACATTTTATTTGCTATCATAATATTGACAATCACGTCTGTCACGTACATGTGTCACGTAAGATACATATTAAAAGTTTATTTCCGAACCGCCAGCAGCCTTCAGTTCAATAAATAGTTACATAATTTTTGACGGTTTTTTGATTAAATATAGTTTTGTTTTTCTGGTGTGAAATCTGTGGTGTTTATAAAGGAAATCATGTTATTTCTCAAAATTTCAAAGTATAAATTTCCTGTAATTGACGGTAGAAAAAATAACAAAATATACGTTTTTACATTTTGTGGTTTTAAAACATGTTGTTCTTATAGAGCAGCAGTTTTCTTTGGGCGAAATTTTGAAGGATAATCTACGAGATAATCTTACTTTAAATCTCTGCGGTAAACAGCCACTTATAGAACGGAAATAACCCAACACTTTTATGAAGTTGTATTGCTTCTACAAACAGTATCCAACAAACACTCAAACAAGCGATTATGCTCTCATGAAATTCAGGGCATCCAAATTCATTGTAAAAACGACTGAGTTACTTAATGTAAAAACAACTGAGTAGTGGTTACTGAAATAACTGAGTAAATCGGTGTATCCACAGTTACTTACTTAAAAACAGCTGAGCAGTGGTTATTAAAATAACTGAGTAAATCGATGCATCCACAGTTACTCACTGGAAAAACGCCCGACTGAGCCGAGTGGTTACTGAAATAACTGAGCAAATCGATGCATCCACAGTTACTCACTGTTAAAACGACTGAGTAATTCAAATAACTGAGTAAATCGATGCATCCACAGTTACTCACTACAAAAACTACTGAGTAGTGGTTACTGAAATAACTGATATTCAACTACCATATTTTCATATATTAATAAGCTAATCTGAATATAATAATAATAATAATTTATTTCTAGTGCATCCCAATAATTCTCGATGCCCTTACAATTGATATAAAAATACATGTTGCTAAGTACTGGCTTTGTAAGGAAACAATTATATTAAAAATAGACCGTATATGGACACCTTAAAATAATTTTTTTGGTCCTGAAATGACGTCAGTTGATTAGCGGTTGAGCGAGTGTGGGCTTCGCCGATGTTCCCATGGCAACAACTCAAGTTAAAACAATTTAAAAAAGAGATTGCGGTTGACATTTCTGACATGAATTTAATGGTTTAGAATAGTATTTATACTAACAATTAACAAAGTGGTGTAATTTAAGCCAAAGTGGATATTCAAGTAATTATTCGTATTACTTGTTTGAGACCTTATTTAATTCTAATTTAATTAAGTCGTTCCAAAAACCTCAACCAGAAGCGATTGTTTTAAGAATTGAAAAGAAGGTAGGAGAAAAATGAAGACGAAGTTGAAGTAGACGAAAAAGAACATGCAAGGAACAAGAAGCAAAAGAGAAGAAGAAGAATTGAGAAGAAGAAGAAGAAGAAGAAGAAGTTGAAACTGAAGAACAAGAAGAACAAACAGAAGAAGACGAAGTTTAAGAAGGCGAAGTTTAAGAAGAACAAAAAGAACGAGAACAAGAATAACAAGAACAAGAATAACAAGAAGAAGAAGAAGAAAAAAAAACACTAAAGACCTTTCAACGACAACGTTAACCGAATTAACCCTATATATGACATGTATATACATTAGGATAGTACAATTTCTTCTTTCGTATGCCTTTTCAACATTATTAAAACATTTTGGCATTTAAATACAATATTAATTGTCCTAAAACTTACTTTATATAGACGTGGAACGAAATTTTCTTCAAAATATCAGACAGGAAAGCAACACCGTTCTTGCTCTTTGACTCTCGTGATATGGCGAGGACAATTCAGTGACCATAAGTAGGTTTATCGAGAACCCTATCAATAGCTTTCCCGCCTCCGCTTATTTAGAATATTATAGAACTTCTTCATCCTGTTTCATTTTCGTTTTTTTGCTTTTGAACAATTAATTCATTTTGGTTTTTTTTCTAAATCAATTATTCCTCCCACTGAGTTCTGATGATGGCATCTGTTTGAACACTAATTTGCTCAGCAGTTTCAACTCCCACATATCTGCAAACTATTTTGGCGTACTAGTAGAATCACGGATTGTCAATTGTACATTGTTGTAATTTGTAGTTTTTCCCTGAGAAATACTGCTGCGTGAGTCCCTGTTAGTTATCCTACAGTTTTACTCCAATTGCTGCCTTTGAAACTGCCAGAAAAGCAGTCCACACTAGTTTATCCGCTTGTTATCGTACATTTTTTCTTCAATTGTTTACTTAGAAACATCGACGCAGTCCACACTAGTTTAACTGCTAGTTATCGTACATTTTAACTCCATTTGTTTCCTGTAGAACATCGACGCAGTCCACACTAGTTTAACCGCTAGTTATCGTACATGTTTACTTCAATTGTTTACTTAGAAACATCGACGCAGTTCACACTAGCTTAAATTCCAATAAAAAAAGTGAATCTCCCTATTGTCTTTTATGATAAAAAGACATCATTCCAAAAGTAGCATGATCATCAAATCAATTGTCAACAACATGACTTGACAGTTCGGCAAGTTTTAACAATCATACTAAACATTAAAAAAAGAAAACGAAAGGAAAGGAAAGGAAAGGAAAGGAAAGGAAAGGAAAGGAAAGGAAAGGAAAGGAAAGGAAAGGAAAGGAAAGGAAAGGAAAGGAAAGCCCTCACGTTTTTTATTTAGAGATTTGAAATTACTAGATATCTTTATCCTTTATTACTCCGACGAAGGGTTAAAGCTCGAAACGTCAGTAAAGTTAAGTCAACATTTTCTACGGTGTCACAAATTTCATTCTATTACCTATCGTTTATATCAAACACCGACGCAGCCTATACTAGTTTACTCGCTAGTTTCCATTTAAGTAAAGTTACAGCAGTTCTCAGTCACACGTGCACCGCTCGCATAAAAAGCAACGCTATAAAACGTGAAGTTGGTGGACGTCAATCAAACTGTGTTTACGAGACGCATTGTGTTTTTACTTCAGTCGGGCTGCGAAACATGTCTAAATCCGACGAAGAGGTTATTGTGGGAATTCAGCTTCCAGATTCAGACATGTTTCGCAACCCGACTGACGTAAAAACACCATGGTTCTTGTAAACACAGTTTGATTGACGTCCACCAACTTCATGTTTTATAGCGGTGCTTTTTATGGGAGCGGTGCACGTGTGACTGAGAACTGCTGTAAGTTACCATTTTTTACGGTGTTACAAATTTCATTCTATTACCTATCGTTTATATCAAACACCGACGCAGCCAATACTAGTTTACTCGCTAGTTTCCATAGATAGCTTTATCTATATTTTTTCATGTTACCCAACCAACAGGAAGAATTGCTCTAACTGGTTTGAGTGCGTTAATCAAGAGAATATTACAATACCCTTAAGTGTGCTATTCTTACAGATTTGTGGGAAATGCCTTCCCATATTTAAATTTAAAACATCTTATCTTTTAAATAATCTGGAGTATTGTCAAGGGCGCGGAGAAATAGGGGCAGACCTTAAGTTAAGTTTAAAATATCAATTTCAAGAAGAAAATCTTCCTTAGGCAGTTTAACAGACGAACGGAGTTAAAGGAAGTTTGTTTTATTTTGTATTATTGTTGTAGTTGTTTTACCATTTATATGTAGCATTTTCCAACGGATATTCAATTCAGTTAAAATAGTACTTCTTTGTAAAAACGCATAAACAACCATTTTATAGTCAGTATAATGGTTTTCAAAAATAATAACGATATTTTAGAAAACGTCTAATACTAGCTGATCAATATTCTCAGAAGGGGTCCTTTTATATTATATTAAGTACCAGTGTCTCCTTATAGAACTATTTTAAGTGTAAGAAGTTGCTTTTATAGCCAAGAAGAGAAGAGAAGAGAAGAGAAGAGAAGAGAAGAGAAGAGAAGAGAAGAGAAGAGAAGAGAAGAGATTAAAAACAATTTAAGTACAACAAAGAAAGGTTAAAAAATCCATTTCCAACTAACTTCACTATTAATTAATTGCTTCAAATGGTTTCAAAATACAAGCCAAAATAGCTCTCAAATTGAAATCATTAGTGTAGCTAGCAAAGTACGTAGGTAAGAACCATTAAGTTAAGCCTTTGGCCTATATCTATTTATAAAGTGGACCCATGCAGATGCGAACTCTAAATAAAGACACTATAATAGATGACTATTACGAATTGACACTTTTAGAGCCGGAAATTGTTAAAAAGCAGACATCGCAGTTATAAATTTGTTTAGATAGAAAAAAAAACAGGACGTTATTTCTGAAAGGGACTAAAAAAATTCGACAGACAAACTAGCTATACTTACAAACTTACAAAAATTTAGAAAGTAAAAAAAAAAGGTATGAAGTTGCTAGAATAACTTTGAAAATACGAAAACAAATGGTAATAGATGTGAAGGAAGGCTGGGGAACGATAGAAAGGAACAGAATTAAAATATGCAATATAAAAAAAATTGATATACAAGAGGAATATAATTCATAAATTAAGTAATGCGCGCAATGCGCAAAGGGAAGAAAAACATCGAAAACGAAGTAAATTAAAGGGAAGGGATGGAAAAGAAAGGAAAGGAAAGGAAAGGAAAGGAAAGGAAAGGAAAGGAAAGGAAAGGAAAGAAAAGGAAAGGAAAGGAAAGGAAAGGAAAGGAAAGCAAAGGAAAGGAAAGGAAAGAAAAGGAAAGAAAAGGAAAGAAAAGGAAAGAAAAGGAAAGGAAAGGAAAGGAAAGGAAAGGAAAGGAAAGGAAAGGAAAGGAAAGGAAAGGAAAGGAAAGGAAAGGAAAGGAAAGGAAAGGAAAGGAAAGGAAAGGAAAGGAAAGGAAAGGAAAGGAAAGTTAAAGATTGAAGAGGAAGAAACGGAAGGAAAGGAATATTTAGGAAAAGAAACTCGGAAAACTAAGCAAGGAAATAAAAACCCAAGGAGGTATACACCTACTTGCAGTAAGGTTGTCATACAAAAATATACATTTGTAATAAAGAAAATAGAACATTTGTGATTTAGTACGATAGGAATTGATTAAAAGAAGAAAGAAGATCACTCAAGCTGAACTCTCTCTTTTGTCTTTTAATTAATTCCTTTCGCACTAAATCACAAATGTTTTATTTTCTTTGTGACAAATGTTCTGACTATTTTGTATGACAACCTTACTGCAAGTAGGTGTATATCCAAACGTGACACAAAATAAAACGTTTCAGATGGTAACGGATATGAACGCCTACAAACATACTTACACATACTTGAATAATATCATAAACAACTAAACAAACAACAATTAACATCGATCTGGTCTGCAGTTAGCTTAAGTGATTCAGGACGAAAAATATGTTCTTATATATATTGCGTATTTCACATCGTCTCAATGCGCTTTACAATGAACTATATATACGGACCGCTATTTAAGGCGCACACTGCAGCCACGCGGCTTA
Organism: Metridium senile; assembly: GCA_949775045.1. Classification (NCBI taxonomy): domain Eukaryota; kingdom Metazoa; phylum Cnidaria; class Anthozoa; order Actiniaria; family Metridiidae; genus Metridium; species Metridium senile. The sequence goes on from OX459103.1 coordinate 18,168,832, forward strand.
CAATCATGAGGGGTTAGTATGTAATTTAATATGTGCTTATATAGCGTATTTCACATCGTCTCAATGCGTTTTACAATGAACTATATGTACGGACCGCTATTTAAGGCGCACACTGCAGCCACGCGGCTTACAATCATGAGGGGTTAGTATGTAATTTAATATGTGCTTATATAGCGTATTTCACATCGTCTCAATGCGTTTTACAATGAACTATATTTACGGACCTCTATTTAAGGTGCACACTGCAGCCACGCGGCTTACAATCATGAGGGGTTAGTATGTAATTTAATATGTGCTTATATAGCGTATTTCACATCGTCTCAATGCGTTTTACAATGAACTATATTTACGGACCTCTATTTAAGGCGCACACTGCAGCCACGCGGCTTACAATCATGAGGGGTTAGTATGTAACGTAATGTGTGCTTATATAGCAAATTTCACATCGTCTCAATGCGCTTTGCAATTAATTCTATATGCACAGACCGCTATTTATGGCGCAAACTGCAGTCACGCGGCTTACAATCATGAGGGGTCAGTATGTTATGTAATATGTGATTATATAACGCATTTAACATCGTCTCAATGCGCCGCGCTTTAAAACGTTTTTTTTTTTACAAAGTAATAAAGCAGGTTGTGGTAAATTGCGAAATTTTATGATAGTACTACCTAAATCAATTCGACAAAATGTCCGAACAATTCGATATGATTGTTCGCCTTTACATGTATCCTCACAAGCTAGTCATTTCCGACTTGTATACTAACTCAATTTGCAGAAAAGAATTGAATTCCTCTGTCGTTAAAGATTGCATGATTTTTAACCCTCTCCCTCTCTATCCCTTCATGCAGATACACACACAAAGATATGACGTCACATTATTGAACCCATATTTACGTCATCGGTAGTCCGGCTGAGATGACGTCATCACAGATGCTAACTTCCGCCTATTGTTGACACAACGCGCACATAATAAGAGCGGCCCACACAGTGGCAGAAACATTGGTTAATTGGACAAATTAAATTGATTGGTCAGTATCCTTAGTTTGTTATTGATTGAAAAGCTGTTTGAAAGACAGTTAGAAGTAAGGAGAAGGAGAAGGAGAAGGAGAAGGAGAAGGAGAAGGAGAAGGAGAAGGAGAAGGAGAAGGAGAAGGAGAAGGAGAAGAAGAAGGAGAAGGAGAAGGAGAAGGAGAAGGAGAAGGAGAAGGAGAAATATTAAAGTAAATCTCTCTGAGAGCTAGTCAATATTTCTACTTTTGAAAACAGCAAAATTTGTTGTCAAAGCCGGTTTTTGTAATTAAAAGTTTAACTGTTTTAACAGTTTCTTAAAGAGAACCCTAAACGAAAAATGATTTGAATGTACAAACGAAAGCATAACCAATATAATTCAATGTAACATAACGGCCTTAGCATCTAAAAGTTAGCAAAACTCTTGCGCAAAACGTTTACAAAATAGACTCCGGTCATTAACGAAAAATATCTTATGGCTGTTGATTTCTCAAGTGAGGTGAAAACGACAAATTTGATGAATCGATCCAGCTCAACAAAATGAATGAAATACACCGCAAAAACGGCTGAGAAGATACACCTCAAAATATTGAGGATCAAAGTTTACAGCTCATCATAAACGCGTAAATGTAGTTGTACTATTGACTAAAATGTACTTATATTGAGCAAAACCAAAAAAATTAACCAACTAAAAAATGAAAAGCGTTGCAACGCATTTCCGATGGAAAAACCCGTGTATAATCCTAAAAATTATTACTATACTAGCTAATAATAATAACAACTATATATGTCAAAGCATTTCGAAAGAAAAAATTGCATCAGTTTCTGCAGTGTATAAATGCAAAATTTATTATTACTACTACTAATAATTATAATTATTTTTTTAAATTTGCAGTGTCAAATCCTTAAAAGTATTACTACTACTATCATTAGTAAGTTTCGAGTCAAAATTACTTTAAATTGGCTCTTACCTTAAATAATTACACTCAAACAAGATGAAACGATAAAGCTGTTCTCCTCTACTGGTTCTAGATCTGGTTCAATATTCAAATGCGTTACTGTCTAGCGAGATGAATATTTATACGGCCGGCTAGATGATTACGTCAGCAAATTGTGGTCATCCTGAAGCCCTGTGTATGGCGTTTCGTTTAGCCGGCATTATATCTTAACCACTCAACGGGCCATTGAGATTGATTGCTATTTTGTCATCACATTGTAGAATGAGGTCGTGAAATTCGGTCGTTGTTTTTCCGTCTGTCGTCGTTGCGAAGCCGGCCTCACATCGCTGATTGATTAAAAACGATTCTAGGATATTGATGTGTATATTTATATTATTGAAAAGTCAAACGTATTTAGCTTCAGTTTAAAACCAAGAAATTGCACCATCCTAATGTACATGTATATAGCTAATTAAGCCTAATCCTTCAGACAAAAATGATATTTAAAACCAAGAAATTGCACCATCCTAATGTACATGTATATAGCTTATTTAATTAACGTTGTCGTTGAAAAAGCCTAAAGCCTATTCCTTCAGACCAAAAGTGACTTCTTCAGCTTTAAAACCAAGAAATTGTACCATCCTAATGTACATGTATATAGCTAATTAAATTAACGTTGTCGTAGAAAAAGCCTAATTATAAAGCCTATTCCTTCAGACAAATAGCGACTTCTTCAGTTTTGAAAGCAAGAAATTGTACAAAACTAATGTACATGTATATAGCTAATTCAATTAACGTTGTCGTTGAAAAAGCCTAAAGCCTATTTTTTTAAGACAAATGATAAGCCCTAGCTAAAGAAGTCGCTTTTGGTCTAAAGTTATATAAAGTTTTTTTTTACCCATTTTAACTAAATTGGCTATTATATAAACAAAATAGGTTATGATAACGAAATTAGAAGGAAAATACTGAAAAAATGACCAATAAATGTTTTGCATTTTTGGTTTAACCCTTCTTCCATAAAATTCATGCACTTTTTGGCAATTCAGTCGCTTGACGTCGTTCGCTCTCACCGGAGAAAGACCCAAACACTCTTGGAATTTCCCCTACTTTTGCTGACATTATCTTTAGTGCGGTTAATCGAAAAGGCTTCCTATGAGAGCAGTGTTTGTATGTCTGGCAAATCCGGCTGTTGTCGCGAGGATTGGCGGTTGTTTTAAGATCCGGCAAACATTACACGTGAGAAAGCAAACAAGAACGTGAAAAAGAGAGTGGTTTGATATTATTGATTAAAGCGATGTTATTGTTGGGGTATTTATTGTTTAGCTTACGTTATTTATTAAACTGTATATATATTTATTTAAAGAGTTTGGCAATAAAGTACCTTAAAAGGTCTATTAAAGTCCTCTACAACAATTAATGTCTGAATAATAACCTGCATGTTCTTGACAAGAACAATGATTGTAAGCACCTCGATTATATTCGTGTTTAGATGTATGCCTGTAATATCTCAACAATAACCTCCATGTTCTTGGCGAGAATATCTTTCCGTCTTGGAAAAAAAATATATCTTTGAACAACCTTTTTGAAATAGGTGTATGCCTATAATTCCTTTCCATCTTGAAATGACCTATCGCCTTGGACAACCTTTTTGAAATAAGTGTATGCCTATAATTCCTTACCGTCTTAGATTAAAGTCATATCGCCTTGGGCAAACCTTTTTGAACTGGGTGTATGCCTTTAATTCCTTTCAGTCTGACCTTTAGAAATAAGCAATGCTTATCTATAGCACGACCCTTAAATAACTTCAATTGATTACAATTGATTACCTAAATTGCTATAGCTAGCTGTGTTTGATTGCTATAGCACTCTCAACGTGTGTGTTACTATAACACAACGACCTCGACATCTGCACAACCCATCACTATATCCTAACCCAAATAGACTCCCACGATAATATGTTCTAATCTTGAATAACTCCACTCACTAATACCATAATAGACAAGGTATTTGATCTCGTTATTACGCGTTAAGTAGCCTTTAATATCCGTAATCTGTCGTTTCATTTTTGACTTGGAAGCAGTCTGCAACGTGTTTGCTATTAAATCTCACAATTGGTGCAGCAGCGTCGCCTTTGACGGGAATGGCTCGTAACCTTGCTCGGTGGCGTAGGAGGGGCCGACACGCCCTGCTAAAGCCACTGAGCTGATCAGGAAGGCTTGGTCTGTTTACAATACACCGTTTGAAAACGTTAAACGATTTTATTGCTGCGAAGTAATCGGAAAGGGCCGAACGAATTCTTCATACTACATAAACCCTCATGATCGATCGTTATCAACATGCATGGCTGCATGTGGTGTGAATGCGGTCTTATAAGATATTGGTCCAAATATTACATACCTGGAAATTGTACGTAAAGCACATTGAATGGGTGTGGAATGTGCACGCTTTATAAGCACACAGCACAATTCCATAACATACCACAAAACTAGTAGACAAGTCGTTTTTACAGTGGGCAATTAATTATGGATGTATTTCGAGCGCTAATAGGGTCTGTGTACGCACGCTGTTTTGGATGTATCGGCCGATTTACTCAGTTATTTGAGTAACCACTACTCAGTCGTTTTTACAGTGAGTAACTGTGGATGCATCGATTTACTCAGTTATTTGAGTAGCCACTACTCAGTCGTTTTTGTAGTGAGTAACTGTGGATGCATTGATTTACTCAGTTATTTGAGTAACCACTACTCAGTCGTTTTTGTAGTGGGTAACTGTGGATGCATTGATTTACTCAGTTTTTTTTAGTAACCACTACTCAGTCGTTTTTATAGTGAGTAACTGTGGCACATCGATTTACTTATTTATTTGAGTAACCACTACTCAGTCGTTTTTACAGTGAATAACTGTGGACGCATCGATTTACTCAGTTATTTGAGTAACCACTACTCAGTCGTTTTTACAGTGAATAACTGTGGATGCATTGATTTACTCAGTTATTTGAGTAACCACTACTCAGTCGTTTTTGTAGTGGGTAACTGTGGATGCATTGATTTACTCAGTTTTTTTTAGTAACCACTACTCAGTCGTTTTTATAGTGAGTAACTGTGGCACATCGATTTACTTATTTATTTGAGTAACCACTACTCAGTCGTTTTTACAGTGAATAACTGTGGACGCATCGATTTACTCAGTTATTTGAGTAACCACTACTCAGTCGTTTTTACAGTGAATAACTGTGGATGCATTGATTTACTCAGTTATTTGAGTAACCACTACTCAGTCGTTTTTGTAGTGGGTAACTGTGGATGCATTGATTTACTCAGTTTTTTTTAGTAACCACTACTCAGTCGTTTTTATAGTGAGTAACTGTGGCACATCGATTTACTTATTTATTTGAGTAACCACTACTCAGTCGTTTTTACAGTGAATAACTGTGGACGCATCGATTTACTCAGTTATTTGAGTAACCATTACTCGGTCGTTTTTGCAGTGAGTAACTGTGGACGCATCGATTTACTCAGTTATTTGAGTAACCACTACTCGGTCGTTTTTGCAGTGAATAAATGTGGATGCATCGATTTAATTATTTATTTGAGTAACCACTACTCAGTCGTTTTTGCAGTGAATAACTGTGGATGCTTCGAATTTACTCAGTTGTTTGAGTAACCACTACTCAGTCGTTTTTGCAGTGAGTAACTGTGGATGCTTCGAATTTACTCAGTTGTTTGAGTAACCACTACTCAGTCGTTTTTCACGTTACACAACTGCCTCGCTCACGTGTCACCAATATGGCTTACGTGTATGGAAGCATCTTTAACCAAACCAACAAGAAACAATTTGCACGTAAAACATGTAAAACTAATTGTTTTTTCCTTGTTGTAAAGTGGAGTACCTCTTATCAATTTCCTGTTTTCGGAAGTTAATTCGACTTAACTGATCGTCCGTGTCTACCACATTGGAGTCATTACCACCACACTCACGTTTAAGAGAACAACAATATCCGATGTACGACGCCGATCGCTAGAGCTGCATGCATGTATATGCCTTGCTTTCCCTTATATACCTATTTCAAAAAACGTCGCAGCTTTGAGAAACAAACAACAAGCCAAGAACGAAATGATTGTTGGTTTTGTGCTGCTATTGTATTGAAATCAGACTTGTTTAATTTTCTAAAGAACTGATATCAAAGTGTAAGTATTTTCAGGTGGGCGTTATTGTATTACAATTAATTCTGCTGCATACACGTACGTATAAAATAATCGATCGGATCTGAAGTAAAACAAAATGTAAAAACAAAATAATACTATACTACTGTAAAAACGGCTGAGTAGATACAACACAGTATATTGCGTTAATCATGCATTCAGGATAACACTTTATAGTGGGTAAACCCAACTCATTATTGAGAGTAAACATAGATGAAGACGCACCATTGAGAACAATGTACTCAATATATATTGAGTTTAACCTCACTTTTACTCAATAATGAGTTAAGATTACTCACTATTGAGTTGGGTTAACTCACTATAAAGTGTTATCCTGAATGCATGATTAACGCAATATACTGTGTTGTATCTACTCAGCCGTTTTTGCAGTGTACTGTAAAAAAAATTTATATTGTAAAATGATTATTTATAAGATCTAAATAGGTAGGTTTTTTTTTTGCTATGTTACGTTGTGTAATTTCTAGCTTATTATTGTTTGTAATTGTTGTAAATTTGAATTAAAAAAAGAAATTCTGCTGCATTCAAAAACAGCATTCCTGATTTCGGTCTTGGATTGATGCTTGTTCCTTTAGCGGCGACAAAGATTGTTGATATAATGTATACCACTTTTCCTTGCAAAAAATAAAAATATTGACTTAAGTTTTCAAGGTTCTCATCGAGGAATCTCAGCCTCGAAAGCGTGTAATACAATTTGAAAACAGCCCGTGGAATTTTGAAGTGTTTCAATTGTTTGATAATGTGTAGATTCCGGCCTTGAACTACGAGCTGTAGTCAAATTGAACATATTAAAACCTATCGTGGCTGAGGCTGAGTGGACGAGAACTCTATCTATTGGTTCTAGAATATTCGATATTCAAGTGGCTGTATATTTTTATCCGTTGTAATAGAGTAGTGACCGATTATTCCACTTGAAGGCACTTGACTTGATAACTGTACTTAATAAAATCGTCTTCAATGAAAGTGCCGTTGTGTTTCCATATTCGCTGAATATCCGTGGAGAATAAAGCTTACCGATGTTTATTTTGAACATTTATTTGTTTAATTATTTGTTTGTTTGTTTAATATTTGCTTGTTTGTCTGTTTGTTTATTTATTTGTTTGTTTGTTTGTTTGTTTGTTTGTTTGTTTGTTTGTTTGTTTGTTTGTCTGTTTGTTTATTTGTTTGTTTGTTTGTTTGCTTGTTTGTTTGTTTGTTTGTTTGTTTGTTTGTTTGTTTGCAGTTTTAATTTGCTTGTTTGCCTGATTGTTTGTTTGTTTGTTTGTTTGTTTGTTTGTTTGCCTGTTTGTTTGTTTGTTTGTTTGTTTGTTTGTTTGTTTTTGTTTGTTTGTTTGTTTGTTTGTTTGTTTGTTTGTTTGTTTGTTTTTGTTTGTTTGTTTGTTTGTTTGTTTGTTTGTTTGTTTGTTTGTTTGTTTGTTTGTTTGTTTGTTTGTTTGTTTGTTTGTTTGTTTGTTTGTTTGTTTGTTTGTTTGTTTGTTTGTTTGTTTGTTTGTTTGTTTGTTTGTTTGTTTGTTTGTTTGTTTGTTTGTTTGTTTGTTTGTTTGTTTGTTTGTTTGTTTGTTTGTTTGTTTGTTTGTTTGTTTGTTTGTTTGTTTGTTTGTTTGTTTGTTTGTTTGTTTGTTTGTTTGTTTTCTTTTTGTTTGTTTGTAAATCTTTTTGTTTTTCTAAATAGCTATACACACACAAAAACTTCGACGGAAGTTTCTTTTCGTGATTCGAATATTTTGTCTGAGAAAATAATGCCATAGTCTTCTGTTATAGCAATCAACTAATTTTGCAGAAAATAATGTTGTCAAATAATATAGATTCTTTGTCTGAGTGCTTTCAACGGAAACTACATTCGGGAAACCAGGGGTTAAACTTTGTCCATTCGTCGCGAGAAAACTGTGCGAGGACAATCACTGTAATACAAAGATTCCGAGTCAGAGAAGATGAGAGATATCCATAAACCTTGCTGATGGATACAGGGGAAATATCAATCATTGCTTTGATTCGTTTTGTTCCTATACGTAGTTATACTTCCACGATATAGACAGTTAACGTCCAAAGCGCTCTTTTTATGTTGTGTATAAATACCATTTTTACTCCGGCGAAAGATTAACGAAGCTCCGACGAGTCCGAAAAGTCGGAGCTCTTTCTCAGTTGTCAGTTTGCAAGTTGTTTTTTTTTTATTCCGGAAGAAGAAGAAGAAGAAGAAGAAGAAGAAGAAGAAGAAGAAGAAGAAGAAGAAGAAGACGAAGAACAAGAAGAACAAGAACAAGAAGAACAAGAAGAACAAGAAGAACAAGAAGAAAAAGAAGAAGAAGAAGAACAAGAACAAGAACAAGAAGAAGAATTGAAGAAATAAACAACAACACATCAACAACAACAAAAAGAACAGGAAGAACAAGAAAAACAAGAAGAATACCAAAATTAAAACATCTAAAGTTTTGAAATAGCTAAGTTCTTCAAAAGGTACAGATATCGTACAATTATATCTGATCCGCTTATCATGCTGATGATGTCACCTATAGCTTGGTTTATATATAGCGGCAAGTACTAATTAATACTTGATTAATACAAGATGCATATAATGTCAAGGGTACGATAGCCAATAAATGAAATATGTTACACCGTAAAGAATGATACTTAACTTTACTTAAATAGAAACTAGCGAGTAAACTAGTATAGGCTGCGTCGGTGTAGGATATAAACGATAGGTAATAAAATGAAATTTGTAACACCGTAAAAAATGCATGTCGACTTAACTTTATTTAAATGGAAACTTAATAGCGAGTAAACTAGTATAGGCTGCGTCGGTGTTTGATATAAACGATAGGTAATAGAATAAAATTTGTAACACCGTAAAAAATGTTGACTTAACTTACTTAAATGGAAACTAGCGAGTAAACTGGTATAGGCTGCGTCGGTGTTTGATATATACGATAGGTAATAGAATGAAATGTGTAACACCGTAAAAAAATGTCGACTTAACATTACTGATGTTTCTATAAAATGTCAATTACTATATATAAATATAATTTACTCTTGAATACAAACAATTCATAACATGTCACACTTATCAAAATATTCTAATAACTACGTGAATTTAAGTTAATTATATAATTCTTACGCTTTTTTAGTATTATTATAAAATTCATGAATAATTAATGAGAATTTTACAAAAGAAATCACGTCCGTGATCACGAGATCTGTCATGATCACATAGAGATTTTTTCCTGATTTGCATTTGATTTGATTTTTTTCAACTTGAATTTTCTCGACCAGATTTACCTATATCTTGACAATTTTAGTAAAATATTAAAGAACTAACATTGGACTCTCATAAGTACTATGCAATATTATAGTAATTTGCGTATGCTTTTGTGGTGTCACTGCCTTCGTATGAAGTGAAGCAAGAGCTAAATAAATATTCGTGTCCAATCGTCTCCGACTCGCAGTTGTATATCGCACACAGATCTGCCGCCGTAATATATGTTGTATGTATTACAGTTCGATTTCTAAAATTTCCGTCTTGAAATTGATTTTTTTCGTTTTTTTTTTAAACAAATTAGTTGTAATCCTTTAATACACTTAAAAAGGTGTAATTATAATAAATACATGTATAAATAATAATAATAATAATAAGTTTATTATTTATATAGCGCATTATATGCAATACTCTAAAGCGTTTAATAACATGTAGAAGAAAACTAAAATAACATGTCTATAAAATGTAGAAGTGAATAATATAAAAAGACTATACATTTCTAAGCAAAACTATGATGTATATATAATACTACGTTACTAAAACAAAGTCTAGGATATCTCTTAAAGGTTTTACAAATATAGTGCCTAAAATGATTACTTAGTTAAAACGTCTTTAAATGTTTCTTAAAAATGTTAATGTTGGTTTCGGTTTTGATGATCTGTACATATACACGTTAAAGAAAATAAATTAGAATTTGTAATTTCTTCTCAACGACTCACCTCTATTTATATAGTTGCATGCGTGTTCGGACCGTTTGACAAAGCGTGGAAATACTTAAAGGTCGAGTGCTGTGTCATTGCTAAATTGAAAATTGGCTCCTTAACATTATCAGCGATTACCATCATTGTTGCCAGTCAAAATCATCGCCTAAAGAGCGTTTGTGATGTTGGAGTTCGAAAGATTCTGTTTCGAATTCAATGCATAACTGTTTGCAGAAATCCTAAGCATTTGTGTGAAACTTTAGACATATATGAAGTTGTAACAACACCGCTATGCATCCAACAGGGCAGGGTATGGAAACGTTCAGGAACAAGTTCAACATCATGTAATTAAGATGGCGTCTCACTGAATGATGAACTGTGTTCCCATGGGAAACTTGCTTATGTGACATTTGTTTCATGATGTTTGTTTGTTTGTTTGTTTTATATACTATCTGTTTGGTTTAATTTGTTGGATTGCTTGTCTAAAGTTTGTTTGTTTGTCTTTTATTTGTTTGTTTGTTTGTTGGGTTGGTTGGTTGGTTGGTTGGTTGGTTGGTTGGTTGGTTGGTTGGTTGGTTGGTTGGTTGGTTGGTTGGTTGGTTGGTTGGTTGGTTGGTTGGTTGGTTGGTTGGTTGGTTGGTTGGTTGGTTGGTTGGTTGGTTGGTTGGTTGGTTGGTTGGTTGGTTGGTTGGTTGGTTGGTTGGTTGGTTGGTTGGTTGGTTGGTTGGTTGGTTGGTTGGTTGGTTGGTTGGTTGGTTGGTTGGTTGGTTGGTTGGTTGGTTGGTTGGTTGGTTGGTTGGTTGGTTGGTTGGTTGGTTGGTTGGTTGGTTGGTTGGTTGGTTGGTTGGTTGGTTGGTTGGTTGGTTGGTTGGTTGGTTGGTTGGTTGGTTGGTTGGTTGGTTGGTTGGTTGGTTGGTTGGTTGGTTGGTTGGTTGGTTGGTTGGTTGGTTGGTTGGTTGGTTGGTTGGTTGGTCAATTGGTTGGTTGGCTGTGCAAAAAGTGCAAAATTAATCCGCACCGAATTCAATTTCGTGATCCAACATCTTTCATGACAGATCATGTAGCTCATCCTATAAATGGATTCCCACAGTCAAAGGTTGGGAGGCCATTAATGGCTATTCCTGACACAAAAGGCTTTTTTGATGCTGTGATCAAGTGATAACACGGGCCAACTGTTTAAGGGTCCATTCTCAGCGTGAATTTAATTCATTGGTCTCAGATTGGTTGAGAAATATTAAAATACACTCACAAAAGAATGTTCTGAATAGTGTGAATAATGCAATGAGAGCCGGTTATTGTGACGATGACGCTGGAGATGATGTTGATGTTTAAATAAAGCCTTGTGAATGATTTTTGTGATAATGCTCTATTCTACAGTTGCAATTTGAATCGATTTAATGCGTGGTGTTTATAGTAGCGCCTTGAACAACCTTTTTGAATTTGGTGTATGCCTATAATTCCTTTCTGTCTTGGAATAACTTATTGCCTTGGACAACCTTTTTGAAATAGGTGTATGCCTACAATTCCTTTCTGTCTTGGAATGACCTATCGCCTTGGGCAACCTTTTAGAAATAGGTGTATGTCTATAATTCCTTTTCGTCTTGGAATGACTTATCGCCTTGGGCAACCTTTTAGAAATAGGTGAATGCCTACAGTTCCTTTCTGTTTTGGAATGACTTATCGCCTTGGACAACCTTTTTGAAATAGGTGTATGCCTACCATTCCTTTCTGTCTTGGAATGACCTATCGCCTTGGGCAACCTTTTAGAAATAGGTGTATGCCTACAATAATTTCTTTCTGTCTTGGAATGACCTATCGCCTTGGACAACCTTTTAAAAATAGGTGTATGCCTATAATTCCTTTCCACCTTGGAACTGATGACCTAGACAGCCTTTTAGACAGATAGGCGTGGATCATTTTTCCCGCAACTCTATTTTTACCATAATAGATCTATTTTGGTAAAAGAAACCATTTTGTGGATTCTATTTGATCTAAATAAATAAACACACAACTCTGTAGTGGTTAAATAAATTTTGTACTTTCATAAACAATTAGCGTTGTTCATGCACAAGTTTATAATTGCTATATATCATCTTCCTCCTGGCTAAAAACGTCAAACTATTCTGCGCAGTTAAAACCAAGAAATTGCACCATAATAATGTGCATGTAAATAGCTAAGTCAATTAATGCTGTCGTTGAAAAAAAGCCTATCGCATATTCCTTCACAAAAGCGACTTCTTCAGCTTTAAAACCAATAAATTTATGTTTTATGTACATATCTAATTCGAGTAACGTTGTCGTTGAAAAAGCCAGACCAAAAGCGACTTTTCAGCTTTAAAACCAAGAAATTACACCATCCTAATGTACATGTATATAGCTAATTCAATTAACGTTATCGTTGAAAAAGCCTAAAGCCTATTCCTTCAGACCAAAAGCGACAAAACCAAGAAATTTTACAATCCTAATGTACATGTATATAAAGCTAATTCAATCCACATTGTCGTTGAAACGCCTAGGACTAAAGCCTATTTCTTTACACCAAAAGCGACTTCTTCAGCTTTAAAACCAAGCTTAAAAAATTGTACCACCCTAATGGGCATGTATATAGCTATAATTCAATTAACGTTGTCGTTGAAAAAAGGTAAAAGCCTACATGAAACTAAACTGCTTTTGCTCGCTTGGATTATCTGCCTATGATATCTACTCAAATACCTGAATTCGAAAAAGTTGGAGTAAAAATGTTTAGCTTGGAATAAAAGAGTGTGTTACTTACTGACGTTTTGGACGTTAACCCTTCGTCGGAGTGACAACTGGCAATTTTTACATCGTATAAAAGAGAGTGTTAGTTGCTGACGTTAATATGTTATATAATTCTTCGTCGGAGTAAAAATGAATAGGGGTTGTTAATTAATGGTGTTAGGGCGTTCATTCTTCGTTGTAGTAAAAGTTTTAAAGTATACGACTTTATAAAAGGAGTGTCGCTGACTGGCGTTAGTAACACATTAGTTCTACATTTCTACATTATCAAACGTCGCGGTATTTCTACTTAAAAAATTCATGAATAATTAATGAGACATTTTCAAAAGAAATCATGACCATGACGAGTGTTGTAAATCTGATACAACACTAGTGTTGTATATCCTGATTTGCATAAGTTTTAACTGGTAATTTTACGGCAAAATTTATTTTAATCTTGAAAATTTTGGTTAAATATGAAAGAATTAACCTAGACATTTTTTAAGTAGTTTACAACATTCGCGTCCGTGTTGTATCGGTGATACAATCGCGCGCCTTCGGCTTGCGATTGTATCTGCCGATACAACACGGCCGCTCATGTTGTAAACACTACCAATGACCTCAATCGTGAGACAATTGATTAAGTATCCTTTTAATACATTATCATTGTTCTATAACATGAAAAAAAGAATAACTTTGGATAACTGGCCTTATATGCACCATATATATACGACGGGCCTGCATGTCGTTGCATTTATCCAGAGGGCGCGCAGATCGCTATCGAAACGCTAAAACAACACAATTTTATTCTGAACGTTGTAATTAGCAAAAGTAACATTTCCGTTGTCCTTAATTGTGTAGTTAAGTGGTAAGTGAAGCAATTAATCAAAAGACAAAAGAAGAGTACTCCGGGTGACTCTCTCTTTTGTCATCAGCTCCTTTCTTATACTAAATTACTAATGTTCTTTTCATGTGACAACATTCTTGCAATTATATAGTTGTATATATATAGCCCATGACTTGAGTTTGATATTAAAATAGACTTCTAAAGAAGACGATGTTTGCATGTTTGCATTAATACATTTTCTTTCAATTGGCAACACATCGTTTGAAGAATCTAACAAAGCATGAAAAAACATAGCATCTATTTTTATCGAGTATTAATTCCAGACGTTAAAAAGTATTGCTTAATTTTATACACTAAGTTTGTTCTCAAGGACCTAAATATATATATATATATAATATATATCGTTCCATCAAAAAGTACGTTTAGTTTTTGGAGCTCGAGGAACGTATCCAACTGAGCATCTGTATCCCCGCCTGAGAAATTCATTAATCGTTTTCTGGTATTCTGGTATTTCTGGTTTTCTGGTAAAAGTTGTACGCAAGACAGAAAAGTCTTCAATGGACTACTAAAAAATAATTGTGTTTCTGTGTAGTAATATGTTCCCACTCTGTAACTAATCTTTTTAATTAATAGTGTAAATGGAACTCTAGCGAGTAAACTAGTATAGGCTGCGTCGGTGTTTGATATATACGATAGGTAATAAAATGAAATTTGTAACACCGTAAAATATGTTGACTCAGCTTTACTTAAATGGAAACAAGAGAGTAAACTAGTATAGGCTGCGTCGGTGTTTGATATATACGATAGGTAATAAAATGAAATTTGTAACACCGTAAAATATGTTGACTTAACTTTACTTAAATAGAAACTAGCGAGTAAAGTAGTATAGGGCTACGTCGGTGTTTGATATAATGAAATAGCATGAAATTTGTAACAACGCAAAAAATGTTGACTTAACTTTACTGACGTCTCGAGCTTTAGCCCTTCGTGGGAGTAAAAGTTAAAAGTAAAAGGTTTTATAGTAGAATAAAGCTGATACTGATACAGATTTTTCACAATCGAAAAAGAATGTATTATATGTATCAATAAGAGTTAATATGACTGCACTTTTGTCGGCGATTTTCTTTCAAAACAAAAATGGTTCGGATCGCGAGCGTAAAAGCACTGAGCAATTTTTTTTGGTTGTCTACCGAACAATTTTTTTTCTGCTGGCTAGACATGCAGCATTGCAAAAAGTCAGAATACAGTTCTTCTTTCGCAACGTAACTCAGCATCTTGCAACGCTCTTAACGCTTTCAATATAGGCGGTACCATCGATCCCTATACGGAAAGTTGCTGAGTTGTTGCAGAGTGCAACAGCGCCAAAAACATATGCATTTTCTAGACGATAGGTTATCACATGTTTCAATCTTCAATGCTTGCTTAGCACATCTAGAAGTGCACTCGAATTAAAAGCTTTCTCTTCAAGTGAAGAGATTTTGCTTAACTCCTTTTGAACACATTAAACACAAGTGGTATAGCTAAAATAACTTACTGTTTTTATAAGATGAAGAAAATAGAATTTGAAAGAGAAAAGTAAGTTGTTTTGTAATGTGCTTAGGCTTGCTTATTTATAGGCCGCCATGTTCCTCAGAAAAATTATCAGACAGGCTATTTTGGTGGTTATCTATTCATCTTACATAAATACCTAAGAACTTGAAGTTAAAAAGGTAAACTCCAATTCACTTGAACATTTTGACAAATCCGTTTGATACACATGTATACGAGAATCTGGTTCTTTTTTAAATGGAAACTAGCGAGTAAACTAGTATAGGCTGCGTTGGTATTTGATATATAAATGATAGGTAATAGAATGAAATTTGTAACACCGTAAAAAATGTTAACTTAACTTTACTTAAATTGAAACTAGCAAGTAAACTAGTATAGGCTGCGTCGGTGTTTGATATAAACGATAGGTAATATAATGAAATTTGTAATACAGTGATAAATGTTAAATTAACTTTACTGACGTTTTGAGCCTTAGCCCTTCAACGAAGTTCTTTAATTTCTAAGGTTTTGAGGAGACACTCAATTTGAGTCATGTTTTGTGGTTGCAAAAGTCATATACTATTCAACATGAAAAAAAACCCTCTTCTTTCAAATGATATTCTGCAATCTGCCGCTCTTTCCTGTTAAGACAGCTTTGTTTTCTTGTTAAAGAGAACAGCCAGAAAGTAACTACGTCAAAAGCTAGTAACACATCTCTGTCATGTAGAAGATTCTTCAGCCAACGTCACGACTTCGAGCTGGCATGAATGGTAAAAGGTTTTTGACAGAAAAGTGTCCTTTTTTGACAGAGATGTAAGACATTGATAATGACATAACTTAGGCGAACCATTTGAGAAAGTATTTATAAGATTATAGCGTTTAAGATTGTCTGACAATCAACAAATGTTCAAGCCATTAGTACATTCCACAAGAAAGTGTAGCCTCCCAAAAGGAATTTGAATTCAATTGTACGCACACTTACCAAAAAAAAACTTATTGTGGACCACAAGTTTATACAACAAATATTGATTTTGGAGAAAACATGCATTAGCTATAGCTCCTTATCTGAAATTTGGAGTCAGAAGTCAGGGATATATATGCATTTATAATGGTCTGAAAAATGATAGTGCTTAAGTAATATGCTGATTTATATTTACTCAGCAAGTTTTCCGAGGAATCTACTCTTGTTCGCAATGGATATACATCTCAACGACGATCGCTCACTAATACTTATCTTAACGTTGTTCAGATATACATTGCAACATTGTATGCTGTATTTATATTTATGTCAAAGTTGTTTAACTTGGCCTACCTTCTGAAAAGCGATGATTGCCTGAGAAATTTTGACTGACCACGAAGTTTTACCTTGAAAACTTGGGCTTGTCCTTACTGAACTGTCCTGAGCTGTCCTGAGATGTCCTGAGCTGTTCTGAGCTGTCCTGAGCTGTCCTGAGCTGTCCCGTGGTGTGTTCAGTCATGAACTGAGGCTTTCTCAATGCATGTATTTAACTTTATACGGCTAATAGTCCAGCAAAACTAACATGTGATCAGACATTGATTGTTGTAAGCTGACGTGGATTACAGATGGAAGCGATTACACACCCAGAGATCGAAGTCTGATTGTTTTTGATTGGCCTGCAATTCAACAAATGGTATTCACAGAAGTGGGTGATTTGTCGTAGAATGAGATGTAATCCTTAACCCTTAGTTGCAAGCTTTAAAGCAGATTTTGTGTACGTTTTATATTAGCTTCTGTTGTTAATTTTTATATTTTTATTGATGTCACCTTTATATTTAGAGTCTGTTATTATTTTTTTATATTTTGATTGGTGTCACCTTGTTTATAAATAATACACATGTACTACAAGTATCAAAAAATTGTCACAGCTGTACGTATGTAATTAAGGAAAGTGAATTATCCATATCCAAAAAATGATGGATATAAGTTGCTTTTACTTGTTCTTTTATAATTCATTTCGTTAATTCAAGATTATATTGATTATTTGTTATCGTTTATGTTATGTTATTATGTTATGTTTGTCTGTTTTTTTGTGTATTCCTTTTGTTATTTATTCGTCCATTTGCATTGTTCGTTCACCCATTCATTTTGTATTGTTAGATTGATTGATTTATCTCCGACTTTACTTGAATTGCTTGCTTTAATTTTCTTCCTGTCTTCCTGCATATTTCTCCATATCTTTTCTTTTCTTCCTTCCTTCTCTCTTTCTTTCCTTCCTTCCTTCCTTCCTTCCTTCCTTCCTTCCTTCCTTCCTTCCTTCCTTCCTTCCTTCCTTCCTTCCTTCCTTCCTTCCTTCCTTCCTTCCTTCCTTCCTTCCTTTTATCTTACTCCCTCCCCCCCTCTCTTCCTTCCTTCCTCCTTGGTCTCCCTCTTTTTCTTTCTTCCTTTCCTTCCTTACTTCGTTCCTCCCTTACTTCCTTCCTCCTTCTTTCATTTGTCTTTCTCTCCTTCCTAACTACCTCTCTTTCTTCATTACTTTCTTAATCCCATCAATCCATTAACATCAATCTGTCTATCCATCTATCTATCCATGTCATCCAAACATCCAAAAATACGATCATCTAAGGATAGCAATTGACGTACACAACCATTCATCTGTAAAAAATGCAATCAAAGCATTTGACCCTGCTCGATTCAAGGCGGGGGATCGATCACTCGGATTAACGTTAATTGTTATAATGTATGCTTGCAAATATATCATATTAGTTATAGCAATGTTGCCCTAACAAAACAAACTAAAAACAACAAACTAAGATATACAATAACCCCAGCAAACGGTGTTTAATGTCGAGGTATTCAAGGCAGAACGGCTACATATGGGAATCGTATTAGAGACATTATGGTTTATTGATCGACTATTACAAAACTGCCTCAGGGAGTTACTGAAGATAAATATGAATACAATACCATTATCATTATTTAAACTCTTTAAACATTTTATAGCCCTGGGAACTTCGTTTTAGCCAAGGCCAATGCTATACCGATCATGCGCAGTGGAGTAATCGTGATGATATCCTAAAAATCGTTGTCGCAGCTGATAGTTGTACGTACAGTGACGTATTTTGTTATGGTTTTGCCAACCAACCATTGTTAACAGAACAAAGAACATTAAACAATCTATTGTTAAATGGTTGGCAAAAATCATGATCATAATACCAGCACTTGTAAACACTACGCTCACCTATAGGTGGACGTACAGTGACATATTTTGTTATGGCTTTAATTTGGCAGCCAACCATTGTTATTAGAACAAAGACTGAATGAAAAAATCTATTGTTAAATGGTTGGCAAATTATCATCATAATACCAACACTTGTAAACACTACGCTCACCTATAGGTGGACGTACAGTGACATATTTTGTTATGGCTTTAATTTGGCAGCCAACCATTGTTATTAGAACAAAGACTGAATGAAAAAATCTATTGTTAAATGGTTGGCAAATTATCATCACAATACCAATACTTGTAAACACTACGCTCACATATAGGTGGACGTACAGTGACGTAGATTTTTGTTTAAGTTTTGCTATTAAAACAAAGCAAAACAAATTCAACAACACCACATCACAATATCTCTCACCAAACACTTCAAACACCACAGCTTTAAAATTCACCGCACACCGCAGCTTTGGAAAAGCAAACACCGCACACCGAAGGCATTTAAATCACCGCAACACCGCACTTTGAGAATTTTTCCCCACAATATAACACCGCAAAAAATATTCATCAACACCGCAATCCCCCAATAACACCGCAAAAAATATTCATCAACACCGCAATCCCCCATATTCCCCTCTTGTCTTAGGATGCGTTTTCTGAAAAGAACTTGTTATGATTGAATATATATGTTTTAATTCAACTATATACGATGACAATATCATTTGCAGCCTGAAGGGTGTTGACTGTAGATAGCTTTGACTGCGTGTATATTCTTATTTGTACCTTGTACAATACAAAAAAAAAATCAGTACAATTACAAATGCCTTTTAAAATAACCGTAAGTTCACGTGACCCCGCCTACCTTAAACATTGAAATTTTAGCTCTTGATTCAAAATACGTCAATTAAAAAAAAAACATAACAAAAAATGGGATATTTTCTAAATATTTGTATGGGAAAATAGAACTGGATAGCAAACCTTGCTCTCCAATTCTTTTCCCCCTTACAAATCCTTTGAAAACATTCCGTTTTATGTTCCTTGCTATTTTTCATGTATTTAGAATCAAGAGCTAAACTTTTGACTATTTTGACTATCTTTCCATTTCTGGACATCATTTTGGCACAGCTGGTGATGTTAAGGTAGGTGGGGTCACGTGACCTATAGCTGCAAAGGGCCTATTATGAAAGGCAACCTGGAAAACAATGGTAATAACAATAACAGTGTAACCATGCAATGTTAACGAGGCATAAACTCTGCGAGCAGAGTTGTGTGGCAAAATATTACCACACATCAAATAAAAATAAAGAGAACCCGCAATGTCTCATGGGAATATTTAGTTGAATACCGTCGAATATACAACGGCAAATTGTTCAAGCTTTTTGACTGGATGTATTTTATATTGTGTGGGATAAAATATATTATAGTAAAATGTAAAATAAAATAGAATAGAAGGAAAAGAAAAAAAATGAAATGAGTTGAAAAAAAAATCAAATCAAATCGGAGTTTGATCCCACGATATCGTCGGTCAGCAGTAATCCCCATCCGCGCATGTTCGTTGTCGACCGGAACCAAAATCAAAATGGCCGACGAAGAGGAGGACGATGAAGTTTGTGATAGTTGGGAAGACATGGCCGATTCAGGGGTAAGATCACAACCAGAACGAACACCTTTAATTTACAAACACACATCCAACATACATTGAGATTTGTGATCTCACAAATAGGAATATTTCGTACCCGATTTGCTATATAACGATCACATAAAATGGCAAACTTATGATATCGAAAAAATCTAAAATCTGAAGGATGTTTATTGTCAAGAACTTTAGCCTAAAGTTGAAAAATTTAAAAACCAAAACGATGTATTCAGCTTCGACATTTTTACTGCCTAAGAAACAATCTGATTGTCTTATAGTTTTTAAATCAAATTTATATAATTAAGCAATCGAATTTGAATTTATGATCGTCAAATATAAAAAAGGCATAGCGACCAAAAGCGATCAAGCTCTAAAATCAAGAAATTGTTCAACCCTAATTTTTCGTGTATGTAGGTAATTCAATTAACGTTGTCGTTGGAAAAGCAGACACAAATATATTCTGGTAATGTTGTATTTGTGATCTTTTTTATTCGTAAAAAATGTTGTTCTGTTTTCTTCTGTTCTGTTCTGCTCTGTTTTCTTCTGTTCTCTTTTCTTCTCTTCAAACAGCAATCAAAAAACATAAGGTGCTTGACCAATTTAATTAGTTTTGAATGACTTGGGGGTAAATACAAACATTATCAAACAATCTTTGTTCTCAACATATTACATTGTTGATACTGCAATATATTGTTTTGTTATAGCAGAATAATCAGAGTCTCAGCAAGACTAATTAGGCTCAGTGTATTTCACTTATGTCTCACCTTGAGAATTGTGGATATCACAAATTATTATATCCGCATATATAATTGCCCACATTGTAAATGCCAGTTTACATAATTAGCAAATTTGTCGCGTCACAAGAGTTGCGATTTCAATGGTGATTTTATAGCAGATTTGTCAACCCTACTTTGAACATGCTTGAAATTTAGTGCAATTTGCTGCTACTTTCTGTTTCTTAAATTCGAGCGTATTCGAAATTACTGTGACAAAGCTGCGATAAAATCGCCATTGAAATCGCAGCTCTTGTCGCGCGACAAAATTGCTAGTGTAAACAGACCTTAAGAGAATACAACAACTCAAGATAAAAACAATTACTTTTCAATGATGAAAAATACTGTAAAGTAGGACGTCCTACACCGTCATAGTTAGAACAGGTGGTTGAAAATGAATCAATTTTTACTAAGGACCAGCTATTGAAAGCTGCTGGTCTTGGTTTTCATCCAGTAATTGTTTTTAGTTTGATAACAATGTGATCTGTGATAATTGTAACTGTTTTTTTTTTACTTCAGGAACTGGAGAGAAGGATGGAAGAAAGAAATAAGCTTCAACTTCAGAAAGAAAACAAAAACATGTAAGAATTACCTATTTCATTACTATGCGCCGTCAGACAAAAAAGTCGTGAAGGGAAGATAGTGATACTCTTCTGTCAATCAAACACAATTTGTCTAGACAACTAATTACGTGAACTGTAAACAACGGTCGATGTAAACATTAAACAGGTAGAAATGTTATTTTAAAGAGAAAATTGAGCCAAAAATACAATTGTCTTATGAAAGACATGAAACTTATTTAGTTTGAACAGTCTGAGACCTAAAATATATCTTTAGGTCCGAAAAAAAAAAGATTTTTCATTGAACTGTCATCGACGACTTGTTTATAAATTAATGTCTAGACAAATTGTGTTTGATTGACGGAAGAGAATCGCCAACTCCCTTCACAAACTCTTTGGGCGCATAGTAATGAAATCGGTGGAAATAAAATAGCATTCTGTACTGTAGATTGCAATTTGAACATTCCCTTCTTTTATAAGTAAATTAAATGAGATAAGGTTTGACAGAGAGAAGTTCGATTTCTAGAGCACCAGATCATAATGTGAAAATTTGAGGGTTTTTTTATCATAGTTAGTAGAGGGAAATGGTTAGGAAGCCCCTTGTTGTATGTTTTTGTACACTTTTTTTTCAATCGTGGTCGTGCATAATCTTTTGTTTCAGAATTGTTTAAACCATATTGGATACATCTGAGTGAACAGACCAGAAATTATTATTTTGGCTGTTGCTTCAAAATACTCAAAGATTTAGAACAACATCTTTAGAACAATATTCCTTACAATAATCTCATATAAAAAGTTTATGTTGACTCATTTTGCAATTTTAATTAGCCACAAGTAAAAAGTTATGCACGACCAAGACCAGTTCAACTTTGAAATGCAATCAAAGAAGTAAAAAATAAGGTTTCCTAACCAGTCCCCTCTATAAACTATGGTTTGACGTGCTGTTCTCTCTACCATGCCACAAGGGTGTCAAGAAAGCCAAAACAATGGGGTCCATGTCCAGTGAAGGGCAGCATATGATATTCTTCTCATGTATCTGTATTATTCTTGTTTTAGCAATAATGAGATTCCAGTGAAAGCTCCTGTTGTCATCCAAGAAGATACAAACAGAACACAGTATAAACCACAGGTAAAAACAATGCATTCTAGGGGGAATTCAGGGGGTTGGATTTGATGACTTGTCACTCACCTTTGCATCCTCAGGAGTGGGTAATCTTCTGTCACTCGTTTCTCGCTCCCAGAAAAAATACCACTGAGAGCATAGTCTGTTGGAGTTTTTTCTAGAAGTCAAAATTCAAAATTATTTAACAACTTTCTTTGAGTGGTTATCTTGATTTTCATTGCTCGACCTCAGTGGGTCGACCAATCAGAAAAGAGCTGAATTTGACTTCCAACAGACTACGTTCCCAGGGGTATTTTTTTCTTGGAGGGAGAAACGAGTGACAGAAGATTACGTAGCCCTTGGTTCCCGAGGATGTCCCCTTTGGAGTTGAAAAATAATAAGAATAAGGCTCAATCAGATAATGAATAAAAATAGGCAGTCTAAGACTGCATGAGGCTACTGTTTAAACAGAATATAACTGAAAAATCAATGTGCAAAAATAATGACATAATGTTCTGAAGAAGCTTCTCGGGAAGCCAGGGGTATTCTTCTGTCGCTCGTTTCTTGCTTCCACAACATATACCACTGGGAACGTAGTCTGTTGGAGCTTGTTCCGGAAGTCAAAATTCAGCTCTTTCCTGATTGGTGAAATATCAATGAAAATCAAGATAACCATTCAAAGAAAGTCGTTCATAAGTTCATAATAATGACTTCCGGAACAAGCTCCAACAGACTACGTTCCCAGGGGTATATGTTGTGGAAGCGAGAAACGAGCGACAGAAGAATACCCCTGGGTTCCCGAGGATGCTGAAGAAGAGATATTAATGAATTGGTAGGAAGTCTTAGAGAATAATATGTATTTGTGCAGTCGCGTCAAAATTTGCAGAACAATATAATAAAACTGCCAGTTGCCGAAGCTTATTTATTGTAGAGCAAAGCAATATTGTACAATATTTATGTGCGTCTTTTCATTAAGTTTACATGTAGCGAATGTTGTTTCGGCGGCTAATCGCACCTGAATTTACTATACGAAAACATTTGTCAAAAGTTCATTTAAAAGCTCATTTAGTATTTTGAAGAGTGACAAACATACAGCAAAATGTGAGATTCTTGACCTTATATTATATATGTTGATCTGACCTTTAAAATGCCAATCACTCGTTGTGTAATGATGCCGGGCTAATGTTTTTGTTGTCAAAACAAATCATCCCTTTTCACGGTATTAAACGTCTTATTAAACCTAAAAAACTTCATGAATAGTACAAATACACATTAAATGTTAACTTTCTTTAGACATATGAAGTAGCAGCCAAAATAAAAATGCTTTGATTGTTCAAAGCTGGCCACTTTTTAGTTGTCCACCATTTTGAATTTTGGATTAACCAATCAGAACCGTGTTTTGGTCTTTGTTACAGTCACCCTTATATTCAGGACAGCAATAAGGCTTATGCCTCCATATATGGAGGACAGTAGCCTCAAAAATTAACACACTCTAAATTGTTTCCCCTGAGTTTCTGTGTAAAAGTAGGGACTGTTTTGCTGTAAGCTTGACCTAGTTTGAAGTCCTATTGCAGCCTGCAGCAGGCATAACAACAAGCTTTACTATCGGTGTTCAGAAGCTTGCAGTCAATTCATTAAGATGAAACCTTGTTTAGAGTCATTAATACTGATTACAGATTGTCAAAATTCATAACACATAGATATGCACATACTATTACTATTATAATCCAAGTAATTATTTAATTATAATGTTCAATTATATGAAGTTATTTTAATTAATTAATTAATTAATTAATTAATTAATTTATTTTAATTATTAATTTATTTGTTTGTTTATTTATTTATTTATTCATGTATTTATTTATTTATTTATTTATTTTATTATTATTTTATTTATTTATTTATTTATTTATTTATTATTTTATCTGTTTATTTATTATTTTATTTGTTTGTTTATTTATTTATTTATTTATTTATTTTATTATTATTTTATTTATTTATTTATTATTTTATCTGTTTATTTATTTATTTATTATTTTATTATTTATTTATTTATTTATTTATTTATTTATTTATTTATTTATTTATTTATTTATCTATGTCAGGGTTCCCACGGTCAGGGAAAAGTCATTGAATTTATATTTTTTTTAAAGATCAGGGAATTGTCAGGGAATTTTGATTTGGGTCAGGGAAATTTGCAATTTATTAAAAAGTGAGGCAAAACAAAAGTCAGGGAATTTTTTTCATCATTCTCAAATTCATTTTGGTTCAATAGTAATGTAAATTCATTCCTAAATGAAACTTCCCAAAGGTTCCCGATTTTTCATTAAAAGGACTAAATACATGTAGAAGTGTGCCACTTGGTCATTGAAAAATTGGTTTTGGTCAGGGAAAAGTTTGCAGGGAAAAGTTAGGGAAATTTTACTTTTTCATATTAGTGGGAACCCTGTATGTATGCATGTATGTAGTGCTGACCCAGCCTGTAATTCAGCGACTGCTGCAAGAGGCCTGAATTAATATGTACATCTATCTATCTATTATCCAATAGCTCAGAATATTGAAAAGACCAGATTCTGGTAAAGACGGTGCAGGGAATGCTGGCCAGGACAAGAACACTCCTGTCAGGAAATCACTGGCTGAGAGACAAGCAGAGTATGCAGAGGCAAGGTGAGAGATCAGTATGATAACTAAAAATGTATGATAACTATTAATAGTGATTAAACTAAGTCTTGTGTCAACATTTTTGAGGGAACACTAATTTAAATGTAAAATCATTGTCATCATCTTGTTGAACTTGAAAATGTTACAAAAAATGTAATATTAATAACAATTGGTTAAACTAGTGTGGACGGCATATCAGTGTTTATATTTTATTATTTAGGGACAATTATTTAATTGTTGTTAAAGATATGGAAACTAGTTAATGGTTAAACTAGTATGCATGGTGCCAGTGTTTTTAGATAAGAATCACATGGTGTAAAAAGATTGAGAAGAAACATACATTGACTATTACAGCGTGACACACCTTACTGTGGCTACCTAATTAACGTTTTGTACAAGCTTACTAGTCAGAAAGCGAGAATTTGACCTTAATATAAAAGACACGCCGAGTGTCAAACAGTGTCTGAGCAACCTCCCAGGATGTTTAAATTTGGAAAGGTGTAGCAAATAATTTAAAAAGAGAAACTTTTGAACGCTAAGCTAACTTGTACAAAACTTTAATTGGGTGGCCACAGTAATG
Organism: Metridium senile; assembly: GCA_949775045.1. Taxonomy (NCBI): domain Eukaryota; kingdom Metazoa; phylum Cnidaria; class Anthozoa; order Actiniaria; family Metridiidae; genus Metridium; species Metridium senile. The sequence goes on from OX459103.1 coordinate 18,194,551, forward strand.
GGGCGATATGCTGTAATCAGAAATAAGTGATAGCATAATCATTATTCCTAATCATGATAATTTGATATTTGCAGAGCAAGAATTATGGGATCTGCTTGTGATGAAAGTGAAATGAGGTATCAATACATAACTGGGTCACATTTAAAGACCCATGGCCACTTACCAGCATGCTTTGCGTTGTTTAGTTTGATCTGAGTGTTCAGATCAGAATAATTCATTTGCAGTCAGTCTTATTACGAGAAAACAAATACAACAAAACGCTAAACGATTTAGTAAGAGCGTAAATACCCACTCACATCGTAAAAGATATCAAAATGATTTGATTTGAGTGTTATAATTCATTCGCAGTCATTCGTAATACGAGAAAACAAATAAAACAAAACACTAAACGATTTAGTAAGAGCGTAAATACCCACTCACATTGTAAAATATATCAAAATGATTTGATTTGAGTGATAGAATTCATTCACAGTCAGTCGTATTACGAGAAAACAAATACAACAAAACGCTAAACGATTTAGTAAGAGCGTAAATACCCACTCACATTGTAAAATATATCAAAATGATTTGATTTGAGTGTTATAATTCATTCGCAGTCAGTCGTATTACAAGAAAACAAATAAAACAAAACGCTAAACGATTTAGTAAAAGCGTAAATACCCACTCACATCGTAAAAGATATCAAAATGATTTGATTTGAGTGTTATAATTCATTCGCAGTCAGTCGTATTACAAGAAAACAAATAAAACAAAATGCTACACGATTTAGTGAGAGCGTAAATACCTGTTCGCATCCTAAGATAAGATATATCACAATGTCTGAATGTGCAATTTTCATGGTCCACAAAATTCAGTGACAACGGGTCTTTAACTCTGTTTTTATAATTATAAAAATAGCTAGTTGGGGTACCCGTGAAAAATTCACTACTTTTCCCGCTTGGGCTGTTCTTTGTAATGATTGGGTTCCCTGTGTCAATGATAATTTAAGATGGAGGTGAGATCGCTGTGAGACGACTTTGATTTCTAGTTAATAATAATAATAATAATAATAATTTATTAGTTATATTGAGCATTTCTATATAATATTCAAATGCGCAAGCATTTAATTTCTCGTTCCAATTTACCCCCTATTTCACCCACAATTACCTATTCTTAGCATTTATGGAATTCATTTGGTGGCACAGTGGGCGGGTTTATTGGAATAAGATGCAGACATTTTTCGCTTAGCGTATTTATATTATTATGATGATCTACATCTAGATCTACAAGGTAGATTAATATTATTGTGTAACATTACATTGCAGTACAGCTGAAGAAGAGCAGAGTGCAGCCAAAGCACCTAACCTACCCAAGGCAAATGAAGAGAAAGCAGACAATGTGATCCGCCAACCTATGTAAGTACATGTGCATGCATGTAATAAATGTAAATTTCATGCATCCATGTATTTACTCATCCAGTTATTCATTCATTAAATATAAAATATTTTTCAATTGGACTTTTCCATATTGAGCAAGTGACTGGATACGAGTGTGAAAAACTAATTTAATTATGGTTACAGAAGAAATAACCCCGTCTCATGGGAGAGTAACCAAATAAAAGCTTGTTGGCCAAGTTTCAGCATGTTTGGCTAGAAAGAAAGAAAAAATATGAGCATCCAAACTCTGCCAAAATTACAGAGAAATGTATGGTGTCCTTCCAAAACGTCCCTCCAAACCATACATTCTTTGTATTTTCGAAAAAAAAAAACACAATTTCGTTGCAATTTGCACAAACTTGTTCTAACTTTCAATTCTTACTAATTTGTATTTGTTCTTTCGTGTGAAGGAGTTTATTTTTTAATTTAATTAATTTTGAGAAACTTGGTTCCAGTCCCTTGCTCAATATGAAAAAGACTAATTGCATGCCTTACTGTTTGTTTCGTTTTGTTTATTTTTTTGCCCGTTCTTTAGTTTGTTTATGTGTCTGTCTGTTCGTTTATTAGTGTGTTTGGTTGTCTGTTTGATGCTTGCTCTTTTTTTATTTGTGTTTTTATTGTGTGTTTGCTTTTTGTCGGTATGTTTATTTGGGTGTTTATGTGCTGTTTGTGTGTTTATTTGTTCATTAGATTTTGCGCTTTAATTTATGTTTATTTGTTGTTTGTATGTTTGTTTGTTTGTTTGTTTGTTCATATGTTTCTCTGTTCGTTTGTTTGTTTGTTTATGTCAGGGTTCGTGCTACTCCTTAAACTCCTTGAAAACTCCTTAGATTTGATTTACGTTTTTAAGGGCACTTGAAAAGCCCTTGAATTTTAGAAAATCAGCAAAAACTCCTTAAAAACTCCTTAATTCTAGCTAAAGAAGGGTAAAATTTTAGTATTGCAAATTGAAGTTAAGTAAAAATTCTAGTATTGTACATCATTTTCGTAAATTTTCGTATATCAAAGTTGTCACAGAAAGTGCTTAAAAATTACTTTTTTGTCCTTGAAAACTCCTTGAAAACTCCTTAGATTTTGTTAACTGACATCAGCACGAACCTTGTTATGTGTTTATTAATTTTTTTTTTGTCTGGTTTGTTTGTTTGTCTGTTTATCTGATCATTTGTTTATCTGGTTGTTTTTTATTTGTTTGTTTGATTGTATGTTTTGTTCGTCCATTTGTTTGTTCATTAGTTTCTTTATATGTTTATTCATCTGTTTGTTTGTTTGTTTGTTTCTTTATTTTTATTTATTTGTTGTTTTATTATTTGCTTGTTTGATTGTTGATAAATTCATATTTCGTGTTTTTTTTTATTACCTCGTTTTGTTTTTGAGGCTACTGTCCTATACCAATTTCGCCACGTGATCTGACTGTAATTTCGACAATTCGAAAGAATGGCCAGCTTTGAACGATCGAAGCGTTTATATTTTGGCTGCTACTTCATATCTGTCTAAAGAAATTTAATTTTTAATGTGTACATTTGTACTATTCATGAAGTTTTTTAGTTGATTAAGTTGAAGTGTTTTTTTTTTTAACTAGACGTTTAATACCGTGAAAAGGGATGGTTTGTTTTGACAACAAAAGCATTAGCCCGGCATTAGTCATCACACACCGATTGAAGTGCCCTTTGATTTTTGCATTTTTAAGGGCAGATCAACATATATAAGGTCCAGAATCTCACATTTTGCTCTATGTTTGTCACTCTTCAAAATACTAAATGAATGAGCTTTTGACAAATGTTTTCGTATAGTAAATGTAATATGTGTGCAAATATATAGTTGTTGTTGTTAAATTATCTTTCTAATATTTTCAGTGGTCCAGATGGGACAAAGGGATTCAAATTCACCAGATGACCAGCACAAGACTACCAATACCACACACACCATAAACAGGCGACCAGGGCATCTGTAGTCTTTGTCCAGGCAAAGACCAGCTTGTCCTGGTCGTCAATGTTACTTTTCGGTCATCAAGTGGCAATGTAATGAATCTTCTGGTGAAGTTTTACAGCTGCATTTCTGCTCTTCACTTGTATGTCCAGTTGGTGCTCTACTAACGAGCTGAATCTCAATGAACCAACGTCGACACAGCTGCATGGTGGTCAGCGTGCTCAGCCAATTTTGCTCTTCCGATTTTGGTCAGGTGGTGCTCTACTAAAGAGCTTGGACCTCAATGAACCAACGTCGACAGAGCTGCATGGTGGTCAGCGTCAGCCAAATTTGCTCTTCCGATTTTGGTCATAGTAGTGCTCTACTAGCTGGCTTTCATCACAATGAAAGAACGTCAACTAAGATGTGGTTGTCAGCATCAGGTCCTGCGCCAGTCAAGCCAAACTTCTGCTCTTCCCGTTTTGTTCAAGCAAGCTCCCACAAAGCTATGGTACTCAGTGTCAGGTCCTGCGCCAATCAAGCCAAACTTCTGTGTGGTTTCAGCTGCAAAAGCAGCCAATTTTGCTCTTCCAATTTTGATGGTACTCAGTGTCAAGTCCTGCACCAATCAAGCCAAACTTCTGTGTGGTTTCAGCTGCAAAAGCAGACAATTAACGAGCTTCCATCACAATGAACCAACGTCCACAAAGATGTGCTACTCAACATCAGGTCCTGCACCAGTCAAGCCAAAGTTCTGTGTACGATTTTCATCTACAAAGTCGCATTTTTCCTCTTCACGTGTTCGGGTCCAGTTATTTCTCTACAGTATTAGCGAGCTTACCATCTCGATGGACCAACATCCACAAAACTGTGCTATACTCAACATCAGGTCCTGCGCCAGTCAAGCCAAAGTTCTGTGTGCAATTTCAGCTACAACATCTGCCATTTTTTTGCTCCTCCTGCTTAGTTCCACGTTTCTAGCGAGATTCCATCTAAATGGAATAATTTCCACAAAGCTGTGGTACATAGCATCGGGTCGTGCACCAGTCAAACCAGACAAGTCGCTAGATTTGTCTGCTAAATAAATATTGACTCGCTTTTTACTTTTAACAAGCCATGTAGATATTCTATTGAGCATGCACAACTACCGCCCAATGAAAATGGCCAAAGCTGGTTTAAAAGTGGTTTGAAGTTTATTTATTTTATTAAAAGAACTCAACTCGCATATTATCCTGAGCACAGTTATTATAGACCCTATGCAAAAGAGCAAGGGACTGGGAACGAGCAACATTAAACACCACAAACAATAAAATATTTCAACAATATTTGTTCATTACAAGAAAGAGCATGTCTAAGTTAGAAATTTGGTAGGGTTCTGTTGTCATATATTGAATCACTGCAGAGTTATCAGCATTTGAAATGTACCAAAAACGCGAAAGCGAAGCTCTAAAGGCCCAAGTGCAAAGTTGTAAATTCAAAAGGCTGTAGCTTTTGATCATTTTATGTTACTACATTGAACTTTTGGATATCACTAGTTTCATTGTGCTCTTTCTAATGAAAGCATAGGGTGTATGCAAATACACAAACAAACTCAACTCACAAATGATCCTGAGAAAAACCCTTGTGACAAGGGAGGGAACAACACATCAAACAAATTCAACTCACATATGATCCTGAGAAAAACCCTTGTGACAACGGAGAGAATAACACATCAAACAAACTCAACTCACATATGATCCTGAGAAAAACCCTTGTAGAAAGGGAGAGAACAACACTTCAAACAAACTCAACTCACATATGATCCTGAGAAAAACCCTTGTGACAAGGGAGAGAACAACACATCAAACAAACTCAACTCACAAATGATCCTGAAAAAAACCCTTGTGGCAAGGGAGAGAACAACACATCAAACAAACTCAACTAACATATGATCCTGAGAAAAACCCTTGTGACAAGGGGAGAACAACACATCAAACAAACTCAACTCACATATGATCCTGAGAAAAACCCTTGTGACAAGGGAGGGAACAACACATCAAACAAACTCAACTCACATATGATCCTGAGAAAAACCCTTGTAGAAAGGGAGAGAACAACACTTCAAACAAACTCAACTCACATATGATCCTGAGAAAAACCCTTGTGACAAGGGAGAGAACAACACATCAAACAAACTCAACTCACATATGATCCTGAGAAAAACCCTTGTGACAAGGGAGGGAACAACACATCAAACAAACTCAACTCACATATGATCATGCGCAAACAAGGAATTATAAAATTTGTTTATTTTCCAATATTTCCTAAAATTATAAAAAAAAATATGTGCTCAAGCATGTTAAGGCCTGGGATTTTCGGAAATCTTTGAAAAATGATTTCTCATTCACTCTTTAATGCACTCTTTAATGCACAAAGCTGAAATTTGGTTTTTTGTTCACAATTGGGTTCTTCAAAGATTTGGTGGTGATGTTGATGACAGAAAGTGGTCACGTGACCATTAAGGCCGAAAAATAGAAAATTAAAAATGGGCCGGTTAGAAACATTTTCTTTAAAAGTAAAAACTATTTTAAAACATTGCATTCATGCTTCTCTCTCTCATTGCGCTTCGTTTGGATGTCATTCATACTCTGATTTGGAGAAATCTTAATAATTGTTAATTTAGCCTTAGGTCACGTGACCTGTTTTGCCTTATAACTCGCATACCTTACACGATGGACAATCAAACGAGGCGGATTTCGAAAGACCTTAAAAAATGCATTGTTTTCACATAATTTTTAATATTCTGCAAAATAGTTCTAACCGGCCCATTTTTAAATTTCTATTTTTTCGCCTTAATGGTCACGTGACCACTTTATGTCAACATTTTCACCACTAAACTATTGATCAGCCCAAATATGAATATTGATCTGAATTTCAGCTTTGTACTTGACAACACAAGCAAGAAATGATTTTTTTTTAAAAATCCGAAAATCCCAGTCCTTAACATGCTTGAGTGGGAATCATTTATATTCAAAATATATTAATTATTTTCAATTGGACTAATCTCATACATGTACACTGAATTAAAATATGGTAATTAATTTGTATAACTATTGTTCTAGGCTGCCGGATTAGTCTCTCATACATGTACACTGAATTGAAATATGGTGACTAATTTGTATAACTATTGTTCTAGGCTGATTAGTCTCTCATGCATGTACACTGAATTAAAATATGGTAATTAATTTGTATAACTATTGTTCTAGGCTGCCGGATTAGTCTCTCATACATGTACACTGAATTGAAATATGGTGACTAATTTGTATAACTATTGTTCTAGGCTGATTAGTTTCTCATGCATGTACACTGAATTAAAATATGGTAATTAATTTGTATAACTATTGTTCTAGGCTGCCGGATTAGTCTCTCATACATGTACACTGAATTGAAATATGGTGACTAATTTGTATAACTATTGTTCTAGGCTGATTAGTCTCTCATGCATGTACACTGAATTAAAATATGGTAATTAATTTGTATAACTATTGTTCTAGGCTGCCGGATTAGTCTCTCATACATGTACACTGAATTGAAATATGGTGACTAATTTGTATAACTATTGTTCTAGGCTGATTAGTCTCTCATGCATGTACACCGAATTAAAATATGGTAACTAATTTGTATAACTATTGTTCTAGGCTGCCGGATTAGTCTCTCATACATGTACACTGAATTGAAATATGGTGACTAATTTGTATAACTATTGTTCTAGGCTGATTAGTCTCTCATACATGTACACTGAATTGAAATATGGTGACCAATTTGTACAACTATTGTTCTTGACTGACTAGCTTCTCATACATGTACACTGAATTGAAATATGGTGATTAATTTGTATAACTATTGTTCTAGGCTGATTAGTCTCTCATACATGTACACTGAATTGAAATATGGTGACCAATTTGTACAACTATTGTTCTAGGCTGCCGGATTAGTCTCTCATACATGTACACTGAATTGAAATATGGTGACTAATTTGTATAACTATTGTTCTAGGCTGATTAGTCTCTCATGCATGTACACCGAATTAAAATATGGTAACTAATTTGTATAACTATTGTTCTAGGCTGCCGGATTAGTCTCTCATACATGTACACTGAATTGAAATATGGTGACTAATTTGTATAACTATTGTTCTAGGCTGATTAGTCTCTCATACATGTACACTGAATTGAAATATGGTGACCAATTTGTACAACTATTGTTCTTGACTGACTAGCTTCTCATACATGTACACTGAATTGAAATATGGTGATTAATTTGTATAACTATTGTTCTAGGCTGATTAGTCTCTCATACATGTACACTGAATTGAAATATGGTGACCAATTTGTACAACTATTGTTCTAGGCTGATTAGTCTCTCATGCATGTACACCGAATTAAAATATGGTAACTAATTTGTATAACTATTGTTCTAGGCTGACTAGCCTCTCGTACATGTACACTGAATCTTACTATAAATGTTCTGAATATTGATTTACTCGGTTATTTGAGTAACCGTTACTCAGTCATTTTTGCAGTGAGTAACTGGATGCATCGATTTACTGAGTTCTGTGAGTAACAGCTTCTCAGTCGTTTTTGCAGAAAGTAACTATGGATGCATCCATTTACTCAGTTATTTGAGCAACCAGTACTCAGTCGTTTTTGCAGTGAGTAACTGGATGCATCGATTTATATACTCACTGAGTTCTGTGAGTAACAGCTTCTCAGTCGTTTTTGCAGTGAGTAACTGGATGCATCGATTTACTCTGTTATTTGAGTAACCACTACTCAGTCGTTTTTGTAGTGAGTAACTGTGGATGCATCGATTTACTTAGTTATTTGAGTAACAACTACTCAGTCGTTTTTGCTGCGAGTAACTGTGGATACATGGATTTAGTACAGCTTTTTGAGTAACATGCACTACTCAGTCGGTTTTGCATGCCGTGAATAGATGCATCGATTTGCTCAGTTATTAAAGTATATCTCTATCTAGATCTATCTATAATTGTGATAGGATTTCTAGGTCGTATTCTAACAAACTGTGGCTTGTTTAAAGAACTAGCTAGGTCTTCTCGTTTTCCTGCCAATTGCGGTGTAACACTTGGAAGATTTTGCTGTATTGATTTCTGCGCATAATATCGTTGATGATCGCTGAGAGGAAGCATTGTATTTGTCTCTTGGCCGCTTTCCATTTTAAGCCTTCGTTGATACCCAAAATAAGGATGCTGTTTCAAACGAAAGTATTTCAAATAATTAACTTCATCGGTTAGAAGTTTCTCGCAAAAGTATCTGTCGAAGTTTGAAACTTTTGGGTTAATTTGTAGTTTGGTTACCTCTTTCGTAAGTCTAAAAGCTCTTTCTTTTGCTGTTATTGGAGAAATACACGATGATTGTACCTGTTGGTTCTTTGCCCTAAACTCTTCTAAATCCTTGTAGAAATCTTTGCCATGCTTTTCAATCTTTTCCCAGAATGTTTTATTAAAGTGTCTATACAGTAAAACATCGGCGCCATTCCAGCGTTCTATCATATGCTTCAAGGTGTCGTCTAAAGGTTCCTTCTTCTTACGGAATCGTTGGTTGAACTTTGCGTACACAATATCCTCCATTTCCCAGCACAATTCTCGTTTTAGAAGCACCAGGCTCTCATCAAAGTATTCCATGATTAAAACCAAGGAGAACTCTCTATCTAATTTGTAAATCTCTTGTAGTACAAGACTCCTGTTGTCGTATTTCTCGGGGTGTAACCCAAGATCGAAAAACTGCCCATTGCGAATAAGATGCATTGGCTCGGGAAAACTCCTAGTTCTCCGAGTCATGTTACGAATGTATTGAAAAGGCTTTCTTAGAAACCTTCTCAATGGGTTCGACGTTTTGTGAAGACCGAACATTTGACCGAATTCCATGTAATCGAACATTGACTCGAACTGGGTAACTGGATTTCGTAGTATACTTATATATTTTGTATTTAGTTCCATGATAGCGTCCATTGAATCCCTTTTGTATCTCGCATGGTTACATAGTATGTTTGCGTATTGGTTACCCAATAAAAGCATGTCTACATAAGTCCAATGGAATTGCAACGGCCATCGAAATCTGTTGAAGCCAACTGTTGGGAGAGCAACTTTGAGTTCCCGTAGGTCAGCAAACCGGTTTAAGATGTTTGTTAAGGTGCTGCTACCAGTTTTGTGCGTTTTAAGGAAGACTATGTTTTCTTGTGGTTTACATCTGTGGAGAAATGAATAAGAAAAGCATATAAATATAATATATTGATGACTGACTGAATGGATGGATGGACGAATAGGTGACATGCATGATGCACAAATGATGGCTGAATAAATGAATGAATGAATGAATGAAATACACCTACTTGCAAGAAAGTTGTCATACGAAAAAGAACATTTGTATTTAGTGTGTTAGGAATAAATTAAAAGCACAAAAGAAAGAGTTCAGCTTCATGCAGTGATCATCTTTTGTACTTTTAATTTATTCCTAACACACTAAATACAAATTTTCGTATGACAACGTTCTTGCAAGTACGTGTAATTGTTTAATGAATGCACGCATACATGAATGAGTAGAAGATTGGAAGGATGAATGAATGAGTGAGTAAATCAATGGACAAATATGAGTGAATGGTTGAATGAATCGATAACATAATTGTTGAATGAATGAGCGGAATAACAAATGAATGAGTACAAGAATGGAAGGAAGAAAGATAGAATGAATAGAAAAATGAGTAAACAAGAGAATGGCTGAAAGAATACATGGATTAATAATACTAATAATTTAATATTTGTTTCGCGCAAATTAACATGTGTATATGATCAAATGCGCGTAACATATGTATACAGCTATTTCAAAAAACGTTGAATACTGAATAGTGCATTCCAAGACCAAAGGGCATTGTGGGTCTCATTTATTCGTGATAAATAAGACATATACAACGATATGTACTCCCCATAACAAGCTCGTATATTGTTTTAAATGGAATGCACTAAGAATAAAATAACTAACTATTATTTATTTTACTTTAAACAATATTACATGACCGAAGATGCATTTCGGTCTTGCAATGCACTATTCAGTATGCACTATTCAGAATTCTACGTTTTTTGAAATAGCTGTATATATAAAAAATATACCACTAAAATATGTATGTGATTAATATATGAACGAATAAAAGAAAAGAGGGATGAATGATAGAATGAGCGAATGATACATATCTAAACAACTTACTTTCCGACTTCTTGTTCAATCTCTTCTGTTTGTACATCAGTAGCATCATAAGTAGTTCTATTCATTGAAATAAGCAGCTGTATGCGACCTTGTATGTCCAGCAGTTGGTCTTCGCTTAGTTGTAACAGGCTGTCATCCTTTAAAGCAAAAATGCCCGAAGTAGGACTGAAAACAACGAGAGAAAAAATTGTTACATTTACATGGAAATTAGCCTGCGTAAACAGACCCTCTCTTCTTCGCGGGAGACGTTTCGAGCGCAAACAAGGGTCTGTTTTCGCAGGCTACATAGAAATGTTTTGAAACAAAAGTTTTAATTCCCATTTTTTTTTTACTTGGGTGGAAACGTACGTATATAGCAACGCTTTAGCCTATCCTTAGATCCACAATTTGCTTGAGTGAACATGAAACAATTGCGCAGTATTCCCACTGGAATATAGAATGTCCGACAAACATCGTATATTTCAGAAAGATTTACCGCATTAACTGTTTTTTTTTTTCAACGTACTCTTAGAATACATAAATTCCAAGATCAGACAGACTTATAACGTTTTCAGCAATCTATGTATATTCGTGCTGTATATTGAGAAAAAAACGTATTTGGCTTGTCGGATATAGCAACAGTATCTAAGATAAAACACAATGGATAGTGGTTCTATGACTTGAAATGTAGAAATGAAATATTTCCCAACTCAAACAATGAATAGCATGCATTATATCTGGAATTTTCTTCATAAACACTCTTTACGAACAAAATTCCGGATGTATAACGCAGGCTAACAATGAAAGGACAATACATAAACAAATTAAAAAAGGCTCATTCAACACGCGTTGGTGTTTCGAGCGAAAAAACACTCAAAAATGTAAGTGCTACTGTGTAATAGTTCTTATTAAGTGGCGATTAGTCACAATCAAAGACAAGTAATTAGGTTGTAATGAGGTAGAGCATAAACACTAATATATCCATGAAATAAAATAAATTTGCTACTGTTGAATAGAGCACAAACACTATATCCATGAAATAGAATCAAATTGCTACTGTGGAATAGAGCAACAACATTATATCCATGAAATAGAATCAAATTGCTACTGTGGAATAGAGCAACAACATTATATCCATGAAATAGAATCAAATTGCTACTGTGGAATAGAGCAACAACATTATATCCCCGGGGGGGCTGTACTGAGTAAATCCATGTATCCACAGTTACTCGCAGCAAAAACAACTGAGTAGTTGTTACTCAAATAACTAAGTAATCGATGCATCCACAGGGGATTATATTTACTATACGGGGATGTTCTGCCAAATAGGGTATGGATTTTTGCCTTGGCGTCTTGAATAGGGTATACAATTTAGCCTAATTTGTCTTAAATTGCCTTACCTAGGGTATACAATTTCCCCCTTGAGTCTTGGATAGGGTCTACTTTTTACCAATTTGTCTTGAAATAGGGTACATATTTTTAGGATTCTGCCGTCTTAAATAGGGTCAGGGTTTAGAGGTACCAGCGGAACGTCCCCGTCAGAAACTGGGTCAAGTACCCCCCCCCCCCCCCCCACACCCCACCCGGGATTAGATCCATGAAATAAAATAAAATTGCTACTGTGGAATAGAGCGCAAACACTACATCCATGAAATAGAATCAAATTGCTATTGTGGAATAGAGCACAAACACTATATCTATGAAATAAAATAAATTTGCTACTGTTGAATAGAGCACAAACACTATATCCATGAAATAAAATAAATTTGCTACTGTTGAATAGAGCACAAACACTATATCCATGAAATAGAATCAAATTGCTACTGTGGAATAGAGCGCAAACACTATATCCACGAAATAGAATAAAATTGCTACTGTGTAATAGTTCTTAACTTATTTAGTGACTATCAATTTCAAGTAAAGTTGTAATATGGCAGTGTACGTTTTTTTCTTTGTAATCTGATGTTTCTTTTATTGAATAAATAGCCAATATATGATCAGGAGAAGCTCGAATTTCTACTAAAAATAAATTTTGTTTTATTTTATAGTTGAAGTACTTTTGCTTTCCTAAACAAATACAAAATACTACTATAAAAAGACGCAAATTCCAAGAAATTAATTATCGCATTGAAAGCTCTTCAAAATGAAATAAAGAAAACAATATATTATGACGTTTTAATTTAGTCACAGGTGCTCCACAGAAAAGCGGAAAAAGATCAAATTTTCCAATCAATATAATGAGATAACAACAATTCACAACAATAAAAAAACAATGTAGTTTAAATTCATGGATTGTGTGTAATATGTGGCGTGATTTACAAAGATCAGATAGCTTTCAAATGCAAATTGATTCACTGAATCGGACACTGAAAGCACAAAGAAAAAAAAAATTGATCAGCCCGTCATTACTCTCTGGGCTTTTCCGTCTTAATTGAATACCACTATATAAATACATTAAAAAAAAACATATTAATATTACAATAATATTGTAGTTATAAATATGTCGTAAAAACGTAAATCAAAACGTAATATCATTTACAAAAGCCTACAGTAATAAGTTGAATCTTACCTCAGAAAATACCGACTCTACTTGCTCTCAAAAGTTCAAATGATATTTTAAAATGTTACTATAGTATTGTTGTAAATATGTTGTAAAAATGTAAATCAAAAAGTAATATTATTATTTACAAAAGCCTATAGTAATAAGTTGAATCTTACCTCAGAAAATACCGACTCTACTTGCTCTCAAAAGTTCAAATGATATTTTAAAATGTTACTATAGTATTGTTGTAAATATGTCGTAAAAATGTAAATCAAAAAGTTATATTATTTACAATTTACAAAAGCCTACAGTAACAAGTTGAATCTTAACTCAGAAAATACTCTACTTGCTCTCAAAAGTTCAGATGATATTTTAAAATGTTACTATAGTATTGTTGTAAATACGTCGTAAAAATGTAAATCAAAAAGTAATATTATTATAATTTACAAAAGCCTTCAGTAACAAGTTGAATCTTACCTCAGAAAATACTCTATTTGCTTTAAAAATTTCAAATTATACTATAATATTACAGAAGCCTACAGTAATACGATTAATCTTACCTTATAAAATACTCTATTTGCTTTCAAAATTTCAAATTATATGATATTGTTTTAAATACGTAAAATAGTAAATCAAAAAAATATTATTTACAGTTAAGTACTTACCTTAAAAAATACTCGACAGCTTTGCTATATCGTTTGAGCGTCTTCCTAGGATGGTTCATAAGCAAACTCCGCCACATTTTCGAGTCAAAAAATGCCAAAAGAATAAAACAGAACACGCTTGCCACGAGCAAAAACCCAAAATACCGTCTCACCAACATCTCGGCCGATTCACGTCGGCTCTACTGATCCTACGTCGTCAATAGCACTTTACCAACCTAGAAACAAATGCAAATTTTAACCATGTGCAACACATGTTGATGTAAAGCGCTAAAGGCTATATATCTTTGATACGATAGCAAAATAGCAGGCCAAAATGCTAATTTAGAGTGTGAGAAGTTTGGTATACCCGCTTTAGATAACCAACCACGTCGCTTCTCAAGACCAAAACCGCTGGTAATACCAGTTATTAGAAATAGAGCCCATTGTTTAATTTTAAAGCTCGGTTTTGACGTACGAGTTTCCACTGGGTGTCGTGATTGGTGTTCTTGAAATCTTTAAACATCTGATCTCATTTCAAATCGATCAAGTAAACACGTACGATGTAAAACAAAAGATGACATTTAATTTTTTTTTTTTTCATTTTGAATCAAAGTTGAGATGCTTTATCTTATTGAGAATTCAAAAAGTTTAGTTGATTTTACCATGATGTTCCTGCACAGGGAGACCGGCTTTCGGTTGCTTTTACGTAAGATAAAAAATCGCGTAGCTTTTTTGGGATTCCTGTGGTGCCTAGGAGATTAGCGCTCGTTGGCATGTAATCAGATCCGGTGGTAATTAAATTCGAATTTAGTAACGCACTCTCTTATTAAAAACACACTAGTGTACTCTTTATGTGCCTAAATGGAATTTAGGCTAGTTAGAACCGAGACAAGCAGGTCAGCGGTTTGTTCTTGTGCCCTGACATTAGCTGGGACTCCCCGCACTACCAGTCCCTCGTGCTTTGCTAGTTGTCTTCAACGATTGCAGTACTCTGTTGTATACAGCATTTGTTCGTTATTCTACATTTCTAGTATTTTTATGGTTCGAAAAACCCGTACACGTCGTTACACTGATACCAACATGCTTCCAACACCAACAACAACCTCATCGTCCTCCAGTTCGGCACCCCCGGCTACTACAGCTCCTGGGACGTCAGTCACGAACACTGACCTCGCTGTGTCCCCTCAATTCATCGCCGCGGTAGCGCAGGCAGTAAAGGCAGCCTTGGACGCTGATCGACCGTCCGCACAACTCCCTGTCTCTTCAGACCCAGCGTCAAGCAATGTCTCCGCAAGTGCATCGTCGAATCCTGGCGTCGTGACGACCAACATCACCTCAGGTCTCCCAGCCGGGCCACAAGGTAGGTCTCTTGTTGTGCCTACCTTTGTGAACACTTTTGTCTCCCCGGTCGCGAGTGTGTTTTCTCCCGGGGAAATTAGCGCTGCAGCTTCTCTAGCCGGTAGTCCGTCCTTGCCCGCGGCGTTCTCTACAGCTAGCATTCCTGCTCTTCCGGCCTTGGGTCAACCATTTATTGTTGGGCCTGGGTTTTCGCCGATACCGGCAAAATTGGTAACTCGTATCACGGCAGGGAAATTTATTGAAATGGCCGACTTGCTGGCTGCCAACCTTCAGCAAATCGACCATGAGCCGCAAGTACTGTTTGACGGCCGCCTGGTGCTCACAACCGGCCCCAGGCGCCAACGTAAGCAACTCGACGACATTGCTGCCTGGGTTGAAGCCTTCTCAATCTACACGTTAGTGCTAACCAATACCTTTCCCCACCGTTGGAAAGATCTAACGCAGTACAAGCTGCTCATCCTACGCACTTCCCGTCAGTTTGGAGGCAACGTATGGCTTGCTTATGACCGGGCGTTTCGTGAGCATGCCGCCGCAGCGAGTCTAACTGACTGGTCGGCAATGAATGTCGAAATATTTAATTTTCATTCAGCTGGGGTCTCGAAGCGTACGATCTCTAGCACCAACACCGTCGAACAGTCAACCGAACCTACAGGTTCCGTCCAAGCTACAGAGATCTGCAGGTCGTGGAATAGAGGTCGCTGTTCATCGCCTTTCTCTACATGTCGGTATTTGCACAAGTGTGTGAACTGTCGTGGTTCACATCGCAATACCGAGTGTTTTGACAAGCCATTTCCACCCAGCTCACAGGCATGGGGGCAACCTACTAAACGCAAGAGACCGTAAGGAACACTTTACTTTTCTTTTACATTTTAATTTGCATAGAAGCGTTGCAGATTTACTTTATTACGCCTTATTGTACTCTGGTAGCACTGCTACTATTTTCGTGTTATAGTTATTTTTATCTGTCATTTATACTAGTAGGTTATCAGTAGGTCAAGATGCTTGTCATCATTATGTTGTAAAGTAGTAGTTCTCAAGAGGATTTCTTGTTGACCTGCCATGTGCTAAGGATACTAATGGGTGTTTTGTTAATGGGATTAAATGGCTTTCTCACGATTCGAGTCATTCATTTATTGTTGCTTTAACTATAGTTAGATATGTTTTCCCCTTTAATAAATAGCGCCAAGCACAGTCGCCATCATTCGTCCTTAAAACCTGCCCTATTCATTTAGCTGATGGATCATTGCGGATCTAGCACGATTTTATTGTTGTACCTTATGGTCGCTGCGCATATATAGCCGGATACTTGCATAAAATATATATATATATAAAGTAAAATAAATTCCTAAAATTCCTTTTTGCCGATATGGATCATTGCAGCGCTATCATAATTATACGCCTGTGCAGGTAGTATAGGTCACTGCGGACCCGTAGAAGTAGATATTTCATTGTTATTATAACAACAGCGCTTAGCGATAGCGTGATAGCATAACTTTTCGCGTGCCGTACTCTTCGTAGCCGATGGGTCATTGCAGCTCGAGCGCACTTATCGATATGTACTTGTCTTTAATAAATAAGCGGGACTATTTTTAGTCTATCACGTGCCTCACTCTTCATGGCTGATGGATCATTGCGGATCTATCATAATTATGCATTATAGATCACTGCGGATTTATAGATTTCGATATATACTCGCCGTAACAAAATAGGCGGTTGAGCATACTTTAGCCTATAGCTATCAAGTGCCTTACTCTACATGGCTGATGGATCACTGCGGATCTATTATAATTATATGCGTGTGCATGCATTATAGATCACTGCGGATCTATAGTTGTCGATATATTGCCTTCAAAACAAACGAAAAACAAAAACAAAAAATAGGCGGTTGGGCATATCTTAGCCTATCACGTGCCGTACTCCTCATGGCTGATGGATCACTGCGGATCTATCATAATTATGTCGTGTTTATGCATTATAGATCACTGCGGATCTATAGATTTTGATATATACTCGCCTTAAAATAAAACAAGCGGTTGGGCATATTTTAGCCTATCACGTGCCGTACTCTTCATGGCTGATGGATCACTGCGGATCTATCATAATTATATGCGTATGTATGCATTATAGATCACCGCGGATCTATAGATTTTGATATATACAAGTTTTGGAATAAAATAAGCAGTTGGACATAGTTAAGCCTATCGCATGCCTTGCTCTTCGTGGCCGATTGACAATTGCGGATCCATCATAAATATATGCGGGCGCACGCACAATAGATATTTGCGGAACCGTGGCTCAAGATATTTAAAGCCGTATAAAGCCATTATAGATCACAGCGTAGTTGAAGCTCTAGATATATTTATCTTTTTAACATCGCCAGGCTTTCCGCGCGCGTTTACTCTTTTGTGTGTTAGATCATTGTGGAGTGTCACTTTTGGCTCATGTACAAGCGTTACTGATCATTGCGGACCAGTGGCATCATCTGCATATTTGCCGTTGTAAACAGCACGTAGCTTGACGCACAATTCGGCTTTGTAGCGTGCCTTATTCTCTTTAGCCGAGGGGATCCTAGCGGATCACGGCAGAGTTAGCAGGTTGGAATAATACGCACGTATAACAGATCACTACGGTTCCGGTTCCGTTTAGACCCGTGCGCTTCACTTGCGGTAACTGTACCACGGCAACTTGCCTAATTTGTCTTTTCATTCCGGCAGATCACCCGTTGCCACCCGCGAATCACGTTACCCCTCTAGTGGCAGACAACTTCGACCGGGAACTAAGGCACCACCCAGATCAAATGCAGGTTTCCTATGTGCTAGATGGCATACGAAACGGTTTCAGATTGGGGTTTCACGACACTCAGGAGCTCAAATCTGCACGAAAGAATAAGCCTTCAGCTCATCAGCATCCCAAAGTCATCGACGATTACCTGGCTAATGAAGTGGCACGAAAACGTGTGGCTGGCCCCTTTCCATCCCCGCCTCTAGCTAACCTTCACGTCAGTAGCTTTGGCGTAGTACCCAAAAAGGGTCAATCAAACAAATGGCGTTTAATACTCGACTTGTCGTCTCCCGGAGGACGAAGCGTGAACGACGGCGTCGATCCAGACGAATGTTCGCTTCAGTACGTTAGAATGGACCACATTATAACTATGGTAGGCAAGTACGGCACGGGGGCTTTAATGGCCAAATTTGACGTGGAAGCAGCCTATCGCAACATTGCGATACACCCCACTGATCGTTACTTGCTTGGCATGAAGTGGCGCGGCTACTACTATGTGGATCTCACCTTACCGTTTGGTCTTCGGTCTGCTCCTTATATTTTTAACTCGGTGGCGTCCATGGTGGAATGGATTTTACTAAACAATTATCAGGTTTCTGATCTGGTACACTATCTGGACGATTTCATTACCGTAGGTGCGCCGGACTCCAACCAGTGTCAGACTAACCTTTCAAAAGCCTTGGCCGTCTGCAAGATGCTAGGTCTTCCGCTTCATCCAGACAAGTGCGAGGGACCATCGGAATCCCTTGTTATCCTGGGCATCGAACTGGACTCTCGTCGTCAAGTCGCCCGTCTACCCCAGGAAAAGCTTATGGCCTTACATCAGCTGTTACGGTCTTGGACGTCCCGCAGTTATTGCAACAGGCGTCAATTAGAGTCTCTGATCGGTCACCTTCACCATGCTGCGAAGGTTGTATGGCCAGGCAGAGCCTTTATCCGTCGCATGATCGATCTCTTGGCCTGCTTCCGCCGAAAAGATCATCCGATAAGATTGAATAGAGAATTCCGTCTTGATCTCCAGTGGTGGGTTCGTTTCCTTGCAGAGTGGAATGGAGTTACGTTTTGGCAATTCCCTGGTCTATCATCGCAGCCGGATGTAGAAGTAACATCGGATGCTTCAGGGGCTATTGGATATGGAGCTTTCTATCTTAACCAATGGTTCAACGGCTATTGGCACCAGGGACAAGTCCAACAATCCATTGCCTATAAGGAACTTTTCCCAATCGTCATTGCCGCGCATACCTGGGGACCCAATTGGTCTCAAATGCATGTCCTTTTTCGCACTGACAATGAAGCCGTTGCATACATAGTAAACGCTAAGACATCAAAAATTCCCTGTATAATGCATTTGGTTAGGGCGCTTTTGATGTGTGCAGCGCGCTATAATTTTAGCTTTAAAGCCCTACACATTCCAGGTGTGCAAAATGAGATCGCTGACGCGCTTTCTCGTTTTCGTTGGCAGGAGTTTCGACGCCTAGCTCCGTGGGCCAACTCGATGCCATCACTAATGCCGCAGGAGCTTCTACTGCCACTACTACTGACAGACTAGAAGTCCGTTGTTTAAAGTTCTTGGTCAATGGTTTAGCTCCGGCGACTCGAAGGACTTATGCTTCGGCGCAAGCAAAGTTTATAGACTTTTGTGCTCAAAGGAATAGGATTCATCCCTCGGGTTCACCGTGTCCCACCGACGAATGGACGTTGTGCCTTTTTACAACATTCTTGGCAGAGTCTCTTAAGTACTCTTCTATAAAAGTATATCTATCTGCCGTACGAGCCCTTCATATCGAACAAGGTTTCCCAGACCCGATAGAACAATGTCTCCGGCTACAACGAGTTGTCCGAGGAATCAAACGCACTCAAGGTACTCACGTTGCGCAACGTTTGCCCGTCACGGACAGTATCATGCTAGTAATCTTTAGTTCCTTACAGATGACCAATTACGACCACCTTATGTTTTGGGCAGCATGTACTCTAGCTTACTTTGGATTCTTGAGATCTTCAGAGTTTACAGTGCCCAACTTGTCGTCCTTCTCGTCGTCTATTCACTTAGGACTGGACGATATAGCCGTGGATTCAAGCTCGACTCCATCTTGTCTTCGTATCCGAATAAATGCAAGCAAGACGGATCCTTTCCGCAAGGGTTGTTTCATCCACATCGGCAAGGGACGCTCTCCTCTGTGTGCAGTCGAAGCCATGCTTTCATATCTGGTGTTCAGGGGAAACAAACCCGGTCCACTGTTCGTCCTAAAGAATGGTACGCCCCTTACGCGTCCTTTTCTCACAAGTTGGCTAAGGGAAATTGTACTGGCAGCTGGCATCCCTGGGAACTTTTCTAGTCATAGCTTTCGCATTGGAGCGGCAACAGTAGCAGCGCGCAACGGCGTGGCAGATCATCTTATTCAAGCCCTCGGTCGCTGGAAAAGCAACGCGTATCAAGTGTACATCAGGACTCCAGCTGAAAACTTAGCCAACCTATCTCAAAACCTAACTTAACCATCTTTACTATCTGGATTTATAATGACAGTTAAATGCCCTATAGTTGGTCGAAGTAATAAATTCTTGATTATTTTTATTATGACAATTATTATCATTATTATTATTATCATTATCCTTATCATTATTATTATTATTATCAACTTCTGTAGTGCTTGGGGTTCGTGATTGGTGCGGAGGTCCCATGTCACCCAGTCCTTAGTCCCTCCTTCTCCAAGCACAATGGAGTTCCGTTTGGTGGTGGACTCTGGCAGGGTTGCCATGGTTACCTCCTTGGGGTAAGCGAGATAGCGCATCAAGCTTACCTCTGTGCACCCAACCCCAAGCTCATCATTGTCGATGAGTTTTAAATGTGCCTAAATGGAATTTAGGCTAGTTAGAACCGAGACAAGCAGGTCAGCGGTTTGTTCTTGTGCCCTGACATTAGCTGGGACTCCCCGCACTACCAGTCCCTCGTGCTTTGCTAGTTGTCTTCAACGATTGCAGTACTCTGTTGTATACAGCATTTGTTCCCTCCCGCCTCTCCCTTGTCATATAGTAGTTAGTAACTTCCATTATCATCAGGTAAGTATTCCACTGACATTGTCAGTGTGACGGGTGCTAGGTGGTGGACTCTGGCAGGGTTGCCATGGTTACCTCCTTGGGGTAAGCGAGATAGCGCATCAAGCTTACCTCTGTGCACCCAACCCCAAGCTCATCATTGTCGATGAGTTTTAAATAGTGTACTCTATGCGAGTGCGTTACTACCGATATGTGATTACACGCCAACGACTCTCCCATTTACTGAGGTCGGATTAAGGTCACGATATGTAGCGATAATCTCCTAGGCACCACAGGAATCCCCAAAAAGCTAAACGATTTTTTAGCTTACGTAAAAGCAAGCAAAAGCTGGGCTACCTCTTCTTCCTGTTTACTTTTAAAATGCAAAAACACTGTAATGAAATATTTTTATTACACTATATTGAAGAGACCCTTAAAAGTATGCAACTAATTCAAAAATCGTTGTCGCAATCAAAGCTACAGTCCACACTCTGAAGCCTGCAAGTGTTGTCGGTATTTCTTCTCTTCTTATCGATTTATTCATAGCGTATTTTGGTTGTACGTGTTTGTGTTATATGACCATAACAATCAAAGCTACAGTCCACACTCTGAAGCCTGCAAGTGTTGTCGGTATTTCTTCTCTTGTTATTGATTTATTCATAGCATATATTTTGGTTGTACGTGTTTGTGTTATATGACCATAACAATCAAAGCTATACAGTCCACACTCTGAAGCCTAAAAAGGATGTCGGTATTTTTTCTCTTGTTATTGATTTATTCATAGCATATTTTGATTGTACGTGTTTGTGTTAGATGACCATAACAAGTTGTTGTTGTGGTAGATATAAATACAAATATTTCTTTAAAAATGTGTAATAAATCACAAATTATTCCATAGAACCGACATCCTTTGCAGGCTTTAGAATGTGGACTGTAGCTTCGGCTGCGACAACAATTTTTTAAACAGGTGTATATCATATAACCGTAGTTCCCCGCTCGTGCGCCCCTAATAGAAACCATGCAAACAAGTCACGTGATGCATGGGGGCCGTATACAGTGTTATGTTGAGCGTGCCGTAAAAAGCCGTCCGGCCCGGTCAAGTAGGCGTACGGACCCACTTGCAAAAAAAAAAAAAAAAATGAAAAATGAAAGGCTGATATGATATAATGCTTATTGACTGAGTTAGGTCGGGCCGGACACGATAAAATATTTGGCTCTTGGTCATGTATACGGTTGGTTGCATGGTTGGTGGGCTGGTGGATTGGTTGGGTGGCTTGTTGCTTGTTGGCAGGTGGGTGGGTTGGTTGGCTGGTTAAATGGTTGGCTGGTTGGTGGGTGATTTGGTGGGTTTGTTAGTTGGTTGGTGTCTTGCTGCTTGTTGGTTGGTGTGCTTGTTAGTTGGTTGGTGGGTTGGTTAGTGGCTTGCTTGGTTAGTTGATCAGCTGTTTTTTATGTTTACTTTTTTACCAATTCTATCAACAAAATGTTGCCAATTGATTTTATAAAGGATAACATTCTCGCAAGCCCGCAGACCGCCAGCAACGCAGGCTAAATTTAAGGCAAAGAACCGCCGGTTTGTTTAAGCAATCAGCTGACTAGCCGAAGAAACAAAGTTCGCGAAGCATTGAGTAGTTACCCGGTACCCAAGTAACGAGGTAACAAAAATGTTCCAGCTTTCAAAATATTACCAAAGTGTCTGAGAAATAACAATACGGAAAGTTCGAAAATTGGCTACGTTTTTAGTACCCTTTATTTGCCTAAGGTGACGTGCTGTCTAGCTCTTAAATTCATGGCATAACTTGATTATATATTAAATATATTACACAATGTACGATAAGTAGCGATTAATCTAGTGTGGACTGCGTCGATGTTGATAAGGAAACAATTGGAGTAAAAATGTACGATAACTAGCGGTTAAACTAGTGTGGACTGCGTCGATGTTTTCTAAGGAAATAATTGGAGTAAAAATGTACGATAACTAGCGGTTAAACTAGTGTGGACTGCGTCGATGTTTTCTAAGGAAATAATTGGAGTAAAATGTACGATAACTAGCGGTTAAACTAGTGTGGACTGCGTCGATGTTTCTAAGGGAACAATTGGAGTAAAAATGTACGATAACTAGTGGTTAAACTAGTGTGGACTGCGTCGATGTTTTCTAAGGAAATAATTGGAGTAAAAATGTACGATAACTAGCGGTTAAACTAGTGTGGACTGCGTCGATGTTTCTAAAGTAACAATTGGAGTAAAAATGTACGATAACTAGCGGTTAAACTAGTGTGGACTGCGTCGATGTTTTCTAAGGAAACAATTCGAGTAAAAATAAGTGATAACTAGCGGTTGAATTAGTGTGGACTGCTTGGAAATAAAAAGTACGATGAAACTGTATGAGAAAAACAATAGAAAAAGAAATGCCCTTAATATTTTTAAAAAGAATAACCTCAATGTACTTAACAAGCGGAAAGTCTTAAAATAACCGGCGATTTTGTTTCCTAGCTTCTTGTAATAACTTATATAGCTTTGGACAACCTTTTCGACATGAAAAACTATATGTCAGCTTACATACATTTCTTACCTTACAGCCTAGCTGCCTGCGATGAAATGAAAAAGCTTTTGTCGGTCCTTGTTGGAACAGTTAATTAATTTAATGTGTACCCAAAATGTTTAACTATGGCGCTCTCATTTGAATATTAAATTGAATTTCAAAATTTTCTCGATATCATCCACGCTAGGGCTGTCCACAAGTTGCTCCAAAAAATCAAAAAAGTTGCTCATAATTTCCCAAAAAATTGCTTATAAAAGTGAATCAAAAATCTAAAAGTTGCTAAAAATTTGCTCGAAAAGTTTTGACGTTTCTTATCAATTTGATGATTTCATAGCATAGAATTCCGTCAGCTTTAATAATATAACGTGTTAACATAAATTTAGAATATTTTTTTGGTATTTGCAGAAAAGTTTGTTTTGATTTTACAACTGCTGACCACCTGGATCGTATTTACAAATTACCACAAGAAGTAACAAAAGTTGCTCGAAAAAACTACTAGTAAGAATTAAGTAATTCATATTTCATTCATGTGTGGAGTGGAAAGGAATTGGGATTCAAATATCCTTCCTCACAAATTTTCTACCATTTTTCTCCCTCCTCCCTAATTTTTTCGACCATTTCTCCCTCCTCCCTGATTTTCTTTGTTCTTCATAAATATAAGCTATTGAGGCTAGTCATTAGAGAGCAAATGGTACAAATTTGAACCATTTAATAGTTTGTATTTCAGATATAAGCTGTTCCAATCAAATTGACCAAAATAATATATTACAATAGTTACTATTCACCACCCTACCCCATTGTTCTCTCTCTGCACTAAATCACTGATTGCTGAGTACCCGCGTCTGAAAGCAAAGATATTTAGTTATGTTGCAGTTCGCACTCTGCAATATCAAACATATTGCAGTTCGCACTCTGCAATATCAAACATATTGCAGTGTGTTTTGTTAAGTGTGTATAACTAATAATTTCCATTCTAGTAAGCATCATCAGACTTATAATTCATTAAATAATTTACTAGATAGCGATTTTTGGTGAAAAAAGACTTTGAGTACCAATGCCAGGATTCGAACCGAGACCTTCTGCATTGCTGTATCCGCGCTTTAAGCCATTATGCTACCCAGGCAACCGATGGAAAACTTGCAACAAAAACACGTTTAATGTCATCAAGTTCATTAGCATTCCTCTAAATAGAATTGATGAAATTATAACTAATTAGAGTTTGGTAAGCCTATTGTTATTATATTCAAAGAGACAAGAAACCGCTGATTATTATGCAACAAAGAGAACAATAATGGGACAGGCTATTGAATGATTATTACATTTTCATTGGCTGATAATATTATAACTAATTAAGCGGCGTTGACACGAGCAATTTTTCCTTGACAAGTATCCTTGACAATTTTCATTGCTCGTGTAGACGATCAGCAAGATTTCCTTGACAATTTTATATTGACAAGGTTTCCTTGCTCGTGTAGATGATGAACAAGTTTTCCTTGACAAGTTTAAGTTGTGCCCACAATGCCTTGCATTCAGCAGAGTACTAACATAATATTGGTTCCAGTCCCTTGTCGAGTAAAAAACAAAATGATTTATAGTTAAGTCCGATCAACTTGAAGTTTTACATGTGAAAAGTAAACACCAAAAGAAAAATTTTCTTCTTTTCACTTTTACAAATGTTACGATTTTTGGCGGGAAAATGACGTCACCAATTTTAGTGGGAAATTGAAATAGAGGGTTATGCAAAATTTTAAAATGCGCATTTGAAAGAACTCATTGAGATATGTTCAAAACCGAAGAGATAACAGTCAAAGTCAAATTTAATCAAAATATATGATTTTTGAAGTTTAGAAATGTTTTCTATTTTACATTCAAAAAATTATAACTTTAGATTAAATTTGACTTTGACTATTATCTCTTCGGTTTTGAACGTATCTCAATGAGTTCTTTCAAATGCGCATTTTAAAATTTTGCATTACGCTCATTTTAGATTTTCCTCTAAAATTGATGACGTTATTTTCCCGCCAAAAATCGTAACATTTGTAAAAGTGAAAAGAAGAATTATTTTCTTTGGGTGTGTACTCTTCACATATAAAATTTGAAGTTGATCGGACCTAACTATAAAAAGTTATTCAAAATCACGCTTAAAAACGCCGATTTCAGTACACTGCCAGCCCAGCGTGAAAGTTTGGTAAGCCTATTTTTATTATATTCAAAAACACAAGAAACCGCCGATTACTGTGCAAGAGAGAAAACAATGGGGCAGGGTGGTGAATAGTAACTATATACGATAGTCACTTCGGCCGGCTAGCAATATTAGATATATTGCAGTCAGCTTCGGGCTGCGCCCTCAGCTGACTGCAATATATCTAATATTGCTGCCGGCCTCAGTAACTATCTAATACATATTAACCAGGCCAATAAGACCTTGTAGTTCAATAATAGGCCCCACATTGGTCACGTGTTTCATTCCTCCATTCTCTTTATGTCACAGAAAAACATCGAAAAATATTCTTGAAACGCGGGAAAAACTAAAAGTTATCCCGATTACTAACCTTGAAACGTTGCTATCTTGGTGATATTCACAAACGAAGTGCCAAATCTGCCTTTGTGCTGCCGGTAAATCGGAAAGCCCTATATAAATGCCAAATCTGCCTTAGTGGCGCCGGTAAATCAGAAAGCTCTAGTGCCAAATCTGCCTTTGTTCCGGTAAATCGGAAAACCCTAATACGTCACTTTAACCCTTAACCACAAATGAACCGGTAACAGTGAACTGGAGCATACCGTTAACCGTTTCAACGAAAAGTGTAATGCTTTTGATAACCGGCTTTCAATATATAATAATTTTTTAAGCGTTTGGAAGTCAAAATCAAAGTTGTATTTTTGTAAAAAAAAAAAAAAAAAGAGCCATGTGCAAAAGCATTGCCCTGTATGTGAATAAAATAGGAAAAAAGGTATTGTATAAATGATGAAGTGACTTATAGGTATAATATTAAATGTGGGTCACCTTAATTCCATTGCGTTCTTTTGTTGTTATTTGACTATTACACTTTAACTAATACACTTTGTTTCACGGGTTAATGAAAACCACTCTAACCCGTGAAATAGAAATTGCTTGCTAAAGTGTAATAGTCAAATAGACACAAAAGAAAACAACGGAATTAGACACTGCTACACATCTGTATATGTAACACATACGATTCATTGTCGACGAAGCTAGCCGCTGCTGTCAGAAACATATTATTTCAGACTGAAACCATTACCATGGCAATTCAGACTGTGGTAAATGTAAGGAATTCAAAGGTAGTAAGCGAAACAACGTCTGTTTTTTTCAGGCTAGTCATAGGGTCGTCATACAAAGAGGTTTGAATTCAAAAGTAATCGGATGTAACTGATAGGTTTTCGAAGTAACCATACAAAGTTTTACTTTTTATTTTTAAAAGTAGTCATATCATGCATTGTGGGATTACAATTTGAAATAAATGAAAGGAAAGTATATATAGTTAATTTTGACTCCGAAAACGCGACATACAATTCATGCAGTAACCGCGGTCATCAGTTACATGTACATCTGTACATGATACACTAAAAGCTTTGTGAACTGACCTGATTAAAGTCAAAATACAGTTTTGCAATATAGAGGGTCCCCTATACCACCTCGCAAAATGCATTAACGTAAAATAAATTGATCATTTCACGAGTCACGCAAAATAATTTAATCTTTTTCACACTCACGCAAAAATCGACGTAATCACGTTTCACGAATTACGTTAAAATGTTTATGGTTACTGTTTCCGTTCACGAATCACACATATAAAGGAAAAGATGGATTTACTCCCATTTCTCCCTAGCTCCTCCCCGATTTTCTTTGTTCTTTATAAATATACGCTATTAAGGCTATCTAGTAGAGTGCAAATGGTACAAATTTGAACCATTTAATAGTTTGTATTTCAGACTAATGAGCTGTTCGCATAAAATTGGCCCTACAAATATTACAATCAGGCCAATAAGAGTTCAATATAATATAATAATTATATAATGCAATATAATATAGTTCAATAATAGGTCCTTTGCAGGACATGGTCACGTGTTTCATTCCTCCATTCTCTTTATGTCACAGAAAAACATCGAATATACTACCTCATGAAATTTCAAGTACCAAGAAGTCTTGAAACGGGAAAAATTAAAAGTTACCCCAATTATTAACCTCGAAAAGTCGAGGTTCACGAAAAGAAAACCATAAAAAAATTAAATGCTAACTTTTCATGTCAAAAACAACATTTCAAAGAGGTAAGACGGACGACAGGTTTATAGAGGAAGAATTTTAAGTATAAGATTGAATTGAAAATTCAAACTAAAGAATAAATCTCTAAAGATGAAGTGTTTTGTTTAATATAATATCGAGCAAGGCTTTTAACCTCTACAAAAATATCGAGCAATATCAAACAGAACCAAAAAAATATCGAGCAAGCCAATTTTTGTTTTTTTGTAAAACAGTCGTGTTATACACCATCATTAACTTTTTATTTGAATAATGTAAAACAAGCCTAGATTTTTGAGTCATTGAAATACCAATCACACAGTTAATTTGCTGGAGCCGTTATGATCCCACAGAGCTGTTTTAGCCTTTTTAAACTACGCCTATTTTGGCCCAGAGTGGGGCCAGAGTAGATTGCAATTTTTAAATCAAACTATTATGTGAAATCTTAAAAAATGACGCATATTTATACTTCCCTGAATTGATCTGTATAGTACAGTATTTTAGAGATTGTATAACCACAAATAGCATGATAGACTGGATTTTGTAGATGAAAAATAATAAATGGTTTAAAAAAAATATCGTGCAAGGACATGGCTTTAAAAAAAAATATCGCACAGCGGTTGGAAGGGGGAAAAAAATATCGTGCAAGAAAAATTCTCCCTATCCCCCCATCAAAAATCAAATGGTCCGTCCCTTAGTAAAAAATATCTGAAAAATATATCCACACAACATTTGTCAGGATACATTGTAGACGTATTTTAGATACAGTACAGATGTATGTACATTTTGACAGGGATTTTAGCTGATGAATCTCTAGCTAGATACAGTTTAGATATTTCTGAAATATATGTACATTTTTGAGATACAGTTGAATTAGAGTGAATGCATTTAACCCGTGAAATAGAAATAGCTTGCTAAAGTGTTATAGTCAAATAGACTCAAAAGGAAACAATGGAATTAGGGTTAGTGTTAGTCTAATATCTATTTCATGGGTTTAATTACGGGAGAAAACAATGGAATTAGAGAACTAGTATTAGCTAGAGACTGCTAAGGTGTATTAGTCTAATATCTATTCCACTCTAAAACATACCTTTATATAGTCGCTAGCTAGCTACTTTAGTCTTGGAGTTAAAGAATTCAAAGATGACTTTACAAATGACCGACATCTTTCACGTCTGAGCTCAAGTTAAATATAACTGCCATGCTATTAAAAGCTCTTTGTTTCCAACTTTAAAATTCCCAAAGTCTACCAAATATGAACCAAGATAGCCTTAAGACTTTAGAAATCTTTTTCGCTTTTCAAATGGACCAGGCTTTGGGCCAAAAAAGAATACAAAATATACTTGAATCAATAATGTGTATTGTGTCTGCAACGTAGAAGAGCCGTTGTTGGTTTGTACGGGATCAGATTTCGTCAAACGGAAGGAAGATAGCCTACAAGGCGTTCAACGCTTTGGCGCGAAGAGAGTGGAGAGAGCTTTCTAACGAAAGGTCGCAGGCTCTGGGAAACCTGATAATATCAAGTGATCTGATTGGCTGAGTGGTATAACAATAGCAATGGTCTAACAAGGCATATCCACAGGTAGCCCAAGCTCAATATTTATATAAGAAAATATAAGGCGACTTTTGAAACCTTCGATGTTTTTCAACTAAATATAAAAACAATTCAATAACACTTTTAGTGTCATTTTCAGTTATTATTTAATTAAGTTTCTGTGAAGATTTCAAGCGATTTGGGTTAAAATTAAATGGGAAATTAAACAAGTTATGGCTATTTTTAAATTCGCCTAACTCACTGTGCCGGGAAGGCCGCAGCTTCGGAGAGCCTAAGACACGTGTCAACATTCTTTACAGGCTCATAAATCCTTTCTTTTTTAAGTTTATAGGATTCTGATCCAAGAATGTTATTCTAAAGCAATATTTCCTTATCCTTCCCTAATTTTACCACTCAAATGCACTTCTTTAGCCATTAAAATCAATTCATAAAACATAAATAGTTTGCAAATTCAAGCGTGCTTTGCACGTACAGAAGTTAAGTTGGGATGTGCTCGTTCATTCTCGTGCCCAAACAACTCGGTCGAATTTAAAGATGGCGCATGCGCTCTGTTGACGTTGTCACAACAATTCTGGCTTCCGGTGTTGTAGGGTTTCCCAGAGCCTACGATCTGCCAGAAAGCTGAGTAGGGTCTGGGTACGAGAATGCGAACGCCTGCTTTCAGTTGCCGGGTACAGTCAACTCTCGCTAGTACGGACACCTTCGGGACCGTAATTTAGTGTCCGCAATAGCGAGAGTCCGTAATAGCAGGGTGCGAAAAAAAAAAAACCACTCATTTTTTTGAATGTCATACAGCTAGTTTGAGTAATAAAGTTTTATTTGATCATTGTAGATTAACCTGTTGTAGTTCAATACAGTATTGTCTCTGGTTATTGTTCAATAAACCACTAGCCTGAGTAAACAGTTTCGCAGGGGAAATAGGAGCGAAAGAACGTCTGTTTTCTCAGGCTAATAAACCACTTGAAATTATGAATACTGTAGTATTAATTACGCTGCAGTATAAACATACTACAGTATTTAATTACAGGATGTGTCCGTAGAGTTCAACACAACCTCGTTCCCAGGGCCCTCTCCCTTCGGGAAAAGCGAAGGGAGAGGGCCCTGGGAACGAGGTTGAGTTCAACAATGAAAATGTGCGATCGAGACCACACGAGGTGTCCGTAATTCCGTAATAGCGAGAATCCGTAATAACGGGAGTTACTTTCAGACATTTCTTTGTATTTTTCGTCGGGGATTTTTTTCCTGTCCGTAATATCAACTTGTCCGTAATAGCGCGGTGTCCGTAAGGCAAGAGTTGACTGTAGAAGGAGGAGCGAACACATTTAAAATAAAACAGTTGTTTGATTTACGTGAAGCTAGCGAACACTTTGACACAAAGTTTACAAGAATGTCGATTGTATGTGTTTTCAAACGTAATTCTTCAAAATATAGCTGAAGCCAGCTGAAGTAGACTTTACATATGTTTACACTAGCTTTTTCTTATAATTATAAATTCGATTTTGAGCCATCTAGAGCGGTTTTGGGAAATATAATAAGTCGCGATTGCCGGCAAAAATTACTGTACTCGTCGCTAAAAGGGTTGGAGAAAATATCATTTCCTTTCGTTTCATTTCCTTTCGTTTCGTTTCGTTTCGTTTCGTTTCGTTTCGTTTCGTTTCGTTTCGTTTCGTTTCGTTTCGTTTCCTTTCCTTTCCTTTCCTTTCCTTTCCTTTCCTTTCCTTTCCTTTCCTTTCCTTTCCTTTCCTTTCCTTTCCTTTCCTTTCCTTTCCTTTCCTTTCCTTTCCTTTCCTTTCCTTTCCTTTCCTTTCCTTTCCTTTCCTTTCCTTTCCTTTCCTTTCCTTTCTTTTCCTTTCCTTTCGGCTTCTTTTCTTTTCCTTTCCTTTCCTGTCCTTTCCTTTCCTTTCCTTTTTTAGATAAAATAGTTTCTTTTTTCTAAAAGAACGCCAAAATGTTGGTGATTTTCCAAAAACAGTAGAGAATTATTGAACAAATCAGCACGCGCGATTTAATTTTCTATAATTGTTCATAAGTTTATTCTTGCAACAGTTTAAAGTCTTTAAAAGCCCTATAGTCAAATTTGAATAATTCATATTTTCCTCTACAAAAAAACACCTGTTTGAAGAAACATTAGCAATTTAAATTAGAAATAAAATCGTCCCAGCTTTTTGGTGTTTGTATTTAAAAATCCATAGTAACAATCAACTGGATTTTTTGTCCGAAAGAAACTGGACTTTTTAGTTGGGAATTTCAACGAAATTTTATTACAATTTTCAAGGAAAATTGTTTGGTATTTTGACTATAGTGTTTTGTGTAAAAGAAAAGGTTTTTTCTGGGATCAGAATTTGAGTTTATTTTCATCAATTTCTGTAATTTTTACCAGGAAATGTTACGAGGAAATTCAACTTACGACTGTGCTTGAAATTTAATTCTCAATTTTCGTAAAATTATACGCGAAAAAGCCGGGAAATTACTTACAAATCCTATGAAATATGACTTGCTTTTTGGTGTTCAAGAAAAATGACTTTCAGGGACAATTTTGAGCATAATTTCTAGCTAAAATGTCGATCAGTTTTGGGTTAATGAAACTTGGATCTCACAATAATCAAACGCCAGTCTTCAACAAACGAGTCTTCAAAGCTCAAGCGGGAATAGTTCTAACCGAAGATGTTTTGAAAATTCTAAAGCAACCGTGCAGCCAAGAACGTTCTACAACAGATCTTCACAAGCTTAAATCTGTTGTAAATGGACTCAAAGATGTTCACAAAGGATTTCAGTTCGTAAAAGATGCACTTAGTATTGTAGTTGGTTATGAAAAAGTGGAAGCGAACATCGAAGTGGAAAGACAGCCGGATGAAAATGGTCTTTCTTGCTATTATATTCTAACTGGATCAATAGAGGCGACTTACGACATCAACAATGTTGATTCAAGCGACGATATGAAAGAAAGAAAAGAACTGATATCCTTAAGGACAAAAACCAAAGATAAAAAAACAGTAAACAGTAATTCAAGCGACGATAACATTGATTCGGACACAGAAAGTGAATTCGAAAGCAACAACAATTTTAAAGCCAAAAGCGCCGAGAGAACACAAAATGGTAGCTGTTTGATATCTTACACACACGTTGCTGGTGATTTTCTAGGTTTGGTATCTGGAGATGGACCAGAATATGATTTGCCTCCACCAAAATCTATCAAAACATTAGAAGTTTGTGAGTTCTTGCGGATTGATCGAAGAAGATTTCACCAAGCTGTTCGGGTGGTCCATAATCAGTATGTCCAAGAAGTCGAACATTTCATTAACAGTGACAGTATTCTACAATATCTACCCGAGAAAGAGAGAGAAAAAATCATTCCTCTAATGGCAAAGCAGGTAAATAAAATAATTTAGTTCCATTTGAAGTTATCTGGTAGCAAAAAAAAAGTAGAGAGAAAGAGCTTTTAAACGAGATTTTAATTTTTAAAATGCTTATAATTATATTTCTCAATTTAATTATACTGCGAAGAGTAGAGCGGGAAACTTGAACGACGAAATATGTAAACAAATTGACGTAGCTGTTTCTGAGAGAACTCAATTTGAATATCAATGCCTTGAAATTCAATTGAAAAGCAAGGTATATACGATGTATATAAAACTTAATGAGATTTTCGTCAGAAAATTGCTTGCCATGATCAATCCATAGCGAACCGAGCTGGAAAATTGAATGACGAATTTATGGCGCAGCTGTTCTGTAAATTAAATATCGTGAAAAAAAATTCATTCTATATTTAGCTCAAAAATATAACGCATACATAATTGACCTATTCCAGCAGGAAAATATATGTTAAAGTAGTAGCTTTTGTAGATAAAATGCCCACTTTTTATTACTGTAAAATTACTTAAAAAGAGCGGGAAAATCGTAAGGCGCGAAACGCCTACACGCGCTCGCCATTTACAATGAGAACACCGAATTCGAAATAGAGCGGTTTTCGTATGAGTGGGAAACTGGCCGTAATATTTACGGTACTGTTACTGTAGAATTTTCGAATGTTTTTATAGAACTTACGGTACGGTTACGGCTACGGTACGGTACGGTCAGTTTCCCACTCGTACGAAAACCGCTCTATACAACAACCGCTTTCCAACATATAATCAACTACAAAGCAGCAAAAAAATAGCATTTCTACTAGAAAAATTCATTAACATAAATTCAAATTCAAGAAAAAAATTTGAAAGATAAATAGTATAAAATTACCTTTAAAAATAGTGATAGAAAAACCTTGACTCTTTGATTCTTTGAAGACATAACACAGCCACGCTTTCAAAATGTTGTTTCGTCATAAATGCTTAATAGACTTCAAACTTTTAATTTCAAAATTGAGGTTTTGGTTATGAATGGGTTATTCATCAACCAATAGCATTACAAATGTGGTTTGGTTTCGTACTTCAGTATTAGACAATTAAAAAAACAAATTGAATAAGAATAAAGGCTATTTCTTCAGACCAAAAGCGACTTCTTCAGCTTTAAAACCAAGAAACTGCACCATTCTAATGTACATGTATATAGCTAATTCAATTAACGTTGTCGTTGAAAAAGCCTAAAGCTTATTCCTTCAGACTAAAAACGACTTCTTGAGCTTTAAAACCAAGAAACTGCACCATCCTAATGTACATGTATATAGCTAATTCAATTAACGTTGTCGTTGAAAAAGCCTAAAGCTTATTCCTTCAGACCGAAAGCGACTTCTTCAGCTTTAAAACCAAGAAATTGTACCATCCCAATGTACATGTATATAGCTAATTCAATTAACGTTGTCGTTGAAAAAGCCTAAAGCCTATTCCTTCAGATCAAAAGCGACTTCTTCAGCTTTAAAACAAGAAATTGTACCATCCTAATGCACATGTATATAGCTAATTCAATTAACGTTGTCGTTGAAAAAGCCTAAAGCTTATTCCTTCAGATCAAAAGCGACTTCTTCAGCTTTAAAACAAGAAATTGTACCATCCTAATGTACATGTATAGTTATTCAATTATAGCTATAATATTATTTCAGACAAAAAGCGACTTCTTCAGCTTTCTAGTTTTAAAGTTGAAGAAGTACATCGCTGACTAGTAATGATCCGTTAAACTAATTGATAACTAAATTATAGCCAACATGCAAATTGAACACAATTTCTTTTTACAGGAATACCCGGCTGGTAAAGTTATTGTTAATCAAGGCGAATTCCCAGACCATCTATTCTTTATTGGACGAGGTACACGTTAATTGTTGCAAACAGATGCGCATGCGCACAAATTAACGTTCTAAGTGACGTCACTTTGTGTCAGCGGAAATACACGTTAATATAGTCGCTATTTGTCCAAAGAGATTTGTAATACGCAGGCGTATTCGAAGTGGTTTTTATTAGCTTGTGAATTAGCGTTGCATCTCACATGTGCCGAATCTAATGCAATTGAGCAAAATCTATTGTTTGAATTCATTAATTTGCATTTGATTCAGCACATGTGAGATGCGACGTTTGAACTAGGCCTCTAGCTATTGCAAAAACGGCTGAGTAGATACACCTCACTATATTGAGTTAATCATGCATTCATGATAACACTTTATATAGTACGTGAGTTAACCCAACTCTGTAGTGAGTAAAAGTGAAGTTAAACTCAATATATTAAGTAAATTGTACTCAATGGCCGTCTACATTTATGTTTACTCTAAATAATGAGTTGGGTTTACTCACTATAAAGTGCCATCCTGAATGCATGATTAACTCAATGTAGTCATGAGGTGTATCGATCTACTCAACCGTTTTTGCAGTGTAGTATATTATAATTATTTAGATAAAAGTACACTGGTACATCTATTAAGCATTCACCCATTAAGCGGTCACCGTCTATTAGGCGGCCACAATAAAAAGTCCCAAATCTAGGCCTCTGTTTACTATGGCCGTAGTGTATTATTATTCCGTTAGATAATAATACAGTGGTACCTCATTCACCCATTCACCCATTAAGCGGTCACCCTCTATTAGGCGACCACAATAAAAAGTCCCAAATCTATTCATATACCTATTGTATAACTTAAGCGGTCACCCTCTATTAGATGGCTATAATAAAAAGTCCCAAATCTATTCCTATACCTATTGTATACCTCTATTAAGCGACCAATCTCTATTAAGCGGTCACCCTCTATTAGGTGGCCACAATAAAAAGTCCCAAATCTATTCCTATACCTATTGTATAACTCTATTCAGCGACCAATCTCTATTAAGCGGTCACCCTCTATTAGATGACCACAATAAAAAGTCCCAAATCTATTCCTATACCTATTGTATACCTCTATTCAGCGACCAATCTCTATTAAGCGGTCACCCTCTATTAGATGGCCACAATAAAAAGTCCCAAATCTATTCCTATACCTATTGTATACCTCTATTAAGCGACCAATCTCTATTAAGCGGTCACCCTCTATTAGGTGGCCACAATAAAAAGTCCCAAATCTATTCCTATACCTATTGTATACCTCTATTAAGCGACCAATCTCTATTAAGCGGTCACCCTCTATTAGATGGCCACAATAAAAAGTCCCAAATCTATTCCTATACCTATTGTATACCTCTATTCAGCGACCAATCTCTATTAAGCGGTCACCCTCTATTAGATGGCCACAATAAAAAGTCCCAAATCTATTCCTATACCTATTGTATACCTCTATTCAGTGGCCAACCTCTATTAGCGGCCACTTTGGAAAGTCCCGAGGGTGACCGCTTAATAGAGATACCACTGTAACAGCAAAAAAAATTGGAATGTGATATGCTTATGTCTACATGTCAAATGTAGAATTTAACATTTTGGTTGGTTTTCTATTGTGTTGCAGGTCGATGTCAATTTTTTCGTCGTGTTTTTATCAAACAAGCGCATCGCTTGGAGCTTGTTAAACTTGGCCAGATTGAAAAAGGTACTAACAAGACATGTTTAATGCGCATGCGTAGCGAATGCTGTGTAGCGCATGTTGCGTATGGTAGAGCGTGAATGAATTTCTATTATAAAATAACTATTCGAAATCCCACATATATTGATTGGTTGAGGTGCGTGCTCTATGAGAGCACACGTGCATCACGCATATTCTCATGCTGATCAAATATATTTATTTGTTTTTAGATAAAAAAAAAATAGAAAATCTGTTTTTTTGCTGTAAGCTAGCAATTACGAAGCTCTAAGAGATTGTCGTTAGAACAATCAAAAAGGATTGAGAATCACTCCGCTTCGCCTCGTGCTTTTCTTAACACTTTTATCGTGTCCTGACATCCCCGCGTGCTTTATATCTGCACACAGCACGCGCGCACGTTTTCCATTTCGACGTAGATGAGGTATGAACATCCGAGGTAGAGTAGTCTTGAGAAAGACTGATGGTGTTGATGTCTGACGTTTAGACAACCTAGGCGGAAGTTATCTTCAGAGCAAAGGAACGAAAATTAAGTTATGAGTAAATCTATTATTTCTATAGTACTGACAACTATATTCAAGAGAAGCATGACAAGTATATATAACAATATAAGAGCTTGTTCTCATTCTATATTTCAGGGGAGGTGTTTGGAGAGAGTAGTGTTCTTGACGGGTCGCCATGTTTCTGTAGCGTTACCAGTATTGGACAGGTCACATGTTTTCTCATTAACAAGTAAGTTATTGTGTATCCTGCGAACAGGGATTTTTGTTATCTTGGTCTCGTCTTTTTAACAATAAGAGAAACAATTTCTGCCCCCAGACTAGCTATAGTGATGAAAGTGATTTCTGATATCATGGTGATGGTGATGACGATGACGATGATATGATAATGATGATGTTATAATAATGATATGATAGACGAAGAAAATGACAAGGATGTTGATTATGGTATGATGGTGATGATGATGATGATGGTTATAGTAATGGTGATGATGATGATGATGATGGCGATATTATAATGATGATATAAAAATGATGATGATGGTTATTATGATGGTAATGATTGATGACGATGATGATTATTATTCTATATGATATTATCATTATAATTATGACATGGTGATAATGATTATGATCATGATGATGATGATGATGCAGAAGATGATGGCGGTGATTGTGGTTATTGTGTGTTAATGATGATATAATAATAGTGAAAACAATTATCATAGATGGGTGATCAAGACAAATGAGAGTTTCCTCAACCTTCTCCGTGAACACCGACACATATTCTACGAGGATGATGTGATACAACACTTTATACGGGATAGTGATGTATGGCAGAGCTACAAGAGAAGCCAGGTAAGCAAGATGATGATATGATGGTGGTGGGGGAATGAGGATTGGATGATGGTGATGGTAATGATGATAGTTGTGGTAAGTATGATGATGATGGTGATGATGGAAATGATGATGGTAATGATAGTGATGATGGTGATGATGGTGGTGATTGTGATGATGATGGTGGTAATGATGGTGATGGTGATGGTGATGGTGATGGTGATGGTGATGGTGATGGTGATGGTGATGGTGATGGTGATGGTGATGGTGATGGTGAAGATGATGGTGATGGTGATGGTGATGGTGATGGTGATGGTGATGGTGATGGTGATGGTGATGGTGATGGTGATGGTGATGGTGATGGTGATGGTGATGGTGATGGTGATGGTGATGGTGATGGTGATGGTGATGGTGATGGTGATGGTGATGGTGATGGTGATGGTGATGGTGATGGTGATGGTGATGGTGATGGTGATGGTGATGGTGATGGTGATGGTGATGGTGATGGTGGTGGTGATGATGATGATGATATAATGATGTTAAGAGGATGATAGCGAAAAACTGTGGTGGTCATTGTACCGGTGGTGCCGGTGGTGATGGTGATGGTGGTGATGATGATGATGGTGATGATGATGATGATATAATGATGTTAAGAGGATGATAGCGAAAAACTGTGGTGGTAATGGTGCCGGTGGTGATGGTGATGGTGGTGATGATGATGATGGTGATGATGATGATGATATAATGATGTTAAGAGGATGATAGCGAAAACTGTGGTGGTAATAGTATCGGTGGTGATGGTGATGATGCATGGTGATTGATGATGATGAAAATGATGGTTGTGCATATGATCACGGGTAATGATAATGCTAAAATGATGTTGTAAGAGGATGATGCATGGTTAGATGATCATGACCATGAAGACTTAATGATAGTGTTAATATTGATTACTAAATGTCCAAACCTTTATTTCTACAGATAATCGAGCTACTCGATGCAACAAACAAACAATTCATATCAGTGAAACAGAAAGACATGCAGGAAATACTAGAGAGAGCGTTAGAGTTTGGAGACGCTAAAAGGTTAGTCACAATTTATGAAAAACCTGGGTGTATCTTCTGTAGTTTGCAAGGGTGAGATACTAAAGCAAGTTTACCCTAAATGACTGTTTTTTAACGCCCGTAGCTGACTTTTAAAAACACTCTGTCCAAGTGGTAGGGGTGATCGGCGTCAATTTCGCAAATTACGTATACCCAAAATATGTATGGAAAAATTAAGAGAACTGCCAAAGCCTTGTTGCTTTCAATCCCTAAACGGTACGACTGTGCGCTCAGTTCTTGGCAGCTAAGCTTATTTTTAGTAAAAAAAAAAAACAATTAAAAATTACCCTTACAGAGTCATGCTACGGAATTGACTTTTTAGGAAGAACCCTAAAAGGTACGCACAGGGAATATCTTCAACCCTAAAAGGTACGCACAGGGAATATTTTCAACCCCTTATAAGGTCCACTGATTATTAGACTGCGAACAGTCCCTTCTTTTCCCTCCAGATTCCGAGGAAAACGAGAGAAAAATGAGCATTTCAATAGAACACGAACGAGCTGGGATTGGGGGTGAAAAGGGGGAGGAGCGATGGGAGAGGAAAATGCACCCCTACCACTTGGACAAAGGGAGTCCCAACCTCGTCCCCAGGGCCTTCTCGGCCGACTCCAATTCAAGATGGCGGTCGTCGGGGAGAAGACCCTGGTGTACGCTGGAATAAGACGATTTTTGATTGGCCGTTGGAAATGACGTAATAGTGTTTCTTAAAAGCTTTTTTATTGGATTAGCGTTAACAATGCATTGAATACCAAAATGGAGCAAAATGGAGTAATAACAAGGTAGTAGTTTAATATTTATAGTTTTCGTTTTTTTTAACGCTGTTTAACGATTGTTGAATAGTAACTGAAAGAACCTTATTGCTGTTTATATGATAACTTATGTTCAAATGAATTTATTTGTGGAAATATATAAGCTTAGCTTACTAGATTCAAAAACTATCGAACGGAAAGACACGAGCAACTGCATTCTAGCAAAATGATATATTTTATAGTCAGTTCGATCTAAGCCAGTACATTCTTTATTTATTGTACAGTTTGTACACATTCTGAGACTGTGATCAAGAAATGAATATTCATTTGTTGTTGATTGAATGCTTTCGGACTCTTGCTTTCATGGGATTTAAGATTATCCTCCACTGCATGAATACATTTTTGTAAAAAAGTTGACACATTTATACTTAATAAATGAATTGAACGTTTTATAGATTAGTATAGTAATTTTATATCTTTGGGTATGGATAATGTCATCAATGTTAAATAATATATTTTAAAATGCACTGTGACAATACAATCTTTATGTAACTTAAACATTTGACATTTTCCATATCCCACGACATAAGAACATAGCTGTTAGCAAAAGCATATACTGTCAAGTTGCAAATTAATTTGTCATTAATCATTATGTTTACAACTATAGTGAGTTTCTATTGTTATTTTATTTGTAAATCCCAGTCCCAGTGCATCCAATCCCCTTTTCCATATCAAAAATAAGGCCAATCCCAGCTCCCATTTTATCCCTTCAGGACCCCTATAGTGCTCAAAGATGTGAATGCAATCACCACTTTTTGTGAATCAGCATAAAACCAAAAATTATGAAAAACACCTAAATCATTGCAAGAATATTTTCATACAAAGAAAGAACATTAGTGATTTAGTGAGAAATGAATTCATTTCATTACTGAGACAAAAGATAAAGTTCAGCTGCAGTGATCTTCTTTTGCCTTTAAATGAATTATTTTAATTTCCCACCAAATCACAAATGTACCTGCACAAGGTGTAAATTGCCATTGACTATCCCGAAATACCCAAACCTATTTTGCCAAACTTGTGAAAATTAAGTCAGGTTTTACACACATAAAAAATCACTTTTTTAATGTCTCAATCTTCTAGCTGGACATGTGTGCCCTACTAATGGGGGAGACTCAGAAACACACTCACCACCGCTACGTTTAATATTTTGTACACAACTCTGCTCACATGTTCATTTTTGCTGAGGGAGGAAAACCGGATAACCCAGATAAAAACCTTTGTGGCATAGGAGAGAAAAACACATCAAACAAACACACATGTATAATTTTGGTGTGTTGGCTATATATAGTTCAAACTTTTATTATTAATTTTTATGCTTATGTTTTAATAGCTAAAACATACTCATAGCAATTTATTAGCTATTACGAAACTAACATTTTGCCAGTAATAAACAATATTCAACTAATGATGTTCTTGTATTTTTTTACTTTAAATATAACAGCAGTCCACTTTAAATTTGTTCATTTTCCAGTGTTATTCTGCAATATTACAGGATGCAGACACCCTGTTATCTCATAGTAAATTTATTGATGCCTGTATTAAATCAATATCTGGTAAATGAAAACATAAAATGAAACACCCTGGTGTCAATTAAAAAACAACAAGATATGTTTATTAGATGTAACCCTAAAATAATAAAAACACAACTTACTACTATTGCAATCCAAGCAGATGATTGTCCCACAATTATCTAAATATTATAATATTATCCTTTTTTAAAAGTGGACAACCAAGCTCAGTATTAAGCCAATTACCCTCACATATTGCCAACCATTTAATTTTTTTTATACTGACATTTGATTTTCTTTTGCAGTCATTAAAGTGCATGC
>OX459103.1:18240816-18542952 GCA_949775045.1 Metridium senile
GAAAACGTTTTTTGAAATAGGTGTATATTTGAAATACTACGCACTTTATGATTAATAGCCGAGCACTGGCTGACTGACCAATAGCGATTTTCACGGTTACTAAAAATAGATATTGCAAAGTTTTGTGGGATTGAAATGCGGACAAACTTTGTAAAAAAGGCTTCGATTACAAGGAAAAGAAGATCAATATCAGTCGAAAAACCATAGTTTTTCCATGAATTAGAAACAACAAGACAAAAAAACATTGTTGCAGCTAGCATATTAGTATGTATTTTTTTCCCATAATGCATTATCGTGACGTCATCTGTGAAAAGCGCTATTGTTTGATTGATTGGTCGATCGATTTATCAATTTAATTGTTTGATTGATTCATTGATTGATTGAATAATTCATTCATTAATCCATTCATTCGTCCATTCATTAATTATTCCATTCATTCATTCATTCATTCATTCATCCATTCATCCATTCATTCATTCATTCATCCATTCATTCATTCATCCATCCATTCATCCATCCATTCATTCATTCATTCATTCATGCAAAAACGGCTGAGTAGATACAACTCACTATATTGAGTTAATCATGCATTCAGGATGACACTTTATAGTGAGTTAACCCAACTCCATATAGTGAGTAAAAGTGAGGTTCAACTCAATATATTGAGTACATTGTACTCAATGGCACATCTAGGTACATTTATGCTCACTCTTTTAAAATAATGAGTTGGGTTTACTCACAGTATAAAGTGTCATCCTGAATGCATGATTAACTCAATATAGTGAGGTGTATCTACTCAGCCGTTTTTGCTTCATTCATTTATTCATCAACTAATCCATTCATTCATAAGTTCATTTTCTACTTCTAGTCCTCTACATCGGACAACAAGACTGTCGGGAGTTCAAGGAGTCGAAAATCTTCGCGCATGGGCAGACACAGCGTGCACTATTCCGCTGACCAAAGTATAAATCCCGTGGTCTCATGCAGATACATCAATGCAATATCTAGTGTAAAAACAAAACATGAAAAACGCAGATTGTTACTGTTGGACAAGATAGGCCTATAGGGCCTTGGAAGAGTTAGAAAACAAACTTCTTACGTTAGGTAATATAATGAAATTTGTATCACCGTAAAAAATGTTGAGCAATTTTACTGGCATTTCGAGTTTTAAATCTCGAAACGTCAGTAAAGTTAAGTTAACATTTTTTACGGTGTTACAAATTAAATTTCTTTCTATTACCTATCGTTTATATCATACACCGACGCAAACTATATAACTAGTTTACTCGCTAGTTTCCATTTACAAGTGTTTAGAGCAGCAAAAAGCTTCTAAAATCTAAGGCGATCTTAGGCGATCTTAGGCGATCTTATTCGATCTTAGGGGATCTTAGGCGATTTAAGGCGATTTTAGGTGATTTTGAGTGATCTTGGGAGATCTTTTGACCCGGAGTAGGCCGCTACTCTAAGAACCCCATTGGCTGTATTTGTACGTTATCAACATTAACATTAAATCAAGATATTCAAATCATAGTTAGTAGAGGCGACTAACTAACTATGCTCAAATGAATAAAATAGAATAGAATTCAGATTCAGATTTTATTTAGTAAACCATACAAAATTACTTAGAGAAAATATAACTTATAATAAGTAATCGATGCATATTACAATTTTTCGTATTAATTTTATTCTTATTGATAAAGCAATCTAAAAACAAACAAGAATTTGCATTACAATTTTTAATATTGCTTATAGAACTGATTTGATTTTTGAATATTTATTTAGAAAAATATCAACCTTTCAATTATTTCAACGATATCTTTGGTTAATTGATTTTTTTCGTTTGCACGGTAGAATATACCTCTTTACCTCTTTTTGCAAATTGACCGTTTCAGACCACATGTCATTCCCTTGAGAATTGTTCTTTTATGATGAACGTGTTATATAGTTTACATGTGAAAGAAACAATTCCCAAGAGTAGTATCACGTGATCTGAAATGGGACAACAAACAAGGAAGGTAAAGAGTTTTCTTATCACACGTATTTAGCATTGGCTGAATCTGAAAAAATAACAACCCTTACAGCTC
Organism: Metridium senile; assembly: GCA_949775045.1. Lineage (NCBI taxonomy): Eukaryota > Metazoa > Cnidaria > Anthozoa > Actiniaria > Metridiidae > Metridium > Metridium senile. The sequence goes on from OX459103.1 coordinate 18,242,901, forward strand.
GACGCACAAAAGTATGACCACATTTAATGTATTCGCATATACATGAACGGCAGTTTGTACTTTAAACAAACACATTTGATGTGAAGTTGTCTGATTTTATTAAGGCGTGTAAAAACTCGTTTCGCAGCAAAAAGTCTGTACATAGAAGTATGCGAATATATTAAAAGTGGTCATACTTTTGCGCGTTGCGCTGTAAATTATCAATGTCTACAGCATTATTTGGTATTTTTTTTTCGTTTGTTATAATTCTACCAATATAGAGCGAATTCGTATAACCTATCTCTTGTATGCTAATGAGTTTTATTATATTCATGAGCATGAAACCAATAGCGCAAAGACCATGCTTGAGTGATTCATGTTTCGTAACTGTGAACGAAAACTGCGAAGGCGTCAAAAGTGAACATTAACGATTGTATCCTGTGTTTGATCTGAGTTGTATCATGTGAATCACTCAAGCATGGTCTTTGCGCTATTGTTTTCATGCTTTTTTTATATAATAAAACTCATTAGCATACAAGAAGTAGGGTATACGAACTCTCTCTAATTATCACACCTACTTAGCATCGGCTGAATAAAAAATAGCGACCCTTAAATTGTGCCTACAGCATTATTTGTTAATTTATTTTTACATTTTGACGGTAGCTATATTTGTTAGTTCGTGGACGTTCCAGTTCTTAATAGTTAGCTGTTAGTACTTGTTTTTGTACTCATTTTCTACATGTTCTACAGCAAAGCTTTCTTACCATCGGATGATGGCATGCATTGGCCCTTCTAAGGTATCTGCAGCTTTTCCAGGATAATTTGTTACGACGACACTCTGAGATAAAGAAACAAACATCATTTAAAGTCAATTTGATATGGTGATGATGATGATGATGATGATGATGGTGATGATGGTGATGATGATGATGTGGTGATGATGGTGGTGATGATGATGATGATCATGATGATGGTGATGATGGTGATGATGATGATGGTGATGATGGTGGTGATGATGATGGTGATGATTGTGATGATGATGATGGTGATGATGGTGGTGATGATGATCATGATCATGATGATGGTGATGATGGTGATGATGATGATGGTGATGATGGTGGTGATGATGGTGGTGATGATGGTGGTGATGATGAGGGTGATGATGGTGGTGATGATGATGGTGATGATGGTGGTGATGATGATGGTGATGATGGTGATGATGATGATGGTGGTGATGATGATGGTGATGATGGTGATGATGATGATGGTGATGATGGTGGTGATGATGATGGTGATGATGATGATGGTGATGATGGTGGTGATGATGATGATGATCATGATGATGGTGATGATGGTGATGATGATGATGGTGATGATGATGATGATGATGATGATGGTGATGATGGTGGTGATGATGATGGTGATGATGGTGGTGATCATGATCATGATCATGATGATGGTGATGATGGTGATGATGATGATGATGATGATGATGGTGATGATGGCGATGATGATGATGACGATGATTGTAATGAGAGTGATGAGTATAAAAGTTATCCACTGCCTAGGTTTTTTATATATTTTATTTATTTATATTTATTTATTTACAAGATTCGCCACACTACGTTAGGCAGGGATAAAACGCACAAGGAGGATCTCCAGTAACGCCCCCCCCCCCCCCGGCCCCCTTCCAAAAAAAAAAAAAAAGAACGAAAATCTAAAACATTTTATCCGCTGGATAGCGCTATTCCCCATTCATACAACCGGTCCCTGACGTACAAATGATATAAATACAAATACTAGATCTGAAGGAACTCTCTAGTTTGATAAGCAATCATCATTGACTCACTTGGTTTGCTATGGCAGGGTGGCTTGGCTAGCCGTGGCCAATCACATCGCTTAATACTGTCACTCCATACCAGTCCCCCTGGAGCACACTGCATCCTATATACGTACTTTCGAGCTACACAGGCGATGTAACCATGGCAATTGTTTGGATCGGGATAATTGCCGTCTTTTTTGTCAGAACAATAATTACCTGAAACAAATATAATAATCATCCGTTTATACTCACGATGTATCAACAATAACCTATATTCAATCATGTGTAGAGGCATGCCCATATTAGGGAACTTTAGATTTGACAACAAGAAAGAGATTGAGTACGAGTACAAGTTTTGAAATTGGCCTTCTGTGTGTTGTTGATGATGAATTGTAGTCTTGTGTATAGATTGAGACACCAAATGAATAAAAATAAGAAGTGGAATGTAATTCAGTATCAACAAATACACAAGGCCAATTTTAAAACTCGTACTCGTACTCAATCTCGTACTCGTTGTCAAATCTAAAGTTCCCTAATACTTCAACACTAACCTACGTGTACCAGATGAAAATAATGATTGTATAAAAAACCCTCGATTATTCGTGTTTAGATGCTGATGTACGCCAAAAAATATTTCAACAAAAATCTACATGTTTTGAACAAGAATAAATCAAAAATAATAATGATTGTAAGCATATGTATGCATTTAGAATCTCAAAAATAACCTCCATGTTCTTGAATATGATATCGATTAATAAGCACCTCGATAATTCGTGTTTAGATACATGTACGCCCAAAAATATGTCAACAATAACCTCCATGTTCTTGACGAGAATAATGATTATAAGCACCTCGATTATTCGTGTTTAGATGCATGCCCATAATATCTCAACAATAACCTCCATGTTCTTGAATATAATATTGATTAATAAGCACCTTGTTTATTCGTGTTTAGATGCATGTATACGTACGCCTTCAAATGTTTCAACAAAATTCATGTTCTGGACGAGAATAACGATTGTAAGCATATGTAAACCCATAACATCTCCAAGTTCTTGAAGAATATTTTTTTAAAAGCACCATGCACGATAATTCGTGTTTAGATGCATGTACATCCAAAAATATTTCAACAAAAGCCTACGTGTTCATGACGTCAGTCGGTTTCACGGTAAGCGTCTCCACTATTCCATATAAAGTATTTGATTTAAATCGCACGCTCCGATTGGCTGAAAAGCGTCCACTGTAACTTTAAAGAACACTGAACGCCGATTCTTCTGATTTAACTTCTAAATATTTTATAAAAACTTTTTTATAGGAAGTTAGTAGCAGTGCTCTATCGAGTTATAAAGCACGCTGGGCTTTTAAGAAGAATATTCGAGAAGAGCTATTTTTAAAAGCACTCTTGAAGTGTTGTTTTCGTCTTCCGCTTCATGCTTCACATGTTTAGGTACTTTATAATATATGATATGTGGTTTAATTTTGGATTTACTTTGGTGCTATTTTGACGCTACTGATTTTGAAGCTATTCTAAAGCTATTTAGAAGCCATTTTGAAGCTGATATTGACGCTATTTTGAAGCAATTTTGAAGCTATTTTAAAGCTATATTTTAACGCTAATTTGAAGCAATGTTAAATCAATTTTGAAACTATTTTGAAGCTATTTTAAAGCTATATATATTTTAAAGCTATTTTGAAGCCATTTTGAAGCTATTTTGAAGCTATGTTCAAGCTATATTCAAGCTCTTTTCAAGCTATATAATATTTGTTTACTATTTTGAAGCTATCTTGAAGCTAGTTTGAAGCAAGGATTGTTGTAGGACTCAATATACATTCCATAAAAATATTGAAATGACTTATTGTGTTTACGAAAAGATCTGCACAATTTTTAAAATGATTTTTAACTAATGAAAAATACATATAAATGATCCCCAAAAAGTAGAATAAGTCCTTTTTTGCTAACGGTTTCAAAATTTGCTTCAACATCTTCTCGATTTTCAGTGTTGAATCACGCATATAATGTTGAAGCCGTTGCCCACTCTTTCAACCGGCATTGTTGAAACGTGTTGAAGCGATATTGATTCGACGTTGAAAGCTAGAGTTTAAACGCGTTTAAACTTTGCTTCAACATCCATTCAACATTTCTTTTGTTCTTTGGAAGTTGAAGTCGTTTGCTTTATTCCGTTCAACTTTGTTGACTGCTACACCCATGCGCATTTAGTTGTCTTTCAAATACGTAAAAGCCGATTTACACGGCACGATTTTGACCTAAGTCTATCGCATGCAACCTGCTCACGCCACACATACAACTCAATCGTACTGTGTAAATCAAGCACACAACTCGTCTACGACAGACTCATACAACACGAAAAAAGTCGTAGGATTTTGAAACATGTTTTAAAATGCTACGACAATCGTAGCCGTCGTAGCCAAATATGGTAAAAAAGTGACGTATCATGTAACAAAACTTCTTTGTGGGGTACCGTGGAGTGTTTTTGCACAAAATGGCGGTTAAAAACAAAGCTGCCGGTTGTGCTGATATTTCGACGAAAAAGAAAGGGAAAAGAGTCAGAAAAATATCATTCTTTACAACCGAAAGAACAAAAAGACTTATTACCTAATGGAGCAAGGAACCAGTACCTTTCTAATGCTCATATAAAGATTATTTTAAGAAAAAAGCAAGGCTGGCTTCACTCGAAATCGTACGAGACTTTTCGTGTGTTGTGCGACAAGTTGTGCATGTGTAAATCAGCAGCAAGTCAAGTTGCATGCGATAGACTTAGGCGAAAATCGTGCCGTGTAAATCGGCCTTAACGCGTTTCAACAATGTTGAAAGGGGGTGGCAAACGGTTTCAACATTACCATTCAAAATCGAACAGATGTTGAAGTCAATGTTGAAACCGTTTTCTCTGTCTTCGTTCAACATCGTTCAACAACCATTCATTTCTACAGCGTTAAACAAAATCGGATCCCCAAAATCGAACAGATGTTGAAGTCAATGTTGAAACCGTTTTCTCTGTCTTCGTTCAACATCTTTCAACAACCATTCATTTCTACAGCATTCAACAAAATCGGATCCCCAAAATCGAACAGATGTTGAAGTCAATGTTGAAATCGTTTGCCTTCCCTTCTTTCAACATCGTTCAACAACCATTCTACAGCGTCCAACAAAATCGAAAGAATGTCAAAGCTTTACGTTTGATATATGTTACTACTAACCTTTAGCTTCGATCTGAATCGTCAGCAAAACAACAACAACAGCCAAGAGAAAAAAAGAAATTGCTCTCGCCATCTTGAATGTGCTTCAACGGGAAGTGAGCTTATAAATGCAAAAATCCACTCCAGTGAATAACATATATGAAAAAAATCGCTGAAGCTTTATATTTATGCAAAGCTAAAAGGGTTGTTAAACGGTTTCTTTTATTAAAAGCATTGAATCAGAAAATCTGTCAAATTTGAAGTACACATGTAAGTGCTTATACGTCTTTAATACGTCTTTATAAATACGTAATAAATAATAATAATTAATACGTAATATGAAGTTTATTGTATTGTACTGTATTAGAGTTGTTCTCATTAACCCGAGAATCAAAGTGTATTAGTTAAAGTGTGATAGTAAAATAACAATTAACAAAAGAACACAATGGAATTGAGGTGTATCAAAGAGTGATACACTAAAGAGTGCAATATTTCATGGGCTACTAAGCTAAACTGCTCTAACCCGTGAAACATAGTGTATTACTTATAACATACAACAAAATAACACGATGCATATGGAATTAAGGTGCATTAAAGAGTAATACACTAAAGAGTATTTCACGGGTTAATGAAACCCGCTCTATGTGAAAAGAATTATAAAAAAGTAATAAAAACTTGATAAAACTCGAATCTGGATAAAAACGTCTGATGATGATATAAGAAATGTCATTATGTTCCAATAAGCAAATTTCGGAAGAAAATGCGTTTTATATAATAATCGCACCTAAAATAATTGTTGATTAAAAGACTTTTACTAAATGCTGTTTATAAACTAGTTCCGACCAATGGCTAATTAAAGCTCCAAACGTCAGTGCAGTTAAGTTAACATTTTTTTATGGCGTTACAAATTTCATTCTATAAACTAGTTTTTATATTAATACCCATCAGTAACCTCAAAAGTTAAACAATTTTTTTTAAAACAATTTTTTAAAGATTGAAGAACTATATATAAAACTTATACGTGCATATTGTACACAGGAATAACGCATTCATGACGAAGAGGCATGGCATTTCCTTCCTCTTCGTCATAGATACGTTATTCCAGTACACGCTCTACTAGTACAATATGCATGATATGCATGTACAAGTTTTATATGTACACCTAGTCTTATTCAAAAAAGTTGACGGTGATTGCCGATTGGTGATTGGTGTTTTAAAATATACAACTGTTTTAAGAATCTTTGTCGGAACCGAAGCAAAAGTTCACACTCTGAAGCTTGTAAAGGATGTCGGTAATATCAAAATAATTTGTGATTTATTATACCTTTTTTCGGTTAAGAAATACTTGTTTCATAATCAACCACTGCAACAACTTGTTATGGTCATATAACACAAACACGTACAACCAAACTATACTATGAATAAATCGATAACAAGAGAAGAAATACCGACATCCTTTGCATGCTTCAGAGTGTGGACTGTAGTTTTTTTTTTTTATGGTCATATAACACAAACACGTACAACCAAAATATGCTAATATACAAATTAGGTAATACCTAATAGCGGAGCTCCCAGTTTAATTTTTTCTTACAACATCAATATGTGCAAGTATATAGTTTTTGTGCACGGGTCATAAAAACTGTACGTGATGACGTAGGCGTATTTGATTGTATGTGAAAGAAATACTATTTCTTACTGTTCAAGGTTACTCAAGAAAAAAACGAGAAATATTAATCTGGGATATATACATATATATTCGACTATAAGTCAACTATATTTATCAAGATTTTTGCTAAAGATTATGAAATACGGTTCATGCAATATAAATGTTGTAAATATGTAAAGCTTGTTGACTGATATCTATATACAAATTATTATAGCAGTAAACAAAACAACAATCTACTCTGTTGATGTTTACAGTTCAATATAAATGTTGTAAATATGTAAAGCTTGTTGACTGATATCTATATACAAATTATTATAGCAGTAAACAAAACAACAATCTACTCTGTTGATGTTTACGGTTCAATATAAATACTATAAATATGTCAATATAAACGTTGTAAATATGTAAAGCTTGTTGACTGATATCTATATACAAATTATTATAGCAGTAAACAAAACAACAATCTACTCTGTTGATGTTTACGGTTCAATATAAATACTATAAATATGTCAATATAAATGTTGTAAATATGTAAAGCTTGTTGACTGATATCTATATACAAATTATTATAGCAGTAAACAAAACAACAATCTACTCTGTTGATGTTTACAGTTCAATATAAATGTTGTAAATATGTAAAGCTCGTTGACTGATATCTATATACAAACTTTTATAGCAGTAAACAAAACAACAATCTATGCCTATCATCGACACAAAGTTTTTTCATCAAAAAAGGATTTTAAAAACAAGTTTATAGATAAACTATCAATGGATATTACTTTTCTGTAAGTAGAAAATTGTAGTAAATGTAACTATGCTGTAATGGCCATGGAGTTGTTGTCGTTTTAATTTTATGCGTTTTTTCAGTCTTTTCAAATCAAGGTGACAAGTTCTATTTTTGGCGCGTTTTAGCAATGGCAAGGCACCTTTTTGCTTCAAAAGCAAGACAAAACGCTGAGAAAAATCAAGATTTTGAGCTTCAAATTGACAAAAACATTATTTGAACTAGACCTTAATAGAATGGTAACTATGTATTAAAAGGAAAAAAGGAAATTTTAAAGCATTTCTTTGTAAAAAAAACAACATTTTTATCGTATTAGATTTACTAAAAAGTAGTCATGGCAAATCTTCAAAACAAAACAAAAAATTATTTTCAAGTGGAATTAAAAGCCTCAAGAATAAGTTCTACCAACACAAGATCGATTTGAAAAGACAAGGATTTTAAAACAAGGTATTTTATTATGAAAAACTTTGTGTAAAACATCATTTTCGACTTTGAAGTAAAAACTACTAAATAAAGCTCGTTTAGTAAGCATAAAATAGTCAATACTGCTAAATAAACAGTTATTCAACCAATTTAAATTGTGTTTGTATTTCAATTTATCTTTGATGTTTTCTGTTTATGAGGTTTAAAAAGTACATAAATAAACACCTTTCAATCGACCAAAGTACAATTTACACATGCACAAACATCGTTTCGTGTACGGTTTTTATCGTTTAGTAAACATAAAATAGTCAATACTGCTAAATAAACAGTTATTCAACCAATTTAAATTGTGTTTGTATTTCAATTTATCTTTGATGTTTTCTGTTTATGAGGTTTAAAAAGTACATAAATAAACACCTTTCAATCGACCAAAGTACAATTTACACATGCACAAACATCGTTTCGTGTACGGTTTTTATCTCAAAAAGTAAATAAAATGGAGATAAACCTTTTCTCTTTTCTTTCTATAATAAAACAGAGAACGGATTTTTCCTTTTTGAGGCTTAATTATTGCAAGTTTTGAGGTGTTTTTTTTTTCACGCTCGGTATATCAAATTAAGACAGTTTTTTTTTTTCTCTCAAAAACTTGAAACAAATAATAATCTTGAACTTACTTTATCGGTGATTATTTTCCTGAGGTTTTCTTCTCTTCAATGACATTGATCATATTTTGACGAATAAATGTATGTACTTGAATTTTGATGGTTTAAACATTCTTCATAGTTCAACTGCCAAGCTTGAAAATCCTTCAATAAACTGTGCCGAGGGAAGATTTGAAGACAGTTTTCATAACAAACAAGGTCGCTTCTTTATCAATTTTTTTTGAATTGCTGTAGTCTTTTAATATTCTTCCACGAAGGTATCCACAAATAGGTTTTCTTGATCTTTTGGAATCAGTCTTTTCTGCTTTTCTTTAGTATAATTTCTTCGTTTTTGTGTCCTTCGAGTTTATGTTCTTCTTCGATCAAAACTCTCTTTGTTCTTCGAAGTTCATCTTTCTCCGTTGTTATTTTGTATTAATGTAAGCTCTGCTATTTTGTTGTTGTTTGTTTGACTTTTTTGTTCTTCGAAGTTCATCTTTGTCCGTTGTTATTTTGTATTAATGTAAGCTCTGCTATTTTGTTGTTGTTTGTTTGACTTTTTTGTCGATAAATTAAAAGAACAACTTTGCTTTGTTGATCTAGCGCTATTTGGCGCGCGCGTCACTTTCGTTCCCGCCGAAATATAACAACCAATCAGCATCGCGATGGGCGCGGACGTCGGACGTCGGACGTCGGACGTCGGACGTACGCTTGGGATTCCTGTGTGAAAACCATCGAAAATCGACTCGATGCATTACCATTTTTTCTTAAGTATGGTGCTCCGCTCGCGCGGGCCTTCGGCCCGCGCGGGAGCTCCGCTATGAATAAATCGATGACAAGAGAAGAAATACCGACATCCTTTGCAGGCTTCAGAGTATGGACTGTAGTTTTTTTTTTATGGTCATATAACACAAACACGTACAACCAAAATATGCTGTGAATAAATCGATGACAAGAGAAGAAATACCGACATCCTTTGCAGGCTTCAGAGTGTGGACTGTAGTTTTTTTTTTATGGTCATATAATACAAACACGTACAACCAAAATATGCTGTGAATAAATCGATAACAAGAGAAGAAATACCGACATCCTTTGCATGCTTCAGAGTATGGACTGTAGTTTTGATTAAAACAACATTTTAAAAAAAAGGTGTATCATTATTTTAGACGGATCTTGATAGCGGAGCTCCCGCGCGGGCCGAAGGCCCGCGCGAGCGGAGCACCATACTTAAGAAAAAATGGTAATGCATCGAGTCGATTTTCGATGGTTTTCACACAGGAATCCCAAGCGTACGTCCGACGTCCGACGTCCGACGTCCGCGCCCATCGCGATGCTGATTGGTTGTTATATTTCGGCGGGAACGAAAGTGACGCGCGCGCCAAATAGCGCTAGATCAACAAAGCAAAGTTGTTCTTTTAATTTATCGACAAAAAAGTCAAACAAACAACAACAAAATAGCAGAGCTTACATAAATACAAAATAACAACGGAGAAAGATGAACTTCGAAGAACAAAAAAGTCAAACAAACAACAACAAAATAGCAGAGCTTATTACATTAATACAAAATAACAACGGAGAAAGATGAACTTCGAAGAACAAAGAGAGTTTTGACCGAAGAAGAACATAAACTCGAAGGACACAAAAACGAAGAAATTATACTAAAGAAAAGCAGAAAAGACTGATTCCAAAAGATCAAGAAAACCTATTTGTAGATACCTTCGTGGAAGAATATTAAAAGACTACAGCAATTCAAAAAAAAATTGATAAAGAAGCGACCTTGTTTGTTATGAAAACTGTCTTCAAATCTTCCCTCGGCACAGTTTATTGAAGGATTTTCAAGCTTGGCAGTTGAACTATGAAGAATGTTTAAACCATCAAAATTCAAGTACATACATTTATTCGTCAAAATATGATCAATGTCATTGAAGAGAAGAAAACCTCAGGAAAATAATCACCGATAAAGTAAGTTCAAGATTATTATTTGTTTCAAGTTTTTGAGAGAGAAAAAAAACTGTCTTAATTTGATATACCGAGCGTGAAAAAAAAAAACACCTCAAAACTTGCAATAATTAAGCCTCAAAAAGGAAAAATCCGTTCTCTGTTTTATTATAGAAAGAAAAGAGAAAAAGTTTATCTCCATTTTATTTACTTTTTGAGATAAAAACCGTATATGAAACGATGTTTGTGCATGTGTAAATTGTACTTTGATCGATTGAAAGGTGTTTATTTATGTACTTTTTAAACCTCATAAACAGAAAACATCAAAGATAAATTGAAATACAAACACAATTTAAATTGGTTGAATAACTTCTGTTTATTTAGCAATATTGACTATTTTATGCTTACTAAACGAGCTTTTTTTAGTAGTTTTTACTTCAAAGTCGAAAATGATGTTTTACACAAAGTTTTTCATAATAAAATACCTGGCCTTGTTTTAAAATCCTTGTCTTTTCAAATCGATCTTGTGTTGGTAGAACTTATTCTTGAGGCTTTTAATTCCACTTGAAAATAATTTTTTGTTTTGTTTTGAAGATTTGCCATGACTACTTTTTAGTAAATCCAATACGATAAAAATGTTGTTTTTTTTTACAAAGAAATGCTTTAAAATTTCCTTTTTTCCTTTTAATACATAGTTACCATTCTATTAAGGTCTAGTTCAAATAATGTTTTTGTCAATTTGAAGCTCAAAATCTTGATTTTTCTCAGCGTTTTGTCTTGCTTTTGAAGCAAAAAGGTGCCTTGGCATTGCTGAAACGCGCCAAACTGAGAAGTTGTCACGTTGATTTGAAAAGACTGAAAAAACGCATAAAATTAAAACGACAACAACTCCATGGCCATTACAGCATAGTTACATTTACTACAATTTTCTACTTACAGAAAAGTAATATCCATTGATAGTTTATCTATAAACTTGTTTTTAAAATCCTTTTTTGATGAAAAAACTTTGTGTCGATGATAGGCATAGATTGTTGTTTTGTTTACTGCTATAAAAGTTTGTATAAAGATATCAGTCAACAAGCTTTACATATATTTACAACATTAATATATTGAACCGTAAACATCAACAGAGTAGATTGTTGTTTTGTTTACTGCTATAATAATTTGTATATAGATATCCGTCAACAAGCTTTACATATTTACAACGTTTATATTGACATATTTATAGTATTTATATTGAACTGTAAACATCAACAGAGTAGATTGTTGTTTTGTTTACTGCTATAATAATTTGTATATAACTTAGATATCAGTCAACAAGCTTTACATATTTACAACATTTATATTGAACTGTAAACATCAACAGAGTAGATTGTTGTTTTGTTTACTGCTATAATAATTTGTATATAACTTAGATATCAGTCAACAAGCTTTACATATTTACAACATTTATATTGAACCGTAAACATCAACAGAGTAGATTGTTGTTTTGTTTACTGCTATAATAATTTGTATATAACTTAGATATCAGTCAACAAGCTTTACATATTTACAACATTTATATTGAACCGTAAACATCAACAGAGTAGATTGTTGTTTTGTTTACTGCTATAATAATTTGTATATAGATATCAGTCAACAAGCTTTACATATTTACAACATTTATATTAAACCGTAAACATCAACAGAGTAGATTGTTGTTTTGTTTACTGCTATAATAATTTGTATATAGATATCAGTCAACAAGCTTTACATATTTACAACATTTATATTGACATATTTATAGTATTTATATTGAATCGTAAACATCAACAGAGTAGATACACAAAAACTATATACTTGCACATATTGATGTTGTAAGAAAAAATTAAACTGGGAGCTCCGCTATTAGGTATTACCTAATTTGTATATTAGATATTGTTCTGATCCAGAGAATTATTAATAACATTTAGCTCGATCGCTGGCGCATGCATTCTTGCACACGGAATCTGCGTTCCTCTAGGACGTCAGCGCCATGGAACTCGTGAGCCACTACATGAATATATAATATATTTATATCATCAATTCTGAACATTTCTTATGACTAAGCGACGATTTGATAATACAAATATAACGACACAACTATAATTAATATAATGATAATGACAAAGAAGAAGAAGAAGAAAAACAAGAAGAAGAAGAAGAAGAAGAAGAAAAAGAAAAAGAAAAAGAAGAAAAAGAAGAATATGATGAAGAAGAAAAAGTAGTACAAATAATAATAATAAGAAATTGAACAGACAAAGGGGAATAAAAATCATCAGAAAATAATGAATAAATAATTAAACGAATAAAAAAAATAACTCGCTTTACTATTTATAAAAAAAAACAATAAATGATATTATAGTTTTATAGTAGTTTTTGCTTATATTTACCTCTTTATATTGAACTATTAAAGAATACAAAATAGTTAAAAAAATATCAGCGAAACTTTTCGCGAGAAAATAGCCTAACCAAGCGCACGCGTGTCCGATTTGATTGACAGAAAGCCATTTTGAGTTGCAGTTTCTTTGAATTGAACAAGAAGCATGCTTCAAACTATGCAGAATTCAAACTTCGATCAAATGCTTTTATTTTGTAGTAACTCATGGAACTTTCAAAGAAGTATTTTTTCCAAGATGGCTTAAAACATCAACATTGTTCCGCCAAGACAAACATTTTGCAAGAAATTGGAGTTAAAATCGTCTTTTGGCATGGATATTTTCAAAGATTTCAGGCGCATTCTGAACAGATTGCTTCGGGATTTTACAAGGCATGAAATTCCAAAGCAAATAAATAGCTTTTGGTATTCAGTTTGTTTCGAAATATTTGCTTAAAAGGAAGAAAGTTACCTGAAAACTGTTGTCAACCGTTTTGCCTCGATAAGTCAACAAGTTTTTGTCGTAAACTTTGGCTAGAAAAGTAAACAAAGTATGCATGTTTCACAAATGCCACAAATACAAGTTCTTGCAAACGGCCGTTTGAATGGCGGAGGACACTTTTGAGCAAACCTTCGCAATACTGACGCGCTTGGACGCTCGACTTTCGCTTCGTCATTAGCAAGAAATGCAACTGAGGAAAGTGTGGAAGTTGTTGTATTTAAATATAGTTAAAAGCTAGAAAGGAAAGTTTTGGGTTGACCGTCTTTGCTTCAACAATCTGTTTCGTCGTTCATATCAGCTAAAGTTGACACAACGGTGAGTAAAAAAGTTGCTTGTTTTTTAATCCGTAAATTATATGGGTCTTATTATTAGCATTTCTTTCATTATATATTAGTTCTCAAAACATAAAGGAATATTCTAGAGTACAAACACTAAACGTGTGCAACATAAATACCACTAAATACTGCTAAATTATGCAAATTCTTTTGTTCTCTATTGTTTAATCAACACTATTTAGTGGTAAATAGTACAAAGTATTGCACACTTTTAGTGTTTAATGTACTCTAGTGTGATTATAATCATATCATTAATTCATATGAAATATAAAGGTAGCTCGCAACTCATGCCTTTTGTTGTTGTAATTCTGTTCAAAACATCGCTATTTTCGCTAAAAATAGACATTTAATCAAAAAGATAATGCCAACAATCGGAGGCGCATCCTGAGTTTTGGTGCGGTATTTAATGATAGTTTAATGTCGTTTGCTTACATCGGTATTTTGGCTAAAAATCAACATTTGCGCAACATATACTAATTAATGCCAATATTTTACAAAATATCCTGAATTTTGGTGCTGTAAAAAGCTTAGGGTTAGGGTTTTTAACTTTTTATCGTTAAAACTAAAAAAGTTGTCACGTCAAACAATCATGTTTTTGTTGATAACTTAGTGCATATAAATAAAGGGTATACCCTTGAGTTTGGGTACTGTAGATTCCCAATTAAATCTGCTAAAGTAATATTTTAATAATGCAAATTTGAGCTTGAAGTTTCTCGAGTTTAAAAACCTACTTTTTCGAATTGAAATCCTCCATATTTTAGTTGGATTTCTATTGACGTTTTAACAATGTCAACAACATCGCTATGTTGGCTAAAAATCAACATTTGAGCAAAATTAATAATGCCATGGACATATTACTAACTAGACGCTCTAGTAGCGTGAAGTCGGGCTAGTGATATAGAATCGACACAGGCCGGCTAAACAATTCTACTTTGGGCTTCCTGTGTTCGTTCGCATAGCATAGCATCATGGGGCCTATACGCGACATGACAGATAGATAGATAGATAGATAGATAGATAGATAGATAGATAGATAGATAGATAGATAGATAGATAGATAGATAGATAGATAGATAGATAGATAGATAGATAGATAGATAGATAGATAGATAGATAGATAGATAGATAGATAGATAGATAGATAGATAGATAGATAGATAGATAGATAGATAGATAGATAGATAGATAGATAGATAGATAGATAGATAGATAGATAGATAGATAGATAGATAGATAGATAGATAGATAGATAGATAGATAGATAGATAGATAGATAGATAGATAGATAGATAGATAGATAGATAGATAGATAGATAGATAGATAGATAGATAGATAGATAGATAGATAGATAGATAGATAGATAGATAGATAGATAGATAGATAGATAGATAGATAGATAGATAGATAGATAGATAGATAGATAGATAGATAGATAGATAGATAGATAGATAGATAGATAGATAGATAGATAGATAGATAGATAGATAGATAGATAGATAGATAGATAGATAGATAGATAGATAGATAGATAGATAGATAGATAGATAGATAGATAGATAGATAGATAGATAGATAGATAGATAGATAGATAGATAGATAGATAGATAGATAGATAGATAGATAGATAGATAGATAGATAGATAGATAGATAGATAGATAGATAGATAGATAGATAGATAGATAGATAGATAGATAGATAGATAGATAGATAGATAGATAGATAGATAGATAGATAGATAGATAGATAGATAGATAGATACATTGACTAAAAGGTAAACCTAGAGTCGGGCCAATTAAAGTGGTATCGTGTGTTTTTGAGTGGTTTTATTGATTGGGGCGACACAGCATTGAGCGAGAGAGTGAATAACATTAAAGTGGTATCGTGTGTTTTTGAGTGGTTTTATTGATTGGGGCGACACAGCATTGAGCGAGAGAGTGAATAACATTAAAGTGGTATCGTGTGTTTATGAGTGGTTTTATTGATTGGGGCGACACAGCATTGAGAGAGAGAGAGAGTGAATACAATAGACGGCTGTTTTCATAAATTGTTTTTATTGGCTACCGTGTTGTTATATTACATTTATTCTTTTGCGTAAGTATTATAAATAACAGTGAAAACCTAAAAGTGCAGCATTTATTAAGCTTCGTATAAAGTCGCCTAAAATCGCCTAAAATCGTCTAAAATTGCCTAAAAGCCTGTTTACACTAGCAATTTTGTCGCGCGACAAGAGCTGCGATTTCAATGGCGATTTTATCGTAGATTTGTCAACGCTACTTTGAACTTGCTTGAAATTTAGTGCAACTTGCTGCGACTTTCTGTCTTCTAAATTTGAGCATATTCGAAAGTTGCGGCGACAAAGCTGCGATAAAATCGCCATTGAAATCGCAGCTCTTATCGAGCGACAAAATTGCTGGTATATGAACGGGCCTTAAATTCGCCTTAGATTTTAGGAGCTTTTTTGCTAAAATCGCCTTAGATTGCCTTAGATTTTAGGCTTTTTTGCTAAAATCGCCTAAGATTGCCTCAGATCGCCTTAGATTTTAGGAGCTTTTTGCTAAAATCGCCTAGAATTGTGAATCGCCTAGAATTAACAGTGATTGTGCAAAGCAAGCTAACTATCAAAATGATATCTAATTGTTTGGAAGAAAGACTAAGGTTATAATTAACATCGGTGGCATGTTTTAGGGCAGTACCATCCTGCAGGAAATTGGCATTCACCTCGGGTATCTATCAATCTACAACTGTATTGGGATAGCAGATCATCACATCCTGGAATATAAGAAATATTATATTAATGATAATGATGGTGATGACGATGATAGTGATAGTGATGATGATATTGATGGTGATGGCTATGGTGATGATGACGATAATGATGATACTATTGGTGGTGATAATTAATGATGATGATGATGATGATGATGATGATGATGATGATGATGATGATGATGATGATGATGATGATGATGATGATGATGGTGCTGAAGATGATGATGGTGCTGACAATGATGATAGTCTATGATAATGATTTTGATGGTGATGGTGATAGTGTTGATAGTGATGGTGATTGTGATGATGATGATGATGATAGTTATGGGAATGATAATGATGATAATAACTATAACGATGATTATACATTGATCATGATGATAACGATGAGATTAATTATTATTTTAACGATTATACTTTATATGATTGTAAAGATGACAATGATCCCTCTAATGATGATGATAATGGCGCAGATGATTGATGATAGTAGTGATAATGGTAATAGTAACGATGATGATACTAATAATAATAGTAACAATGGTAATAATAATGACGATAATAATGATTATGATGATTAACGTATTTATTCGAATAAGCGCCGCCCCTGAATAAGCGCCTCTCTTTAACGCTATAATGTTACTCTAGAAGAGCACAGCTGGAAAAAACGTTTTCATCGTTAGCTATATATGTTCTTCAGTTCAAAGTAATTATATTTCACCGCTCGCCCATTTAGTTATCTCCCCAATATTCGTAGTTCTGATCAAGAAGGGGACAGTGAGATCAAGAGAAATTTAATAAGCGCCGCGGCGCTTATTCGAGCAAATGCGGTATGATGATAATGATGGCAATCTTACACCGAATCGAAATATGGCGACCCATTTGAATAACTATTGTTTTTGTCTGACTAGCCTCGAATACATGAGAAAACTTCATTGTGTTTCAACGTGGTTAGCCAGTCAAGAACAATAGTTAATAAAATTGTCCTATTTCAAAATGACGTCACATCAAAACATTGTATTGTCTTAACACTAAGGATCATGGACGCCAGTGGGGGACAGATTAATAACAACAATACGAGAATACAATAAAATTGTATTTACAAGATGGAGAGGAAAGAAATGACAACAAAATGCCATAAATACGAAAGTATAAACATAGCCACATAACATACATAAAAAATAGATAATGTAAAGCTCAATTTTCAAAGAAAAGGAAGATTTGGTTAAAAACTGTCATTGGTTTCGGCGATTCTATCCCCCAATGTGAACACATCGTGACGTCATAATGAAATAGGGCAATTGGACGCCATATTTCGATTTGGTCTCTATCATATACTTACCATAAGGAGAGCACTTTCCAGTAGCAAATTTAGAGAAGTCACATCGTTTCTTGATGTCGTTCCATTTAAAGTTAGCATTGCAGGCTCTAAGGTTCGATATGCCATTTGTACATGTGATGTAAGCTGTACAGTTACCAGCTGGGTCGGGATAATTGCCGTCTTTTTTGCCCGCGCAGTAGTTGTCTAGATAACAAAATGATAATTATAGTTATTGTCGGCAAACTAAGCGAATATTGCATTTGGAAGATATTTGAGCGTTTTCATATAACCCACTTTTAAAATGCAAATGAGAATAAGTGTGAAATTACATCCTAATGAGGTGGGCGTGTAGCTATTTATATTCATTTTTCCCTTCAGCCACAAGGCACTGTGGAAAACATTGTTAAAAGTGGTTTCGAGTAAATCTATAAATGTTTTTGTCAATCAAGTTTTATTTGATAAGTTAAATCCGCGACTCATTAAAACATTTTATAACACGAACATCTAATTAGCATGTTATTTTACACATATCCACATTTGAATTTTAAAAGGGCGTTGTGAAAAAAAGCTCTATTATACAAGTATTATATTCATCCGATGGCAGAATATTCAATTCTGAGAGCGACCGCGCGCAGGTCTAGCCTAATATTGAAATAATAATAATAATAATAATAATAATAATAATAATAATAACAACAACAACAATAATAATAATAATAATAATAATAATAATAATAATAATAATAATAATAATAATAATAATAATAATAATAATAATAATAATAATAATAATAATAATAATAATAATAATAATAATAATAATAATAATAATAATAATAATAATAATAACTTTATTAAAGTCTCGATACATATAATAGCTCGGCACAAGTGCTTTGCTAATTGGGGAGACCTAAGAATATAATTATAAGAAAAATATAAAATATATATAAATATATGTAGATGACTAAAATGATAAATAAATATATAGATAAGAAATGTAAGAAGTATAATATAATATAGTATGTATATGATAATGTAGTATTAGAAAAAGTGGATAAAATTATAAAATACTCGCTAATAGTCAGACACAGCCTGAGAAAAACAACACTTCGCTACCCAAACTTCAAGGGGGTTGGGCCGCGAGGATCATCCCCTCAGGCTGTGTCCGACCAAGGTAGATGCATTGAATTAATAATTACAGAGTGTACAGTTCTTGCAGGAAGTTGTTAAGGATTATTATACCAAACAAATATTTTGTTTAAAATATCTCGAGCCATCAATTCAAAGGTTTTCAGTCCAATAGTTTGCTGTCCAATACTGCAATATTATGATCGCCACGTGACTAAATACGGAGATTTGATTGGAGGATTATTTGTAGGGTATACAACTATTTCAATTAACGTTGTCCATCTGGAATGGTTGATCTGAGACCGATAGGAATTGTGGGAGGTCGTTAAATTTCAAATACATTGTTTTAATCACACTTAATTGAATGGTGCTGAATTACAGATAACAGTATTTCAGAAGTAAACATTAATATTCAAGTGTGATTATAATAGTGCATTTGCAATTTAACGAGCTCCCACAATTCCTATCGGTCTCAGATCAGCCATTCCAGATGGACAACGTTAATTGAAATAGGTTTATACAAAATTACGGAAAATACCGTGAGAAAGTACTTCATATTTCCTATTGTGGGTGTTAATTGGCTAAGAAGCACCAGGGAGATGAGTTCCCTTCTACAAGTATATGTTTTTTTGTGTAAATGCAATTATATATATAGAAATAGTTATGGGACCTTTATAATATTCTTCCCTGACAAAACTAAGGCATCGTCCTCGATTAACTAAAATATCATTTTATTTTTTTGCTCACCCTTTGTAGTTGGTACTGTTGTTGGTACTGTAGTTTGTACTGGTCCTTGGGAGATAAAAACAAACAAGCCATTTGATACATGATCATACATAAGATGGCATTATATATAGCAGGGGTCTTAAACACAAACAAATGATAAACAGAAAAGCTGACAGAGAAACAAACAAACGTAACAAACAAACAAAGGACAAACAAGCACTGCAATCAGATTCACAAACAGACAAAACGTAAACAAACAGAGAAAGTTAGGCACGCAAGAATGTTGATAGATATGCACACACATACGAATTAATTAAGACACACAGGCAAACAGATACACGGACGGACGGACGGACGGACGGACAGACAGACAGACAGACAGACAGACAGACAGACAGACAGACAGACAGACAGACAGACAGACGGACGGACGGACGGACGGACGGACGGACAGACGGACGGACAGACGGACGTAGGGTAGTGAGACCCCGGCTACACGGATCCGGATACTTTTGATGTGAATCGGCCTATCGTCCACACGAATCCAGTGAATCCAGTCACTGAAACCGCATACTTTTGAATAGGAAACGATCAACAGGATTCGTGTGGACGCAAATATTTCTAAGCGGTTTCAGCCGGATCGGATTCGTGTAGAACAGGCCTGAGTGTGAGTGAGTCTCCCCGATTAGTAGTGCGCACTGTGTCCAACTAGAAGATTAATACGTTAAAAAAAGTTATTATTATTATTATTAGTAGTAGTTCTGTATAACATACTTTGTGTAGTTGTGGCATCACCACATGGTGGGTTGGCATGCTGTGGCCAGTCACACAGTTTCTTGGCGTCGTTCCATTTGAGATTAGCAGGACAAGGCATGTAGTAAACATACCCATTTGCACAAGCAATGTAACCATTGCAGTTGTTAGAGTCGGGGTAGTTACCGTTATCTTTGCTTTGACAGAAACCACCTTAAACAAAGATTGAAGAATTTTAGAATTGAATATTTTATTTTTTATATTACAGTTCTATTACTATAATACGGCATCCATACCGCACCTCCTGGGCTCAGATAATCATAATATCAAGCTCGAAAATATTTTTGCTTAAGTTATTTATATATTACGTCATTTCCTAATGGTGCACCCAAGTTACAAGCTAGTTAACCAAATCAGGATTTATTATATAATTTTCAATGAAATGCCTATATTTCTCTGTTTCAAAAATGTGACAATAACATATCATCACTATATTTGGTTACACAACTTTACATAAACTTCTTGTGTCGACCAAAAAAAAAGTTTTAATTTATTTTCATTGGTGATATATTGTCTTGTGTTGAAAACCTCTCATTTCAACACTTGCAGGGGCGGATCCAGGGGATGCGCACGCCCCTGGGCTCAGACAATCATAAAGCTCGAAAATGTTTTTTCTATAAGTTATTTATATATTACAACATTTCCTAATGGCGCACCCTCTTGGGTGGATCCTGGATCCGCCCCTGACTTGAAGATAAAATTGGTATCTCCGCGCGCCCTTGTCATATCCTCTATATCTTTCAGTTTGTAACTAAGAAGAAATTGTAAATTAAGTTCTCATTATCATGTAAAAAAAACATTAGCAAATCCATACTTTGATTTCCATTTCCATGGCTGCAGTTAAAGCTAGGGGATTTATTAGTACTGTTGTTACAGCCAGGGTAAGCATATTGTGGATAGTCACAAATCTTCTTGTGATCATTCCACAGTAGATTAGCTGGGCAAGGCATATGGTATGTGATGTGATTGCTGCATGTAAGGAATCCATGGCAGTTGGTTGGGTCAGGATAGTCACCGTTGTTCTTGCTAGCACAGAGATCTAGAAATACGACAGTTCAGGTAAATAAGGTTAAGGGTTGTCGAAGGCTATTATTATCTTCATCATCGCCATCATTTACATCATTGTCATCATCAATATTGTCATCATCACAAATATCATCATCATCACAAATATTATCATCATCATCATGATCGTTATTATCTTTATCATCATTGTCATCATCGATATTGTGATCATTTTTGCCACCACCATCATCATCATAATCGTTGTCACCATCGTCATTAATGCAATCATCACCATCGTCATCATTAACATCGTTGCCATCGCCATCATCTTCGTCATCACGATAATTATCATCATTATCATTGTATCAATCAATATCATATCATTATCATCTATATTTATCATCATCATCTCATGTGTCATCAACATTTTTATCAATATCACTAGAACCAATCTTGTGGAAATATATATCATCTGTTTTATTTTACTATCATCACCTTAATTATCATCATCATCATCATCATCACTACTATCATTATCATCATCATCATCAATATCATCATCATCGATATCATCATCGTCACCATCATCATCATCATCACCATCATCATCACTATTATCATTATCATCATCATCATCATCGATATCATCATCGTCATCATCATCATCATCACTACTATCATTATCATCATCATCATCATCGATATCATCATCATCACCTTAATCATCATCATCATCAACGTCTTGATCTTCATGATCATCGTTTCCATCACTTTATTTGTCATAATCGCCATAATCACCATCATAATCACCATCATCATCTTCCTCTTCATCACCATCATTAACATCATCTCCATCCACATCATTAATGTTATTATTGCCATCATCTTCATCACCACCGTTTACATGATCATTGTTGTCAACATCCTCTTGGTCATTAGAGCGTATTCGTATAACCCACTTTTATAATGCAAATGAGAATATGTGTAAAAAAATATATACTAATTAGGTGTGCGTGTTATAAAATGCTTCAGCGAGTTACGCTCTCGGCTTCAAACAATCAAAATAAAACATGATTGACAACGAAAGCATTTATAGTTTTGTTCGAAACCATTTTTATCAATGTTTTCCACAGTTCCTTGTGGCTCAAAGGAAAAACAATAAAAGCAAATAGCTACACGCACACCTCATTAACATGTTATTTCACACCTATTCTTATTTGCATTTTAAAAGTGGGTTATACGAATACGCTCTAATATAAACATAATCTTTGTCATTATCATCATCACAATCTTCATTATCATCATCACCATCACAATCATTATCATCATTGTCATTATCACCATCATTATCACCATCAACACTTTTTCCTATCTACTTACTTCCACTAGGTGGTGAGGGAGTGGCTGCAGGCGGAGGGGGGTTATTAGGCCCTGGGCATTGTGGGTAAGCATTTGCTGGCCAATCACAGTACTTCTTTTGGTCATTCCATTTCAAATTGGCAGGGCATGGCATATGATAGACGAGACCGTTTGCACATGCGATGAAACCATGGCAATTTGAAGGATCGGGGTAGTCGCCGTCAGCTTTTCCATGACAGAGGTTATCTGTAAAGGTGATAGCAATAGTTAGATCTACATTTGGATAAAGACAAAGAATACAACAATAAACGAGAGCACTAGAGTATAACAAAAAGGAAATACAGATAAAAGATGGTCTCAAAGATGTAAAGAAAGTTAAAGAAGAGCAAGAAGAAGAAAGAAGAAGAAGACGATAATGATACTGATGTTTCTGATGATGGTGATAATGGTGATGATGATATGACAAGGAACAAGAAAAAGAAGAGGAAGAAAAAGATATATACAAACTTGAAAAGGAATAAGAAAGAGGAGAAGTAGAAGAAAAAGCAAAAGAAGAAGAAGAAGAAAAAGAATGAAAAAAAAGAAAGTGAAGACTAGTATAACACTAGTGCAACGTCAGGAAAAAAGGATAATAAATCAATTAAATATATATTTAGTACAGTTCACCAACTATCAAAAACAAAACAATATCCTCTTATGTGCAAGAACAAGCAACAGAAAATCCTCGAAACACTTACGATGGTTTGGCAGTTTAACACATTTATGTTGTGGTGGATTACCAGGACCACATGCTGGATATCCAACGTATTCACATCTCTTCTTCTTATCATCCCACTTTAGTTTAGCTGGGCAAGGCATGTGGTGAACATGGCCATTGGAACAGCTTATAAAGCCATAGCATGTTGTGGGATCGATGTAATCTCCGTTAGCCTTGCCTTTGCAGTAACTATCATCTGTTGATGATGATAATCATGATAATTAATGTGACGATGACGATGATAAAACGATGACGATGATACTAACTTTCAAGGTAACGTTGATAATAATTTGGCGATAATCGTTCAATAATGATGCACTGCAAAAACGGCTGAGTAGATACAACTCAGTATATTGAGTTAATCATGCATTCAGGATGACACTTCATAGTGAGTTAACCCAACTCCATATTGAGTAAAAGTGAGGTTAAACTCAATATATTTAGTACATTGTACTCAATGGCACATCTACATTTATCTTAATAATGAGTTGGGTTTGCTCACTATAAAGTGTCATCCTGAATGCATGATTAACTCAATATACTGAGTTGTATCTACTCAGACTTATTTGCAGTTTGGTGGTAAGAACAAAATATATACATACCACTAAAAGCACACTTTCCAGTAGCATGCTTTGGCCAGTCACACAGTTTCTTGGCGTTGTTCCATTTGAGACCAGAAGGACAAGGCATGTAGTAGACATATCCATTAGAACAAGCAATGTAGCCATTGCAGTTGTTAGGGTTAGGGTAGTTACCATTAGCTTTGCTTTGACAGAAACCACCTAAAATAAACATTGAAGATGTATAAACCGAATGCGCGACTTTTGTAAACGACTTAAAAAACGTTTACGTTAATGTAGCTCCTTCATATTTTATCAAAATATTGAAGATAAAAGTAAAACGTGCCGAGAAATTTGAAGTTACAAGTTAACCAAATCAGGATTTATTATATAATTGTCAATGAAATAACTAGATTTCTCTGTTTCAAACATTTTATATCTTCACATGTGAAAATATCATCATTATATATGGTTACACAGCCGTTCATAAACTTCTTGTGTCAAAAAATGTTTTAATATATTTTCATTGATAATTATATAATAAGCAGAACATTACATGGTCGCCAGAAAAAAAAAATCTCTCAGATCATTTCAACACTTGCAGCTGTGGCGGATCCAGGGGAATGCGCACCCCCTGGGCTCAGATAATCATAAAGCTTGAAAATATTTTTGCTTAAGTTATTGATATTTTACGTCATTTCCTAATGGTGCACCCCCTTGGGTGGATCCTGGATCCGCCCCTGACTGGAAGATATAATTGGTATCTCCGCGCGCCCTTGTCATATCCTCTATATCTTTAAGTTTGTAACTAAGAAGACATTGTAAATTAAGTTCTCATTATCATGTAAAAAAAAACATTAGCAAATCCATACTTTGATTTCCATTTCCATGGCTGCAGTTAAAGCTAGGGGATTTATTAGTACTGTTGTTACAGCCAGGGTAAGCATGTTGTGGATAGTCACATATCTTCTTGTGATCATTCCACAGTAGATTAGCTGGGCAAGGCATATGGTATGTGATGTGATTGCTGCATGTAAGGAATCCATGACAGTTGGTTGGGTCAGGATAGTCACCGTTGTTCTTGCTAGCACAGAGATCTAGAAATACGACAGTTCAGGTAAATAAGGTTAAGGGTTGTCGAAGGCTATTATTATCTTCATCATCGCCATCATTTACATCATTGTCATCATCAATATTGTCATCATCACAAATATCATCATCATCACAAATATTATCATCATCATCATGATCGTTATTATCTTAATCATCATTGTCATCATCGATATTGTGATCATTTTTGCCACCACCATCATCATCATAATCGTTGTCACCATCGTCATTATCGCAATCATCACCATCGTCATCATTAACATCGTTGCCATCGCCATCATCTTCGTCATCACGATAATTATCATCATTATCATTGTATGAATCAATATCATATCATTATCATCTATATTTATTATCATCATCTCATGTGTCATCAACATCTTTATCAATATCACTAGAATCAATCTTGTTGAAATATATATCATCTGTTTTATTTTACTATCATCACCTTAATTATCATCATCATCATCATCATCACTACTATCATTATCATCATCATCATCAATATCATCATCATCGATATCATCATCGTCTCCATCATCATCATCATCACCATCATCATCACTATTATCATTATCATCATCATCATCATCGATATCATCATCGTCATCATCATCATCATCACTACTATCATTATCATCATCATCGATATCATCATCATCACCTTAATCATCATCATCATCAACGTCTTGATCTTCATGATCATCGTTTCCATCACTTTATTTGTCATAATCGCCATAATCACCATCATAATCAACATCATCATCTTCCTCTTCATCACCATCATTAACATCATCTCCATCCACATCATTAATGTTATTATTGCCATCATCTTCATCACCACCGTTTACATGATCATTGTTGTCAACATCCTCTTGGTCATTAGAGCGTATTCGTATAACCCACTTTTATAATGCAAATGAGAATATGGACATGTGTAAAAAAATATACTAACTAGGTGTGCGTGTTATAAAATGCTTCAGTGAGTTACGCTCTCGGCTTCACACAATCAAAATAAAACATGATTGACAACGAAAGCATTTATAGTTTTGTTCGAAACCATTTTTATCAATGTTTTCCACAGTTCCTTGTGGCTCAAAGGAAAAACAATAAAAGCAAATAGCTACACGCACACCTCATTAAGTAAACATGTTATTTCACACCTATTCTTATTTGCATTTTAAAAGTGGGTTATACGAATACGCTCTAATATAAACATAATCTTTGTCATTATCATCATTACAATCTTCATTATCATCATCACCATCGATATCACAATCATTATCATCATTGTCATTATCACCATCATTATCACCATTATCACTTTTTCCTATCTACTTACTTCCACTAGGAGGTGAGGGAGTGGCTGCAGGCGGAGTGGGGTTATTAGGCCCTGGGCATTGTGGGTTAGCATTTGCTGGATAATCACAGTACTTCTTTTGGTCATTCCATTTCAAATTGTTAGGGCATGGCATATGGTAGACGAGTCCGTTCGAACATGCGATGTAACCATGGCAATTTGAAGGATCGGGGTAGTTACCGTTATCTTTCCCATGACATAGGTTATCTGTAGGGAGGGCAGCAATTATTAGAGCCAGTTCGATATAGGACATATATCATTAGCAATTATTATATAGATTGATTCTAACGCGCGCTCTGATTGGCCAAACAAGCGTGGTTTATGAGAGTATAAACCACGGTTGTAAGTTTTCGAAATCAAACAGACTTTTTTGAACGATTTTTGAACAATTTTTAATCGAAATTTATATAATAAAATAAATAATTAAGGTTCAGCCTTGGTTTATACTCTGATAACCGCACGCTTGGTATTTGAACACACTTAAAAATGTCCAGAAGCTCTCGCTTTCAGCTCGTGCTTCTTGACATTTTCTCGTGTGTTCAAATTGCCAAGCGTGCGGTTATCAGAGTATAAACCACGGCTGAACCTTAATTATTTGTTAAATATTACTATAATGGTATTTTTTACATTTTTAATGGTTGGTTTTACAGTATTTCTTGTTTAGCTGATTATTTTTGCTGCACACGTTTTTTTGAATATTCGTGAATCTGCCATTTTGTTACTATTTTTTAGAAACAAAATGGCGGATTCATGAATATTCAAAAAATCATTTCTTTCGTTATCGGAATGGAATTGTTCTTCCATATTTGAAATCCTCTTACGAAGCTCTTTCAAATGCGCTACAGTGGTACCTATATTAAGCGGTCACCACCTATTAATAGGCGGCCACAATGAAAAGTCCCAAATCTATTCCTATACCTGTTCTATACCTCTATTCAGCGGCCACTGGAAAGTCCCCAGGGTGACTGCTTAATAGAGGTACCACTTGTAGTTATTAAAAGCTGTCATACACCGAATCGAAATATGGCGGCCAATTTGAATAACAATTCTTCTTGACTGCCCAGCCTCGCATACATATGAAAACTCTATTGTTTTCCAACATGAACACGAGGCTAGACAGTAAAGAACAATAAGAGTACGACATATTTCGATTCGGCCTACAAAAAAAAAACAGAAAAAGCGTATCAGAAATACCGTAAATAATCTTGAAAACAATGCCATTACCACATATGGTATTGTAGGTTAGAAATAACAAAAGACTTTGATAAGCGCGCGAGATTCGTTTCTTTTTTTAACAGGTTGAGATTGGAACAGAACAATAAGCATATCTTTGATACGGAAACATAGAAAAAAACCCTGAAAGACTTACCATGATTTGGAAGACTATCACATTTACGGTAGGGAGGGTGCCCATGATCACCACATGCTGGGTATCCAACGTATTCACACCTCTTTTTATTATCATCCCACTTTAGATTAGATGGACATGGCATGTGGTAAACATGACCATTGGAGCAGCTTATAAAGCCGTAGCATGTTGTAGGATCGATGTAGTCACCGTCATCCTTGTGTTTGCAGTAACTATCATCTGGTGAGAAATTTAATTGAATTTTTCGTTAAAAAACTTTACAGAATTTCCTGCGTATAAAACAATAGTCTCCTTCACAGTTCACTGTGCGATCTTGAAAGGTAGCCAGGCCTTGGCTCCTTCTCCGTGTACTGGATACAGTCTACATTATTCAAAAGAAATCACAAAAGACTTAATTTAAGCAAAGAACGAAGCTAACAAAGAATATACAATAGGTTTCCAGCACACGCAGAAGGAGCCCTGGCCTTTGCATTTAAGCGAGTCGAAAAATGAGCATGCAACGTCCGTGTACATCACGATGCTGATTGGCTGTTACATTTCTGCGGAAATGAAAGTGACGCGCGCCAAATAGCAGATCGACAAAGCAGGTTTTGTTACACGGTTTTCCTCCCTCCGCAAAAAACAACAAAGTTGTGTTGTTGTAAATGTTGAATGTAGATGTAGTGAGTGTGAGCGAATCTCATATAATAGCCCTGACGGGGAGTTATGGTTATGAAATATACATTTGTTCAAATCTACCTGAATATGATGGAGTTGTTGGTTGAGCAGTTGTTGGTTGAGCAGTTGTTGGTTGAGCAGTTGTTGGTTGAGCAGTTGTTGGGCTATCTGCAGGACAAGGTGGTGCTTGATGAGGCCAGACACATTGTTTTAGTTGATCGTTAAATACAAGGCCAGCTGGGCAAGGCATCTTATAAGTGTGGCCATTGGAGCAGGTAATATAGCCATTGCAGTTGTCGGGGTCCTTGTAGTTTCCATTGGGCTTACCGTTGCATGAGAAGGCTGTAAAATAAAATCAAACATGACATACGAAAGATGTTTAAAAATTAAGGTCAGTCCCACAATAATGACATTTAAATCTAGCACGCTGGGCTGGCAGTGTACCGAAATCGGCGTTTTTAAGCGTGATTTTGAATAACTTTTTATAGTTAAGTCCGATCAACTTCAAATTTTATATGTGAAGAGTACACACCCAAAGAAAAAATTTCTTCTTTTCACTTTTACAAATGTTACGATTTTTGGCGGGAAAATGACGTCAACAATTTTAGAGGAAAATCTAAAACGAGGGTAATGCAAAATTTTAAAATGCGCATTTGAAAGAACTCATTGAGATACGTTCAAAACCGAAGAGATAATAGTCAACGTCAAATTTAATCTAAAGTTATAATTTTTTGAAAATTGCATTTTTGTGTAAAATAGAAAAAAATTCTAAACTTCAAAAAATCATATATTTTGATTAAATTTGACTTTGACTGTTATCTCTTCGGTTTTGAACATATCTCAATGAGTTCTTTTAAATGCGCATTTTAAAATTTTGCATAACCCTCTATTTCAATTTCCCACTAAAATTGGTGACGTCATTTTCCCGCCAAAAATCGTAACATTTGTAAAAGTGAAAAGAAGAAAATTTTTCTTTTGGTGTTTACTTTTCACATGTAAAACTTCAAGTTGATCGGACTTAACTATAAAAAGTTATTCAAAATCACGCTTAAAAACGCCGATTTCAGTACACTGCCAGCCCAGCGTGTAGGTTAAAAACTTGATGATGTAGGATTGCATTTCATTTATAATTTTGTTCTCACTGTTCTGCTGCAGTGGTATAGTATCCACAAGTTTGTACAATCAGTATTGCAATTAGACAGTACATATATATTTAATAGGTTTGTTCTCACTGTTCTGCTGCAGTGATATCCACATGTACAATTCTGTACAAAATAGTACAATTAGACAATATATATTTAGTTTTGTTCTCGCTGTTCCACTGCAGTGATATCCACAAATTTGTACAAAATACTACAATTAGACAATACATATTTAGTTTTGTTCTCACTGTTCTGCTGCAGTGGTATTCACATGTACAATTCTGTACAAAATAGTACAATTAGACAATACATATTTATTTTTGTTCTCACTGTTCTGCTGCAGTGATATCCACAAGTTTGTACAAAATAGTACAATTAGACAATACATATTTAGTTGTGTTCTCGCTGTTCCGCTGCAGTGATATCCACAAATTTGTACAAAATAGTACAATTAGACAATACATATTTAGTTTTGTTCTCACTGTTCTGCTGCAGTGATATCCACAAGTTTGTACAAAACAATACAATTTAATAGACAATACATATTGATTTTTGCTCTCACTGTTCTGCTGCAGTGATATCAACAAAGTGTGTACAAAATAGTACAATAAGCGATACATATTCAGTTTTGCTCTCAATGTTCTGCTGCAGTGATATCCACAAGTTTGTACAAAATAGTATAATTACACAATACAAATTTCAGCTAAAAAACCCTGAGAATCAAAAATATAATAATTAAAAAGTGAAAATAATTTTTATGACGCCATCACTTAAGGACTCTATTCAAGCACAATTCAAGCATGATAAAAACTTTGAATTTTGAATTTAATGAGCTCCCACAATACCTTTTGGTTTCAGATCAACCATTTCCAGTTGATCAACTTTCATTAAAATAGGCTAGGTGTCAAAATATCGAGGTGTGTCAAGGACAGGAAATACCATCACCACTACTCGTGGGAATTTAAGATGAAGTCAAAATCTAAATCATCTTATTAAAATGGCTCGATAGTAATTCATGAGTAGTGTACAAATATTATACCCGTGAAACAATTAGTACTAAATAGTGCAAATTAAACAATATAAAACAATAGAATTAGCATCAAATATCACTATTTAGTACTATGTTGCACGCTTTTAATGTTTGTACCCTAACATGTTTGGAATATAAACACTTGTATTATCTCTACGAATTATTTTTTGATTGCTTAGGCCACAGACCAATTCATGAGTAATAATTGACAAAAAAAAAAAAATTGAAGAAGGTTCTAGATTATAAAATTATATCAATTGTGAAACATTCTTGTTCCTTTAAGCACTAGTCAGAGCGCATCTAAACTAGCTTACGTCATTAACGATATAGGTTGACCGGTATAGTGACATATTTTTTTATCGTTTTGCCAACCAACCATTGCGAAAAGGGTTGACAAATTAGCATCACAATACCAACACTTGTAAACACTACGCTCACCTATAGGTGGACGTACAGTGACGTATTTTGTTATGGTTTTGCCAACCAACCATTGTTTGTAGAATAAAGAACATTAAAACAATCTATTGTGAAAATGGTTAGCAAATTAGCATCACAATACCAACACTTGTAAACACTACACTTATCTATTGACGTTTTAATGGACAATTTATTAAATGTGCGTAGACATGTCAAATAGTTTTGACATTTGCCTAGCGACAAGGCCCTGTTCAAACCCGATCTGAATGAAGCGGTTTTTTTTATTTTTATTTTATATAGAAAATGATATGCCAGCCACATTTGATTGAATGATAGATTGATTTTATTTTAAACAACATTTATACAGGGTATCTAGTTCAACATAGCTTATGTGAATAGAGCAAAAATTGTACATTAAATTAATAGATACAAAACAGAGCTGGCTTAAAGTTATAAATACCATAATATGTACCTGAAAAGGATTTTTCAAGTAAACAGATATTTTAATATTTTAGCCCTGTCATATGAAACTACCACATGAAATAGGCATGTTTGGAAGGTTTTGATGCTCTGGCTAAAATACCAAAGAAGTTATGCTCAATAAAAAATGTTGAAATTTCAGTATGTAATTTTCTGCTGAGGCCTTTGATCGATGCCTCGTTTTGGTGTTTTTTAAGCTGTTATAGCTTCTTGCAAATGTAATCGTTTTTTCTTAAACTTTCACAAGTTTTTGATAATTAGTATGATAATTAGTGGTGGCCATTTATGAAAGTCATCTATTTCTTGCCTTATCACGGGCTGTACTGATTGTAGGTAAATTAGCCAAACATTTTATCACATGTACACCTACTTGCAGTAAGGTTGTCATACAAAATAGAACATTTGTCACAAAGAAAATAGAACATTTGTGATTTAGTGTGAAAGGAATTAATTAAAAGACAAAACAGAGAGTTCAGCTTGAGTGATCTTCTTTTGTCTTTTAATCAATTCCTATCGTACTAAATCACAAATGTTCTATTTTCTTTATAACAAATGTATATTTTTGTATGACAACCTTACTGCAAGTAGGTGTATGTTATGTGGTATTAATTATATAATAACTTCGCCTCTATCTTATCTCTCCAAAACTATATGTACGGATCGTTTATTATGCCATAGCTAATAAATCGCCAAAATACTTCCAGACGGAAAACTATAATTTTACATATTATATTCTAAATATAATTTTTACCTCAAAAGTCGATATAATTAATTTTTGAATAATATAGCAAAGTTCAGGTTGTGCTAACGGTGAAATTCAGTTTTTGCCCGAAAGCTTTCCTTTTTATTGAAACTAAACTTATTATTATTGTTATCATAAAATTCCAATTGGAATCATTACTAATCTGTCACAAAATAATGGCAAAATATTGTAGCTTAAAAAATTAAGTATTTGTCACTAAATAAACTTTTGATTGAAGTTGATAAATAGACTGTCAAATTTATCTTTAAATTGTGAAAAAATGTTCAAAAAACTTGTTCTACCTATAAACTACTTGAAATCAATGTTAATCAAATTTAATCTGTCACAAAAATGTGGCAAAATATGGTAGGTTTATAAGCCAAGTATGTAAATAAACTTAATGCTTCAAATTGATAAATAAACTGTCCAATTTATCAATGGAAACTAGCGAGTAAACTAGTATAGGCTGCGTTGGTGTTCGAGATAAACGATAGGTAATAAAATGACATTTGAAAGACCGGAAAAAATGTTGATTTAACTTCACTGACGTCTCGAGCTTTAGCCCTTCGTCGCAGTAAAAAAGGAAAATGTATCATTAAATTGTGAAAAAATATTCATAAACTTTTCTTACCTAAACTTCTCACACCTGCTTGTAAAAGACATAGAACTCCGAGAATTAAACTCGCCTTCATCGTATACGATCTGTTCTTGTAAGATCAAAAAACTTACTAGCTTCTTTATCGCAAAGAAGCGAAACGACTTATAGCACATTCGCTGAAAAAATAACAATTTATAAAAAAGGAAAAATCGGCCATGCTTGTAAATTGCGTCAGTGATATGGCCATGGTTCGACTTCAGGAATGTCCTATTTATAAAACGAACATAAATCAGTGGCGTGTAAAGTAAGCTTCAACAATAAAGTTGTTGTGTACCAATGCACGCATTTTATTAGAAAGGATATATATATAAATGTATGTAGACATTTTGGAATTGACACGTATCAAAGATACCGTATGCAATCATGAAAACGATGCCATTACCATATATGGTATTGTAAGTGAGAAGTAACAAAAGACTTTGATTAGCGCGCGAGATGTTTTTCTTTGTTTTTAACAGGTTGAGATTGCAACAGAACAATAGGCATATCTTTGATACGAATTGCAGTTTAACAGTTCCATTCAGTGACCACGAATGATAGTTCCAAGTCGAGGTTTGAGTTTCTGC
The DNA here is from genome assembly GCA_949775045.1 of Metridium senile. Classification (NCBI taxonomy): domain Eukaryota; kingdom Metazoa; phylum Cnidaria; class Anthozoa; order Actiniaria; family Metridiidae; genus Metridium; species Metridium senile. The sequence goes on from OX459103.1 coordinate 18,276,549, forward strand.
ACATGATGAATTGTAATTTTGCTACGTGTGGCAACTCCAAGCTTGACTTGGAACTATTATTCGTGGTCACTGAAAGGATCTGTGAAGTGGTCTATTTATAAGTATTAGGCTCCTTCTACATGTTCTGGAAACCTATGGAATTCTTAGTTAGCTTAGACTGTTAAATGGTAGCCCAAATTTAGAGAAAAGGAGTTTCTTTCGAAGGAGGCTAGTTCAGTGTCTAAATTGGGGTGTATTACCCATGTCTGATACACGGAGATGACGTTGAATTCTATATTTTGTACATGTACAAAATAATGACTATAAGATAATGACAGCTACAGTGCTGCAAAGCTATGGAACGAATTGCCAGTTTCAATCAGGAATATAAACACATTCCAAGCGTTTCAAAATGAAATTGATATTTATTATCAACTTCCCACGACAAACTGAAAAACAGTATCTAGGCTTTTTATACACGTACTCATAATGTGTATACATTTTTTATTTAGCTATTGACTGATGTTTTTATCCGTGTTTAAATAAAATGTATTCATTGATAAAGTTTATTCATTCATTCATTCATTCAATGTCATATTGAGAAGAGCAGGGTCCTATGTTCTGTGTACTATACTTAATTCATTGTTTAACACGGAGCCTTTGTGTTGTTTCTATTGAATTACGTAGACCGTGTCGGTACGCGGAGAGGGAGCCGATTGTATGTATGTTATACACCTATTTCAATTAACGTTGTCCATCTGGAATGGTTGATCTGAGACCGATAGAAATTGTGGGAGTTCATTAAATTTCAAATACATTGTTTTAATCACACTTGAATGGTGCTGAATTACAGATAACAGTATTTCAGAAGTAAACATTAATATTCAAGCGTGATTATAATAGTGCATTTGCAGTTTAACGAGCTCCCACAATTCCTATCGGTCTCAGATCAACCATTCCAGATAGACAACGTTAATTGAAATAGGTGTATGTACAAAATAAGGTCACATTAAGGAAAACAGTGTCTTTTTTTCGTGTACGTGCAACCTATTGTGTTCTCATTTAGCTTCGTTCGTTGTTTAATTCACACGGAATTTTTTTCTTGTTTCTACTAAATTACTAACTCTTTTTCTCTGCTAACTCTTTTGTTTGAGAGTCCCCAGAGAAAAGAAAACAATAAGAGTTAGCCCTACACCTAGGGTGACCCTATCTCATCTAAACGGCCCCTAGGAAGCCAAATGCTATATGTAATAAAAACATAATATTGTTTAGTACTAGTTATAAAAGTCCAACATACATTGAATTATATGATTTTAGCGCACGATAATGGTGATAACGATAATGAAGCCGATACTAACCATAAATTGTAATAATTCTTTTACTTACGCTGTTTCGTTGGCGATGCCGGTGTGGTCGTTGGAGGATGTGTTCTAGTAGATGGCTTCGTAGTGGTTGTCGGAGGTTGTGTGGTAGTGGGTGGCTGTGTAGTGGTCGTCGGTGCCTGTGTGGTAGTGGGTGGCTGTGTAGTGGTAGTCGGAGACTGTGTGGTTGTGGGTGGCTGTGTAGTGGTTGTCAGAGGTTGTGTGGTAGTGGGTGGCAGTGTAGTGGTCGTCGGTGCCTGTGTGGTAGTGGGTGGCTGTGTAGTGGTTGTCGGAAGTTGTGTGGTAGTGGGTGGCTGTGTAGTGGTTGTCGGAGGTTGTGTGGTAGTGGGTGGCTGTGTAGTGGTTGTCGGAGGTTGTGTGGTAGTGGGTGGCTGTGTAGTGGTTGCCAGAGGTTGTGTGGTAGTGGCTGGCTGTGTAGTGGTCGATGGTTCTACTGTGGATAAAGAAATAGATATATTACTGATCGGTAGTAACGCACTCGCATAGAGTACACTATCTCTTTAGTGTGTTTTAAGAGAGTGCGTTACTAAATTCGTTACCACCGGATCTGATTACACGCCAACGACTCTCCCATTACTGAGGTCGGATTTCATAGATTACGTAAACTGTTTACAAAGGTCACGATATGTAGCGCTAATCTCCTAGGCACCACAGGAATCCCAAAAATGCTACGCGATTTTTTATCTTACGTAAAAGCAACCAAAAGCCGGGTTCCCTGTGGTTTAAATAAGGAATTAATCATCTCTATAAGAAAATGTAAGCAAAGCATTGTGGGACTGTGGTAATAAATGAAATATGTTCATTTATGAGTGCAGTTTCATACATTTTTATATCCGGCACTAGAAGAGAATATTAGAAACACTAATGATTTTTAAGAAAATTAGGTCTTTGAAATTAGGTCTTACGTGCAACTATCACGTGACCCAAATAGGGAGCGTTCATTGGTTGTTGGTTTTATGAATTATCAATGAGTTTAAGAAATATCACTTTTACGAATACAGGCGTTCTTGTGGAGTTTTAGTGAGCAATCAAGTTTTGGGGTTCCTTTGGTTCCCCACCGTTCCTCTTTTGTCTATTTTATCTCCCATGTTTTTCTCGGGTATCCAGATAACGCAGGAATCCCAAATCTTGATTTTCTCTAAAAATCCACAAAAACGCCTAATCTGCAGGCTATAATACCTGGAATACATCCTTTTAGTTCGATTCTTAAAGCGTTTCTGCCATGCGAATTGCTTGGTTCTATTGGTAGGAACTTAAAGAAGCGAGCTTCTATAACGTGGCCTAGAGACACCTCGGTGATTTCCGAACCAGGATTGTTAATTTTGATAGAATAGAACGCCTACAAAATGATATAAAAAATATGAATTATCAATTTTATAATAAACATAATATTTTTATCTTTACCATCACCATCATCATCATTGCCATCATCGTTATAATTCTTATCAATATTATCATAATAATAATAATAATAATAATAATAATAATAATAATAATAATAATAATAATAATAATAATAATAATAATAATAATAATAATAATAATAACAATAATAATAATAATAATAATAATAATAATAATAATAATAATAATAATAATAATTTCTTTTTTAATAATAATAATTTTAAAAGCATACTTAATCAATTGTCTCACGATTGAGGTCATTGGTAGAAATACCGCGACGTTTCGACTGCAATCTGCTAGTCTTCATCAGGCGATGGTGTAGACTGGATGATGGTTGTCTTATATACTTTCCGTCGGATTATCGGCGCTGTGATTGGCTGACGCGTGATGTCCCAGCATACTTCTTGATTGTTGGCATCCACGCTTCCGGTAGATCGATGCCGCAATCCCTATTGATGTTGTTAGGGTGAAGTCGGATCTGAATGGCTTCCTTGACTCTGCGTGTGTGCCAATGTACGTCTTGGTCGATGTATTTGACGTCTTTCCAGCTCAGGTTGTGTCCGGTCTTATGGGCATGTTCGGCTACGGCTGAGGTCTCGGTACGGGCCAGTCTTACATCTCTTTGGTATTCTTTCAGTCTTTCATTCACGGGTCTTCCGGTTTCTCCGATGTAAACTTTGTCGCATTCACCGCAAGACGTACATTGGCACACACGCAGAGTCAAGATCCGACTTCACCCTAACAACATCAATAGGGATTGCGGCATCGATCTACCGGAAGCGTGGATGCCAACAATCAAGAAGCATGCTGGGACATCACGCGTCAGCCAATCACAGCGCCGATAATCCAACGGAAAGTATATAAGACAACCATCATCCAGTCTACACCATCGCCTGATGAAGACTAGCAGATTGCAGTCGAAACGTCGCGGTATTTCTACCAATGACCTCAATCGTGAGACAATTGATTAAGTATCCTTTTAATTTCGCATTCCACGATGAATAACTTATTTTCTTCTATTAATAATAATTTTATTTCACAATAATATAAAAATATATAAAACTATCTAAAAAATTTACAATTTCGATTATATATAAATATACAAATTACAATGCATTCAATTTATAAAAAGGATCATCTAAGAATGTTTAACTAAATATATACACTATAATAATAATAATAATAATAATAATAATAATAATAATAATAATAATAATAATAATAATAATAATAATAATAATAGTAGTAGTAGTAGTAATTTTTTTTTTTAATAATAATTAAACTTTAATAATAATATAATATTAATATAAAAATATATAAAACTATCTAAAAAATTTACAATTTCGATTATATATAAATATACAAATTACAATGCATTCAATTTATAAAAAGGATCATCTAAGAATGTTCTGATCAAACTTATACAAACAAATAATACAGATCAGAATAATAATAATATAAAAAGATATAAAAATAAATAAAAGTCTAGCTTATTCGGGCAATAGCGTTATCGAGGGAAATGTCTACATTTGTAGTATCAACAGTTCTTCTTATTGACCTTGATCCTCTAAGGCATAGCAAAGCAGAGCGTATCAGTGCAAAGGAAACTTTGGCCCTAACCCATGACATCGTATTAGCATAGTTCTCTCCCTTCTTAATCGATATTAATTCAGCTAAGCGTTTATGGTAAGTCTTGCACTCAGTGCCCATTCCACCTGTTGTACTGAACACTAAAGGCGTAAACGTTCCTTGCTCCACCTCCATGACCCTGTTGGCATATTTGCGTTTCTTCTCATTCTCATGCTGCCTGTAGACTTGCTCAGGTGTCTGCTCACGGTAGGAGTCTGCATAAGGGTGGCATACCCGGACATCAAAGTATACAGACCTCTGTCGCTCCCAGAAACCTTTGGCGTGGATGTCAAGACGGGCGTCGGGGGATCTGTTCGCACCCCTGTTCAAAGTCTCTCCGGTTATCTGCTGAAGAACCGGCTCCACCTCTACATCCTTGCACACTGTGCTCAACAGCTCTGCTTAGAGTAATAGTAGTAGTAGTAATAATAATAATAATAATAGTAGTAGTAGTAGTAGTAGTAGTAGTAGTAGTAGTAGTAATAATAATAATAATAATAATAATAATAATAATAATAATAATAATATAATAATATCATAAAGTGCAAATTCAAGTCTGTTCTAAGCGCTGAAAAATAACATATAAATACACAATTATAATTTAAAAGCTAATTTGAACAAGTACGTTAAGTTTTCTGTTTAGATTTAAAAATCATCTTTATCATCATTATCATTGTTGTTTTCATCATTATCATCATTATAGTCATCATCACTATCATCATCGTCATCATTATCTTTTGGACATTTACAATACCTTGCAAGTTCGTTTGGTCGGACTTTTGGTCACACATTTAAAAGTAGCGCCATCGTTGCTGTAATGCAGTTGCATATAGTTAGTAGTATCAGGTAGAAACGGATCACCAGCCCACAACATCGATGTCACGTTTGCTTTTTGCCCTTAAAAATATAAACACCTAAACCATGAAATAAAACCAAAATAGTTACTACAAAATAGTTTTTATTTATAGTATCATAAATACTTAGTCAGTATCACTGCACCATCAACATCAAATACAAAGGGAACAATATCTCGTTACAACTTAATGTTTACACGTCTTTGATTAATTTAAAACAGGCTAGGCAAGTACTAAATAAGAGCTATTTAGAGCATTTGACTGTATATATGGTTAACGAAAATATAGTATTTCATTGATATTTACCAAGGTCTACGGTTAAAAAGCGAATATGTTCTCCATCTGATGGTCTCCATGGCTGTCCAGATAATAGTGGCAGACCAGGGTCAGACGACGAGGCAGAAAATGATCTTCTTGTGATGTTAAGAGGGGAACCATCAAGTAGTGGTCCACAGTATTCTGCATAAGAAAGAGATGAACAAAATATACTAGTATTCTTTAAGGAGAAGGAGAAGGGAGAAGGAGAAGGAGAAGGGAGAAGGAGAAGGAGAAGGGAGAAGGAGAAGGAGAAGGAGAAGGAGAAGGAGAAGGAGAAGGAGAAGGAGAAGGAGAAGGAGAAGGAGAAGGAGAAGGAGAAGGAGAAGGAGAAGGAGAAGGAGAAGGAGAAGGAGAAGGAGAAGGAGAAGGAGAAGGAGAAGGAGAAGGAGAAGGAGAAGGAGAAGGAGAAGGAGAAGGAGAAGGAGAAGGAGAAGGAGAAGGAGAAGGAGAAGGAGAAGGAGAAGGAGAAGGAGAAGAATGAGGAGAAGGTGAAAGATGAAACGTAGGAGAAAGAGGAGAAGGAGAATTGTTAGCGACAATTTGGAATAGTCTTTCCACCAAAGCCAAACAGGCAACCACTCTGAAGTCATTTATTGACAACATTTAATTAATATAACATATAATTATATATCATTCATTTATTGTATATCATATATTAACTGTTTTCCATACCCATATATAATGTAGTATGTATAATATTTATATCATTTTTAACACGGCTCAATGGGAGAGCACTGCATGTAAATATTTTAGTGATTTGACACCGTGTCTAAATAAAGTTTATCTATCTATCTATCTATCTAAAAATTCAAAGCAGTATTCCAAGGAGAATTCGATTGAGTGTTTGAAGAAGAATTCGAAGGAGTCTTCAAAGCAGAATTCGATCGTTGGAGTATACAAAGGACAAATCGAAGAAGTATTTGAAGGAGACTGATTCGATAGAGTGTTCGAAGGGTTACTCAAAGAAGAAAGACCATTTCTGGTAAGAGAATATATTAAATTTACCTGCATTTTCTACGCCGGGCAGTACTTCGGACAAAAGAAATAAAACTAAGATAAGCATCATGATTCCAGACTTGATTCACCTTCGTACTTTGCACAGCGGAAAGGAAACACGTCTTATATGTGCTTATTTCTCAGGGTTCGATGACTTTTTTTGATTACGTGCAGCCAAATATATTTGGAAGTCAGTAATTTTCCGAGTGTGTACGTATCCATCGAATGCCAATATGGCCATATATTTATCATTCATATAATTCATATTTTTAATTCATATTTCAACTCACCACTACATCGAAATCAAAACAGGTAAAGCTTTTGAGACAAAAATATTAAATTCTTGAGAAGTTATGAGAATTTTAAAAGTTTGAAAAACACCACAACGAGGATACAAGGAAACAGTTCACTGAACACATACAAATCTCTGTAATTTCGATTCCAAATAGCTTCCCTTGAATTATATTTAGAACAATAAAACTTTTCAAACATACAAAATTCTGCTTGCTCTTTTTGATGGTAATGCTATTTAAGATAAGCAAGTTTTTATTTTTGAAAGCCATTCTAGCAAAGCATTCAGCCTGTATTGGCCTGGCAGTCCAAGTTCCGCATACCTATGCACTAACATTGGCTTCATTTATCATTTGTATTCATAATGCACTTATATCACATTTGGTATATATCATACACACAGTCATCACAATATTTTGTTATCGTTTTTATTACTATATAATATATTGTATATTTATTATAGTTTTTATTACTATATAATATATTGTATATTTATTATAGTTTTTATTACTATATAATATATTGTATATTTATTATAGTTTTTATTACTATATAATATATTGTATATTTATTATAGTTTTTATTACTATATAATATATTGTATATTTATTATAGTTTTTATTACTATATAATATATTGTATATTTTATTATAGTTTTTATGTAATGTTTAATAAACGAGCAGAAGTGTTTTATCAGGATTTAAAACCACGCGGCGAAGCCAAGTGGTTTTAAACCTGATAAAACACGATCTGCGAGTTTATTGAACGACTTCAAAAACTCCAAACTATATTTTGTGTTTTTGTAAAAAAAATCAAGGATTTGTGAAAGTTTATTAGAGAAAATTAAGGTTAAAGTTTATGTAAATTAGGGTGAGTCTATAACTTCAGTTAAAACACTCGTCACGGTTACGATTTCTTTTGAAAATTTCTCATGAATTATTAATGAGTTTTTGAATACTATATAATATATTGTATATTTATTATAGTTTTTATTACTATATAATATATTGTATATTTATTATAGTTTTTATTACTATAACATATTGTATATTTATTATAGTTTTTATTACTATATAATATATTGTATATTTATTATAGTTTTTATTACTATATAATATATTGTATATTTATTATAGTTTTTATTACTATATAACATATTGTATATTTATTATAGTTTTTATTACTATATAACATATTGTATATTTATTATAGTTTTTATTACTATATAACATATTGTATATTTATTATAGTTTTTATTACTATATAACATATTGTATATTTATTATAGTTTTTATTACTATATAACATATTGTATATTTATTATAGTTTTTATTACTATATAATATATTGTATATTTTATTATAGTTTTTATTAATCTAATATATTGTATATTTTATTATAGTTTTTATTACTATATAACATATTGTATATTTATTATAGTTTTTATTACTATATAATATATTGCATATTTATTATAGTTTTTATTACTATATAATATATTGTATATTTATTATAGTTTTTATTACTATATAATATATTGTATATTTATTATAGTTTTTATTACTATATAATATATTGTATATTTATTATAGTTTTTATTACTATATAATATATTGTATATTTATTATAGTTTTTATTACTATATAATATATTATATATTTATTACAGTTTTTATTACTATACTATATAAACACGACCGAAAAGAACTGTGGGACTTTGATACTGGTTATTCATGCCTCTTCTGTGTAAGAAAACAAATTCACTGCACCACGCCAGCCACATACATTAAACAAGAACTTCAAATAGACGAGACTGTGCTTAGCAATCCAGAAAAACACTAGGATATGTTGTATGTGTAAACCCACAAATCCTTTCGGTCGTGCAATCGCCGTTCGCCATTCACCTTTCTCCCCGTCAACCTTTTTTGAAATAGTTGTATAACAATCACTTGTCATTAGATATGTTTCGCTTGGTAGCTTTGTTTACTTGAGCGTGCGCACATTTGTATATTCCTTACTTATAAAATAAGGCTCTTTTACTCCGACGAAGGGCTAAAGCTCAAAACGTCAGTAAAGTTAAATCAACTTTGTTTACGGTGTTACAAATGTCATTCTATTACCTATCGTTTATATCAAACACCGACGCAGCCTATACTAGTTTACTCGCTAGTTTCTATTTCTATTTTTAACGGTGTTACAAATTTCATTCTATTACCTATCATTTATATCAAACACCGACGCAGCCTATACTAGTTTACTCGCTAGTTTCCATTTAAAGAAAGCTTGATGTAATGAACAAACACGGGAAAGAGTGTTTTATCCGATATCAAAACATTGAAGCACACTTGCTTCTCAAATTCATGGTTAATTTTAAAGTTGATCAATTAAAATGAGTTAAAATACGTTCGGTGTATGTATGTGTTCGCCCAGTATTAGAGTTATCTATTTGGACATAATACGTATACATTCTTAGTTCTAATTTTCAAATGTATAAGTGAAATACAGATACATGAGAAAAATATCAAATTCCCGCCAAGGGCATATGATAATTTTTTCATGTATCTGCCGACTAAAGTTGAAAAGTTGCGAAAGCTGACCAAATGGTATGGTAATCATTACCACATATCAAAACCACTGTTACGGTTGTGATTTTCTGAGATCGTCATCTAACCTCAAGACCTATTTAGAGCCGTGCGTTTAGTAATGATGCAACTCCTAAACTTTAGAACAACTAACTATAAAGAATCAAGGACTTTAGTGACACTGCCTGGTTTAAGAAAAAAAGCAAGCATTGGAACTTTAACTCATTGTTATTGATGTCCCGGAAATAGCGCTTTTATAAGTCTAACATATCAAAATCACTGCGGTCAAAATCCTACGTATCAATTTCCGACAGGCGTGACTTGCGGTATTTCTCCAGATATGTCACTAAAACACTCTCATTTTGTAAGCTTTTTTAAACTTTTTACGAATAATATAGAACAAAACCACAAATTACCTCCACAAATGAATTAAGTAACATCTTAGCCGTAACTGTTAACAGTATGAAGTCGTTGTGATGTGATTTCAGTGGGGCAAATGTGGTTTTTCGGATGCTGACTGGAGACATTTTTTACAAGGCGTAACTATTTTTGAGTCAATGAAGTCGAGAAAACTGGGATAGCTCAAATACGCATGTTCAGAACTCGCGGTTACCTCCAGAATATCACAATGTGGAATCAATTTCGCGCATTTTGATACCAAAAATGTCCAAATTTATTGAGTTTTGCGTGGGGCAAAGGCTGCTAAATATTCTCATATTCGTCATTTTGCTGATATTGACTGTCTGTATAACTGTAGCTGCAGTTGGAGATAATTTTAGCGATACAAATGGCAATGCAAACTGAAATCGGCCAGAATTCTGCTTCTTTTATGTTCAGAATCAATACGTAAGTCATATATTAAAGTGAATGTTATGTACAGTGTAATGTAAGCGATGTTGATGTGTTTTTATTCTCCGGTTATTTATTCATAGACTTCAGATTCGTACGTAATCAGCTTATAGCTTATACCTCTTGAATTAAAATCGGAATTTAAACACAAACATATACCGAATTGACATTTATAAATCACAATACAGTTTATATCTCTTCCAGTCTGTCTTGGAGATACTTGGCTGGGAAAGACATTCTTTTCCAGGCGAATAAAAGGAAAAAAACATTCCTCCATTAAGGTCATAATGTCACGCAACTCATCTAGCTCGTCACGATATCCAACCAAATGTATTTTTAGTCGTTTTTTTCTTTATATAAACTTATTTCACTTCTACTTCTAGATATCGGTCTTTTTGTGGGTAGCGAGAACTTATTTTTGGTTTTTCTTCGCTGTTTTTGCTGTATTCGTTCATAAGCCGGTGACCAATATCAGATGTCATGAAATGTATGCAATGATTTTGATATGATCACTACTACAGGTGATAACGACAATGAAGCTGGTAAAAACCAGTAATGGAGATGGAGTGGTAGTCGGTGCCTGTGTGGTACATGGTGGCTGTGTAGCGCCATTCGGTGCCTGTGTGGTACTGGGGGGCTGTGTAGTGCTCGTCTAAGGTTGTGTGGTACTGGGGGGCCGTGTAGTGGTCGATGGTTGTACTGTGGATAAAAAAAAAGATTACTTATAGGTTTTCTATTATTTAACATAAATCAAACTAAAGTATATAGTTACGTTGACATCACCTAAATTAGCTAGATAGGGGATAGTTACTATTACGTCACATCAATTTGAAAACAAGTGAAAACAGTGTTCGGGTTTTTTTCCGGGTTTTTTTCCTATGGAGAACGACAAGATTATATGCATTATTTTTCTTCTAATGTTTACTCATTCAAGTTGTGTTTAAAGGAACCACCCTAATTTGTTTGACCGTTATAAGTTTGGTGGGCTTTTACTATTTTAGAGTAGGTCAACTCTATATCTAACTAGAACTGAACGTTTTAAAAGCGTTTTTATTAATAGAAGCTTACTTAATTTTAGATAATTTATTGTAGATAATTTTTAAATAATGTATCATATATAAATTTATTGAATTACTATTTTTCTTATTATACATATTATATTTTTTCTTACAAATTAACTGTAAACTGAACACGTCTGTTGTCCAGTATGTACTTTTTAAATGAAATTAATAAAGACTATTATTATAACTAAATTTCATTTACCTATTCGACAGTTTCACTAAATTCACTCCAATTATCACAATTGTGTACAATTTAGTAAATTGTAAATCGATGTAGATGAGGCATGATCGTCCGGGGTGGTGTAGTCTTGAGAAAGACCGTAAATCATGAAAACACTATTTGCACTCTTCCATGCATTAAAAAAATCATTAATAATTCATGACAAATTGGCAAAACCGTGGATCTCATACAGATTAGTCCTGATTTGCATAAGTTTTAATTGGAATTTTCTAGGCCTAGATTTAGTACTCAGTTTATCTTAACAATTTTAGTAAAATATCAAAAGAATTAACGTTGGAGTTTCATAATTACTAAATAATAGCAGTAATTAAGGTATCTCTCAAGCGATATTGCATGTCTAATAAAGCTTATTATATTATATTGCATGTCTACTTTTTGCTGTGAAGTCACCGACAATCCTCTTCGGTCGATTTCGTTTACTGAAAGAACAGTAATTGAATCGTCGGAAAACACTTCATATTTCGAGAAGATGCAAGAAGGTACACATTTGAAGAATTCGTATAGCCTATTGTCATATTGTTTTGAAGAAAAAGAAAAGGAAACGAAGCATGCAGTGTACTCTATATATCGAGTTTTATATACCTATTTCAAAAATCGTTGTCGCAATCAAAGGTACAGGCCACACTCTGAAGCCTGCAAAGGATGTCGGTATTTTCTTCTCTTCTCTATTTATTTATTCATAGCATATTTTGGTTGTACGTGTTTGTGTTATATGGCCATAACAAGTTGTTGCAGTAGTAGATGATGAAAGGAATATTTCTTGACAAAACGTGTAATTAATAACAAATTATGTTCATATTAACGATATCCTTTTCAGGCTTTAGAGTGTGAACTGTAGCTCCGGCTGCGACAACGATTTTTGAAATAGGTGTATAATATTTGATGTAAATCGCGCGAGTTATAGACGACCATCATAATATTTAAAATTGATATTCAGTTTAAGAACAAAATAGCTATCATATTATAGGCATTCACCATAACAATAACTTGTGAAAGTTTGAGAAAAAACGATCAAATCTGCAGGAAGCTAGAAGAATTTGAAGAAAAAAAAAAACACCAAAACGAGGCAACAAAGGCCTCAGCAGAAAATTACATACAAATATCTACATTTTGCTTTGAGCATAACTTCATTGAAATTTTAGCAAAGGCATCAAAACCTTCCAAACATAACTATTCCAGGAGGTTCTTTCATATGACAGTGCCATCTGTTTACTTGAAAAATTTTTGACGTTTTGTATCTTTGTATCTTTGTATCTCGTTATAGTGCAGGCCAGAAAACTTTTTGTCAAAATAGAAGTGCTGTTTATTTTTTAGTAATTATTTTCATTTGTTGATTTCTTTATTTTCGTAACATTTTGATATCCTTTGATTGTCCAGAGCTGTAATCATTCAGAGTAACTAACCGTAAAAACCAGACGTGAGGGAATTTTTATATATACAATAACAAAGCACTTATCTTCACCAAACTTGCAGAACATATTTGACCCTGTCTATTGCGGTACCATGCGACTTTCTTTGCATCATCATCGTTGAAAAAAAACACAATATATTTGCCAGAAGTATGTTACATCGCTAGTTTTATAAAATCATGTACTGCAAGGAACAATTATTCACTTGTATTAAGCGACTTTTCTCGTAAAACATGCAATATTTTTCAAAACAAATTAAAATGTAAACATTATGTAAACATTACTTGGGTTTTACTGATATTATTTGATAGCATTTTGCTGTTCGAAAGCAGGAAAATGTGATTATTTATGCAAATCACGTCCGCGACTTGGCAAATTGAATGTGTTAGCGGACAGTAGACTTATGCATAATAAGCAAGATTTTGCGAAAGTTCGCAGCTCAATAACTTCGTTCAATTACATTTACCCAAGCTGAATTTTTCACAGTTATATATTTAGTGCCTTAACATTCAGAACCCAGATTATTATTGAAAATTTTTGTGCTGCACATAGTAAAATATTTTTTTGTTTTTACCCTACTTTTTCTAAGGCGAAAAGTATGACATAGAAAAATAAATAGTATAATAACTTTAAGTAACTGGATATTTCTATAAAAGCTTGAGTTTAAAGTTAAGATAACAATAAAGAATATTATGAAAGTTTGGAGTCATTAAAGTACTTAATTTTGCCTTTCGGGGCTGTCAAAGTTGACATACAAATTAGCATCTCGGAGCAGCGATTTGACGAAATTTCGTTTTTTGCGATTTTCTCGTAAAATATGCAATATTTTTCTTAACTAAAGGCATACTGATTTGTTTCATGTTAAGGGCTACCTATGGTTCAAATATGAGCAAAATTGATTTTTTGAGTGTTGCCGCGTTTGCATGGTATTTACAGAAATCTTCTCTTAAAAGCTACGTTATTAGTTAATAGTCATATTGCTACAACAGATATAATAGATTAATAAACAATAGATTGATATAACAAGAAAAATATAAATGTAATAATTGTTCATGGGAGAGCTAAAGCATCATTTATATTTTCCCATTTTTTGTTATGCGAGTTCATTTAAATCCTCGCTGTTGCTATTCGTTTTTCAATATTCTCAAAATATCTAACAAAATTCTTAAAATTAAAGATAGAAGCGAAGGTATGCCTATATCTCTGAATTTATAAATGATTAATTGATACAACAATAAAAATCATGTTTACATCAGAAAAGACGTGTTAACATTTGGTCAGCTATAAACCCGCTATACGTCACGCTTCAATGCACCTAGTCAAAATGGTAGAAATAAGGCCACAAAGTCGTGGTTTTTCGATCTTTTTTCGTAATTCTAAGGACGGTTTAACCACTGCTGTCTTTTTATGACAATCTTCCTTTAATTTGGTTTTCCAATCGTTAGAGATCGCGTGAGACAACATTACATTTCTTAATTGCATCATCCTAATTGTGATAGAATTGTGCCCTGTGGTCATTTCCATACTAATAGAGACACGGCAAAATACTGACTTACCAATATATTCAATTGCATGCACGTAATCCAAAGAAGTCAACGAACAATGAGAAAAAAGCACATATAAGACGTGTAGTTGTGTTTCGCTGTTCAAAGTACGAAGGTGAATCAAGTCTGCACTCATGATGCTTATCTTAGTCATATTCCTTTTGTCCGAAGTACTACCCGGCGTGGAAAATGCAGGTAAATTTAATATAATTTTCTATCAGAAATGATCTTATTATAATAATACTTTTCTTCAATTTTCTTTTCACTTCAGTCGACTTCTTCTTCGAATTCTCCTTCAAATTCTCCTTCGAACACTCCATGGAACAATCCATCGTATTTTCCTTCCAATACTCCTCTGAATTCTTCTTCTTCTCCTTCTCCATCTCCTTCATATTCTAACTTCTTTTACTTCTTCTTTTCCTCCTTCTAATTCTCGTCGTCAAGCTATTTCACAAGCTCCTTACCTTCTTTACTATCTTCTCAACCTAATTATCTTAACTTTTTTATGCAGAGTACTGTGGACCACTACTTGATGGATCCCCTCTTCACATCACAAAAAGTTAATTTTCTGCCTCGTCGTCTGACCCTGGTCTTCCACTATTATCTGGGCAGCCATGGAGACCAGCAAGTGGAGATTCTGGTCGCTTTCTAACTGTAGACCTTGGTGAATACTAATGAAAAGCTATATTTTCCTTAACCATATATACAAACACTATCTACAATTATGCTCTAAATATTCTTATTTAGTACCGGCCGGGCTATCAAATTAAACAAACACAAGTAAACTTTAAGTCGTACCTTAATAATTTGTATTTGATGTGCATGGTGCAGTGATACTGACTAAGTAGTCATGATACTAAATAAAAACTGTTGTGTAGTAACTATTTTGGTGATCCACTTCAAAACGATACTACTAACCAGATGTTCCTGTTTCACAGTAGCAACGCTAGCGTTAGACCTAAATGTCTGTCGAAGCCGGACGCTTTATTTTGCCAGGTATTGTAAATGTTAAATAGATAATGCTAATGATGACAATGATGATGACTATAATGATGATAACAACAATGATGAGAATGTCTTGATGAGAATAATAAAAAATGATGATAATGATGATTATGATAATAATAATAATAATAATAATAATAATAATAATAATAATAATAATAATAATAATAATAATAATAATAATAATAATAATAATAATTTAATTTTTAAAAACGCATAATTACATGGTCTCAATGCTTTTTACAATGTAAAATAAATAGAATATAAATATCATTAAAAAAGTAAATAAATAAAGTCAGAATATATACACCTAATTGCAATAACATTGTCATATAAAAAAGAAAAATTACAAAATAGGAGTTATTAAAAGACAAAAGAAGAAGTTCAGCTTGAGTAATCTTTTTTTGTAAATAAAAATCAATTAATAATGAAATAATAAAATATAAAACCAACTTGATGTGTCCATTAGGGTAACGTCAGTTGTCAATATTGTAATATTTTTTAAATAGGATTGTTTTAATATTCTTTATTATGCTGATATTGATAAGAATTAGTCACCAAATTTGACTACCGTGGTCTGTTGTGATATTTGAGAAACCAAATCAGTATAGAACAGCCAATCAGAGCACGTTTTTAGTTTATGACGTCACACCTAGATGAACGGTAACCGGCCCACAACTACAATCTAAATGGCGCCCGAAATTGTTTACGACTGAGAAGAAGTTTGATGATCTTCTTCATGACAAGATTTAGGGGTCATGCAAATTATTCCATAACTGAAGAACTCTTACGTCAGATCTTCAAATTTCCATTTGAATCTCACTTTGTCTTTGCATGCAACGACATCGCAAACCTGAATTCGAATTACTCGATCGATCTACTAAGATATTTCAGAATGTATATCGAGTGAAAGTTTAGTAAGCTTATATGCATTTATAATATTAAGACATTTTGACATTCTGCTCTTGAAATGCAAACCCACATGAATTGTTTGTATGAAATACGGTTCCGAGTATCTTCTGTTTACGCTTTAGTCTATATTTCCTTTGTACAAGAAAACAGTTTAATCTACAGGAAATAGAATGTTTGGGACTGCCTGATGGTAACCATTTAATACAAATATTGAAAAATCAACACAATAAATTGTCGTCCCTAGAGATCGATTGTTTTATTCAAGTAACTGATATTGTTTTCTGATTCTCTGTGTAAAAAATAAGACATTTGTAATCAACACATTTGTAATCACTGGCAGAGTCTGTCTAGCTATTTTTAGCACAAAGCAAACAGAGTCATGCTTTCCCCTTACAACAGGGACTTAATTAATTTATACGAAGTAAAACTCTTGCCATTTTCTTTCGCCTTACGTGATCTCTCTGCTATTTTTCCGCATTTGTGACATAGAAACGGCGGGTGTACATCAGGGAGATGATTACTAAATTTTAGATTCCAGATGTCAACACATTCAGTCTTCAAAACAGAAGCTTTTACTTTTCTGGAATCGTCACATCGTCACGTTTGATCCACATATTCGACAACGGTCTTCAAGATATTCATAATGTTTGCTTTGACTTTCTGAAAGAGAGCAAGCAGAAACATATTGGTTAAATTAAAACTCAATTAACAGACAACATATACACATGCATTTAAGTATCACAAATCTCTATATATAGCAGAAGTTAGTACTCCATAGTTCTACATAGTGCATGATAAACAATATATGCATGTAGCTATTCACGAAATACTCTTGTTTGAGAAATATCTAGTACGATCGATCTTATAAATAACAGCTTCACACTAGCTCTGAAGCCAATTTACAAAAGAAAACACAGCCTTTAGCGACCGATAGAGCGAACTCGTAAACGTAAACATGTAAGCTGCAGTGCGCGTATTGATTACTTAGGCAAATTGTATACTCAGAGACAAAATCAAAACGGCCCAGCGTTCTATAGACCGGCCCAAATTGAGACTTCGCACAATAGAAGACGAATATCTTCTTAACGTAGACAATGTATTTAGGAAAATGGGGTTTGAAATGTTGCTTTGAAGTACCAATGTGGTTAAAAAATTTACTCACCTTTTGCCATCACCTTGCTTCATCACTCCGGTAATCAGCTGAAACTGTACTCTGAATAATGCTCTTCAACGTGGTATATGTTAATCTCGCAAAGATATTTGTGAAGTATCTTCAACACCCTAAAAAAAAATTGTTACGGCGGGAAAAAGGAACCACCGGAATGATGACGTCATACTCCTTTTCGAAAACAAACTACGGTAGCCAAATTTGGTGACTAATTTGGATTGATAACGATGATAGCAACAATGATGATGATGGTGATGCTAAAGATGAAAAGATAATAATTATCATCAAATATATAATACTATTTGTTATATCTTTTTGTAGTTGTTCAATTCTAAGAGCAATCCCAATCCTGGTTCAGTTGTGACCAATGTTTCTATTGGCCGCGTTGTTGAAGCTCGCTTCTTTAAGTTCAAGCCATACCGGCCAACTTCGGACAGAGGCATAATCGGTTTAAGAATAGAACTGATATGGTGCATTCAAGGTATTTTGAATTTCATTTTGTTTGGATATTTTATATAATAAATAGAAAACTCTATCGAGTGATAAAGCAGTTGGGAATTTCAAGAAGATTCGAGAAGGTCGAAAAGCACTCCGCTTTCTCCAAACGCTTCTCTCGTCTTCTTAAAATTTTAGTCCAACGTGCACTAATATCATAAATAGCGTAAAATGATTTTTTCAGGTAAATATATGTCTTAATATTTTGTCACTGTCATATGAAAGAACCACCTGGAATAGTTATGTTTGGAAGGTTTGGATGCCTTTGCTAAAATGTCAATGAAGTTATGCTCAAAGCAAAATGTAGCTATTTGTATGTAATTTTCTGCTGAGGCCTTTGTTGCCTCGTTTTGGTGGGTTTTTTTTTCTTCAAATTCTTCTAGCTTCTGCAGATTTAATCGTTTTTATTTTTTTAGTTATTGTTATGGTGAATGCCTATAGTATGATAGCTATTTTGTTCTTAAACTGAATATCAATTTTAAATATTATGATGGTCGTCTATAACTCGCGCGGTCTACATCAAATATTATACACCTATTTCAAAAATCGTTGTCGCAGCCGGAGCTACAGTCCACACTCTAAAGCCTGCAAAGGATATCGGTAATATGAACATAATTTGTGATTTATTACACGTTTTGTCAAGAAATATTCCTTTCATCATCTACTACTGCAACAACTTGTTATGGCCATATAACACAAACACGTACAACCAAAATATGCTATGAATAAATAAATAGAGAAGAGAAGAAAATACCGACATCCTTTGCAGGCTTCAGAGTGTGGCCTGTACCTTTGATTGCGACAACGATTTTTGAAATAGGTATATAAAACTCGATATATAGAGTACACTGCTTCGTTTTCTTTTCTTTTTCTTCAAAACATTATGACGATAGGCTATATGAATTCTTCAAATGTGTACCTTCTTGCATCTTTTCGAAATATGAAGTGTTTTCCGACGATTCAAGTACTTTTCTTTCAGTAAATGAAATCGACCGAAGAGGATTGTCGGTGACTTCACAGCAAAAAGTAGACATTCAATATAAATAATAACTGATAAGCTTTATTAGACATGAAATATCGCTTGAGAGATACCTTAATTACTGCTATTATTTAGTAATTTTGAAACTCCAACGTTAATTCTTTGATATTTTACTAAAATTGTCAAGATAAACTGAGTACTAAATCTGGCCTAGAAAATTCCAATTAAAACTTATGCAAATCAGGACGAATCTGTATGAGATACACAACCTCATCCACGGTTTTGCCAATTTGTCATGAATTATTAATGATTTTTTTAATGCATGGAAGAGTGCAAATAGTGTTTTCGTGATTTATTTACTAAATTGTACACAATTGTGATAATTGGAGTGAATTTAGTGAAACTGTTGAATAGGTAAATGAAATTTAGTTAGATATAGAGTTGACCTAATCTAAAATAGTAAAAGCCCGCCAAACTAACTGTCAAACAAATTAGGGTGGTTCCTTTAAACACAACTTGAATGAGTAAACATCAGTAGAAAAATAATGCATATAATCTTGTCGTTCTCCATAGGAAAAAAAACCCGGAAAAAAACCCCGAACAGTTTTCACGTGATTTCAAACTGATGTGACGTAATAGTAACTATCCCCTATCTAGCTAATTTAGGTGATGTCAACGTAAATATATACTTTATTTGATTCATGTTAAAGAATAGAAAACCTATAAGTAACCTATGTTTTTTTTATCCACAGTACTACCATCGACCACTACACAGGCCCCCAGTACCACACAGGCACCGAATGGCGCTACACAGCCACCAAGTACCACACAGGCACCCAATGGCGCTACACAGCCACCAAGTACCACACAGGCACCGACTACCACTGCATCTTTATTACTGGTTGTCGCCAGCTTCATTGTCGTTATCACCTGTAGTAGTGATATTAGACTTATAAAAGCGCTATTTCCGGGACATCAATAACAATGAGTTAAAGTTCCAATGCTTGATTAAGGAAACAAGTCTTAAGCATTTTCTTAAACCAGGCAGTGTAACTAAAGTCCTTTCTAGTAAGTTGTTCTAAAGTTTAGGAGTTGCATCATTACTAAACGCACGGCTCTATATAGGTCTTGAGGTTAGATGACGATCTCAGAAAATCACAACCGTAACAGTGGTTTTGATATGTGGTAATGATTACCATACCATATGGTCAACTTTCGCAACTTTTCAACTTTACTACAGATACATGAAAAAAATATCATATGCCCTTGGCGGGAATTTGATATTTTTCTCATGTATCTGTATTTCACTTATACATTTAAAACTTAGAACTAAGAATGCATTACGTCCAAATAGATAACTCTAATACTGGGCGAACACATACATACACCAAACGTATTTTAACTCATTTTAATTGATCAACTTTAAAATTAACCATGAATTTGAGAAGCAAGTACGCTTCGTTGTTGTCACACACTTCTCAATGTTTTGATATCGGATAAAACACTCTTTCCCGTGTTTGTTCATTACATCAAGCTTTCTTTAAATGGAAACTAGCGAGTAAACTAGTATCAAAATGAGACCTTAGGCCAATATGGCGCTTTGCACTCGGCGCGCGGTAAAAAATAATTTCATTCTCATTAAAAAAAAATCCTCAGATAGCCAGGCTAGTTGTGCTTTAACTAGATTTAAGTATTAATTTTGTTTTTCAATTTTAACTCATCAAAGGCTCTTTTGTCCTTAAGGCCCGTGCAAACGCACGCAACATTGTTGAACCAACATGGTTGCTCCAACATGTTGGGCCCGTTTAAACACCCTGTTGGATGATGTTTGATGAAACTCATCCAACATTTCTTTTGTTCTCGTGTTCAACAAACCGTATCGCAACAATGTTGGCCAGCAATGTTGCGTGCGTTTTCTCTGGCCTTTACATGTATGTGTGTTTGTATGTTTTTGACCGAGTACATTTATATTGTTTTTATGTAAAGCAGGAACCTGATTCTTGTTAATTAACTTAGTGGTTTTATTCAGGTGCCAGCTCTCCTTAGATATTAATGAAATAATCCCAAAGTGTAATTAGGCTACAATGTTGGGAGCAAAATAAATATTTTTTGTTGTTACTTTTGTTGTTGTTGTTGTTGACATTGTCAGCTGTATATTAATCAATATTTTCAACTGTACATATTTAGTTGACATCCTTCTTAAAAGTACAAATAATAATTGGAATTCGAAAGACCTGGAAATTGTTTGAAATGCGGCCTCGTTCCGTAAATTCAAGACCGATCGGGCACGGTTTTTCACTATCCGGACCTTCAGGTCGGTAAATAACCTATATATATGTGAATAGAAACTAGCGAGTTATAAACTAGTATAGGCTGCGTCGGTGTTTGATATAAACGATAGGTAATAGAATGAAATTTGTAACACCGTAAAAATTAGCGAGTAGACTAGTATAGGCTGCGTCGGCGTTTGATATGAACGATAGGTAATAGAATAAAATTTGTAACACCGTAAAAAATGTTGACTTAGCTTTACTTAAATGGAAACTAGCGAGTAAACTAGTTTAGGCTGAGCCGATGTTTGATATGAACAATGGGTAATAGAATGAAATTTGTGACACCGTAAAAAATGTTGACTTAATATAAGGACGCTCGGGTCATTAATTTTCGCGCTCACCCAGAAACGTTTGAAAGGCCGTAGTTCCCGCGTCAGAGCGTATTTTGACAAGATTTTTTAACACTTGTCTAGATATAGAATAAATTGGTGTATGATTATGAATAAAGTTTTTAAAAAAGTTATTTTTAATAAAATAACTTACCACAGAACCTGTAGGCCTCTCTGCCACGTTTCATTCTTTTTATATTTCTCTGTTAGCCAAACAAATATCTGCCCTTCGTTTGAGTGATTTGCTATTATTGACCATTTTCTCCTTGTTTTTATTACACAGGAGATTTATACACGTGTAAACATTACCGAGCATAAACAGTAGTAATATTCTAGCTTTCCTAATAATCAGGGTTTTTTTAAAGTTTTGCGAGGGTTAGTCAGCGTGCGTTTCGTAAAAGCATGAAAATATGTATAACTCAAAAAAGGTGAAATAAAAACAAACCAGCCCCGGCTGCAAGGCGAAGGCAAATATACCCAAGTTCAGAATTTTATTTGACCCCCTCAAAATGTTTCAATCGCTATAAAATTTAGACTGAGGCGTACTTGAAAATATGGTGGACTTTTGATAGCGAAAAAATAAAATAATTCTATTTCTGATTTTTTCGTTAGCGTGCTCAGAAGAAAAATTTGGAATTTTTGCACGAAAACTGACAAAGTTTTGCCGACTTGTATCCTTTCCAAAAAAACACCCCTTGGACAAAATTTGTTGTTCAAATTCACTGAAAATGTAGGAACACGTCCTGTTAATACCTGGCTGGAAGGATTTAGTCGTATCTTTTCAAAGTCCGTTGTTTGCGGTGATGCGGTTTTGTGTGATTTTTGGTGCGGTTTTATTTATTTATCCCCAATCCCCCCCCCCCCCCCCGCCTAACCCCCCCCCCCCCCCCCTCTTCCAAAGTTCAGGAGCTACAGTATGACTAAACGCACGACTCCATACAGGTCTTGTAGTCTTGTATTTGAAAATCATAACCATGACAGTAATTGTGAGGTGAGGGAATGATTAGCATACCCTTCGGCCAAATTTCGCAAACTTTCAATTTTAATACAGATACATATGATGAAAGTACCATATGTTCTTGCTGGGAATTTGATAATTTTCTCATATTTTGTCAGCTCAGTAAATTAAATGTAAAAGCTAATTAAAAGAAGCAATTAAACGTTATTTGCCTTTCCTTTGTGTAATAGCTCTTATCGCAGTTGAGCACGTGCAAGTCAAACAAACCATCGGTATCGCTGTGAGCGTATCATCATTGACGAGGCTATCGGGCCAAGCTTTCCTTCGCTAGCAAAGAGTTTATTGCAGATAAACACATCATCGCATCGTTTTCATAAATATATTTGATATAGAAAGTTATTTCTCCCTCCACAACTATGGTCAACGATTCAGTACCGAGTCTTTAAATGTATGAAAATAAGTTCTAAAGAAGAATATAGTTCAGTGTTTCCCTGCTATCCTCGTTATGGTATTTTTCAAGCTTTTAAAATTCTCATGAACTTAATATTTTTTGTCTCAAACGATTTACGTGAGTTGATTTTGATGTAGAGGTGAGTTGAAATATGAAATGGCGGCCATATATTATTAAAAGATTATTTTCCGAGCGTGAGGTCTGTACAGGAAAATATCAGACCGAGGTCTTGACAGTACGGAACGAGCGCAGCGAGGTCCGTACAAAAAGACCGAGGTCTGATATTTTTCCGGACAGACCGAACAATCGAGGTTAATAAATCGTTTATTATATGGCTTTTTTTCTTAGAGATGTACGAAATTGCAAATATTTTATCGCCAAATCTCTCATTGTTGAATGAATAAAAATACATTAAACACACACTAAACTGGCTAAATAACACTTTGCAGGCATGAAAAGGCAAAACTTTAACAAAATATTTATTGCAATACTTTACAAGTTGTTTTTTAATTTCCCAGTCTAAAAAAAATACGAAAATTGGACCGTTGTCATGGTAACGGTCTGATATGGGAAAATATCAGACCGGAAATCAGCCAATCAATAATAATAATATTAATTATTCGATGTATACGTGCAGACATGGAAAACTACTGACTTCCGGATCCAAATATATCTAATTGCACGTAAATCAAACAAAAAGTCTACGAACCCTGAGAAATAATCATAAGTTTGTGTTGTCCACTGTTCAAAGTACGAACGTGAATCAAGTCAGTGCAATTGATGATGATGCTTATCTTAGATTTATTTCTTTTTTCGAATACTACTTTGAATACTCCTTTGAATTAATTCTTCTTCGAATTCTCTTTCGAATTCTCCTTCGAATTCTCCTTCGAATTCTCCTTCGAATACTCCTTCGAATTCTTCTTTTCCTTTTCTTTTCTGTTTTGTTCTCCTTCTCCTTCTCCTTTATCTTATACACTTCCTTTTTCTCCTTCTTCTCCATCTTTGAATTCTCTTTTTCAAACTATTAAACTCTTTAACTTCTTCACTATTTTCGAATTCACTATTATCTCTTCTCTACCTTAATATGAAGAGTACTAGTATATTTTGTTCGTCTCTTTCTTATGCAGAATACTGTGCAACACTACTTGATGGTTCCCCTCTTGACATTACAATAACATCATTTTAAAATGCTCAAGAACTTAATATTGTTGTGTCTCAAACGATTTACGTGAGTTGATTTTGATATAGTGGTTATTTGAAATATGAATTAAAGTGCAACTAATAACTAATTCCAAACTTTTTCAAACGAGCCCTTATAGTCTTAAAAACATTACCCCCAAAAAAATTCTTATTTTTGGTGAAATCCTGATTTTTAAAAGAGATTTGAAGTTGCCCCATAAATTCACACGACCGCGCGAATGAGGAGACTAGTAGTGATGTCATCAGGGTGAGCGTCTTCGAAAACCCCCAAAGGAATGTATGGGAAATTTGTAAACATTAGAAGTTTTTCGAATATTTAAAGCTGTAAAATCACCCTTTTGGTAATCTAAGTAATTTTTATCGAAAGCATATCATCTTGTGAATCAGATTCACTAATTTTAAAAGAAAGAAGCAACTATGAAAGCCACTATGGTTTTTGTGAGAAAGTAGAATGCATTAATGCAAAGACGCCCGCGGTCAAGACATGAAGAAACTATAAAGTGAAGATGAGTATTCACGTTGATACTATGCGCTGATGAACTGCTAGCTGACAAAGGATATCAGAATACAGTAAGGGAATCAAAGCTGCCGAAGAACAAGAAGCTGATTAAAAGCGAATAAAAGTTAACAAAGAGCAAGAAAGCTTGAATCCAAAACTTGAATCTCGCCGTACAAAAAAGATGATTGTCGCTGTTATCACGACAGCTAAACTTTAATGAAAGCTTTTTAAAATTCTCTCTAATTTAGCGATTGCCGTGCAAATAGATATTGAAAGTGTCTAATTCTAAATAGTAGTAAGAAAAAATTATTTCAGACTATTTATATTTCAGACTAAATAATCGAGATAGACTGATTTTGTGAGCTTCGACATAACAATAACACGACCTCACAGTCGGCAGCATTCAAACATTAACTCGCGAGTGTAATGCATGTATTTTATTATTTCACTTGAAAAATTCCTTTCAATTTCACTGACATAATATGTAAGATGTTTGCAAATGATTTTACGGGAATTTATCACTGTAATTAATCTTGTTTGCTTGTATCGTGCTTGTCGGCACACTATAGCTAATTGTCACTCACGGCGTCTGAGTAGCGATCTGAAATCAAAGATTCGAAGCTGTTTAAACTAAAAACTATATTAAAATTAAAGATATATTATTACGAAAACTCAATGTCATCTACCGAAAGAGGATTTTTAATACCTTATTCGTTCTGAAAGTAAAAATTAGAAGTTTTGCACGAAAACTGACAAATATATTTTTGCTGAATTGTATCCTTTCCCAAATAACATCACGTGGACTAAATTTGTTGAAATTCACAGACAATGTAGAAAAATGTCATGTTAATACCTGGCTGGAAGGATTTTGATTTATCTCTTCAAAGTCTGTTGTTATCGGTAAATATTATAAAACAATGAATTTTTGCTAGGAAAAAGATTGTCCCGTTTTTATTCAAAATCGGTGAGATGATTTTTTTTTAAACTTTGCCAGATGGTTGACCTAGGTAACAGCTTTAAAGTAGGCTATGTGGTTTTAAAAGTTTAGGTCGATTTTTTTCCCAAAATAGGCTTCATAGAAATTAGGCGGCGTTATCATTTGTCGGCTAAAATATTATAGATTTTATTAAAAATAAAAAACTTTATTCTATATAAGAGTGAATGGTCTGATCCCAGGTGTAATCGATGTAGATGAGGCATGATCGTCCGGGGTGGTGTAGTCTTGAGAAAGACTGATGGTCGTTAATGAGTCTATTGTAGGAAAGCTGTACTTGAAAGCTGGTACACCGGCTTAGAACAAAAGCCACTTAACCGTTGTATAACACTACCGGCTTCCTACAATAGACTCATTAACGACTTCAAGCTTTCCGCTAACACAATGACCAACACCTACCCACGCATCAACAACAACATTACCGACGAACCAGACACATAAATAACACCGCTGTCTTTTCATTTTCTTTACTCTGAAGATGACTTCCGCTCAGGTTGTCGAAACGTCAGACATCAACACCATCAGTCTTTCTCAAGACTACACCACCCCGGACGATCATGCCTCATCTACATTTATTCTATATGTAGACAAATGTTAAAAAATCTTGTCAAAATACCCTCTGACGCGGGAACTACGGCTTTTCCAGTCAAACGTCGCCGGGTGAGTGCGAACATTACTGAGTCGAGCCTCCTTAAATGGTGTAGAAGGATTCTAATGGCGGCCATATTATTATTCGATGTGTACGTGCAGAAACGGAAGCTACTGACTTCCAAATATATTTAATTTCACGTAATCAAATAAAAAGTCTACGAACCCTGAGAAATAATCATATGTTTGTGTTCTGCTGTTCAAAGTACGAAGGTGAATCGATGTACACATGTAGACATGGAAAACTACTGACTTTCAAATATATTTAATTGTACGTAATCAAACAAAAAGTCTACGGACCCTGAGAAATAACCATATGTTTGTGTTCTGCTGTTCAAAGTACGAAAATGAATCGATGTACACGTGCAGACATGGAAAACTACTGACTTTCAAATATATTTAATTGCACGCGAATCAAATAAAAAGTCTACGAACCCTGAGAAATAGTCATAAGTTTGTGCTGTCCGCTGTTCAAAGTACGAATGTGAATCAAGTCTGCAATCATGATGCTTATCTTAGTTTTATTTCTTTTTTCAGAAGTCCTACACGGCGTGGAAAATGCAGGTAAATTAAATATATTCTCTTACCAGAAATGATCTCATTATTATAATGTTTTACTTCCGTTTCCTCTCTCGTTTTAGTTCAATCGCCTTCTCCTTAGAATCCTTCTACACATTTGTGTTGTCCGCTGTTCAAAGTACAAATGTGAATCAAGTCTGCAATCATGATGCTTATCTTAGTTTTATTTCTTTTTTCAGAAGTATTGCCCGGCGTGGAAAATGCAGGTCAATTTAATATATTTTCTTACCAGAAATGATAATGTTTTACTTCAACGTTTCCTCTCTCGTTTTACTTTAATCGCCTTCTCCTTCGAATCCGCCTACACCTAACTTGAGGGTTAAGTTCAATTCTCCTTCTCCTTCTCCTTCTCCTTCTCCTTCTCCTTCTCCTTCTCCTTCTCCTTCTCCTTCTCCTTCTCCTTCTCCTTCTCCTTCTCCTTCTCCTTCTCCTTCTCCTTCTCCTTCTCCTTCTCCTTCTCCTTCTCCTTCTCCTTCTCCTTCTCCTTCTCCTTCTCCTTCTCCTTCTCCTTCTCCTTCTCCTTCTCCTTCTCCTTCTCCTTCTCCTTCTCCTTCTCCTTCTCCTTCTCCTTCTCCTTCTCCTTCTCCTTCTCCTTCTCCTTCTCCTTCTCCTTCTCCTTCTCCTTCTCCTTCTCCTTCTCCTTCTCCTTCTCCTTCTCCTTCTCCTTCTCCTTCTCCTTCTCCTTCTCCTTCTCCTTCTCCTTCTCCTTTTCCTTCTCCTTCTCCTTCTCCTTCTCCTTCTCCTTCTCCTTCTCCTTCTCCTTCTCCTTCTCCTTCTCCTTCTCCTTCTCCTTCTCCTTCTCCTTCTCCTTCTCCTTCTTCTAACTTTCATGGTCAAACTAATTCTTAGCTCCAATTATTTTTAAGTTAAAACCTATTTACCATCTTCTCCACCTCATTATTATAATATAAAGAATACTCTTATATTATTTTGTTCATCACTTTCTTATACAGAGTAATGTGGACCACTTCTTGATGGTTCCCCTCTTGACATCACAAGAAGATCATTTTCTGCCTTCTCCATCTCCTTCATATTCTACCTTCTTCTACTTCTTTTTTCCTCCTTCTAATTCTCCTTGTCAAGCTATTTCACAAGCTCGTTAACTTCTTTACTATCTTCTCAACCTCATTATCTTAATATAAAGAATAATATGTTCTTTTTTATAATACTTTTTTGTGCAGAGTACTGTGGACCACTACTTGATGGATCCCCTCTTAACATCACAAAAAGTTCATTTTCTGCCTCGTCGTCTGACCCTGGTCTTCCACTATTATCTGGACAGCCATGGAGACCATCAAGTGGAGATGGTTCTCCATTTTTAACCGTAGACCTTGGTAAATAGCAATGAAATACTATCGTTTGTTTCACCATATATATAGTGATATTGACTAAGTAGTCATGATACTAAATAAAAACTATATATTTTGTAGTAACTATTTTGATCTTTTTTCATGGTTTACGTGTTAATATTTTTAAGGGCAAAAAGCAAACGTGAAATCGATGTTGTGGGCTGGTGATCCAACTCAAGACGATACTACTAGCCAGATGTTCCTGCATTACAGCAACGATGGCGTTACCTTCACATGTGTGACTAAGCCGTCCTCCCCAACTTGCAAGGTATTAAAAATATCAAACATGATAATGATGATGATGATGATGACGATGATGATGATGATGATGACAGTGATGATGATTTATATGGTGTTGGTGATGACACACTGTATTAACGTGCTGAGTAGATACACCTCACTATATTGAGTTAATCATACATTCAGGATGATACTTTATAGTGAGTTAACCCAACTCCATATTGAGTAAAAGTGAAGTTAAACTCAATATATTGAGTACATTGCACTTGAACACACTTAAAAATGTCCAGAAGCACTCGCTTTCAGCTCGTGCTTCTTGACATTTTCTCTTGTGTTCAAATTGCCAAGCGTGCGGTTACAATAACTTTATTTAACGAGGGATACATAATAACCTTTAAACAGTTTTCTAACTTATGGCCCTATCAGAGTATAAACCACGTTAAATATTGATGAATGGTAAAATCAACAATAACAGTGATGATGGAAATGAGAATGATATAAAATGTAAAATAATAATGATGAATATGGTGATACTGGTAACACTGTACTGATATGACAACGATGATGACAACAATGATTATGATGATGATTACGATAGAACGATAATGTTTAATTTATCTACACTGTTTAATTTATTATAAAATTGATCATTAGTATTTGTTATATCATTTTGTAGGCGTTCTTTTCTAAGGACCTTCCCAATCCTGGTTCGGTTGTGAACGAAGAATCTATTGGCTATGTAATTGAAGCCCGCTTCTTTAAGTTCCTACCAATAGAGCCAAAAGGCAATGGCAGAAACGATTTAAGAATAGATCTGAAAGGATGCTTCAAGGTATTATGGGTTAGGCTTTCTTGTAGAGTTTTAGACACCAACGAGAATAGGGGTTCTTGCGTTATCTGAAAAACATAGGGACTAGACAAAATTAAATAAGAAAAGGAGGGGAAAAGAACCCCAAAAACCTGATTTTCTACCAAAACTCCATACTAACATATATGTGTTACACGTTTCTTTCTCTTAAATTGAAATGAGTATTAGCCTGCGTAAACAACAACAACACACGGACAGTTTTAAGTAATAGATAAAATATGAGCGGGAGACCTTTATGGGCATTCAAAAAGGCGAGCCACAGGCGAGCCTTTTTAAGCCCATAAAAGTCAGACGCGAATATTTTATATGACTTATCAAATCCCAACATTCATTGAAACTCATTTACTAATAAGTTATTAAAAAAAAGTCCAAGATTAAGGCACATTTCTAGTAATGACGTGATCATTACATTTTGATCATGCGCAGTGTCACTCTTGACATCCCACATTTGAAAGAGGTCTTGTAAGGTACAGTAGGAGGCTGCTAGGAAAGTGAGATGGTTTGAAAAACCGGCAAAGGTCGATGATGCGATGAGACCTTTGCTGGTGTTTGTGCCATCAGCACTATTAACTTTGATAAAGATTGGATCAGATCTTTATCAAAGTTAATGAAACTGATGCATAAAACATCAATCCTTTATTGGGATTTAAAGGTGTGTACATGTGACCACAATGGACAACCATGATTGGACTAATAGGTCATGAATTATTCATGAATTTGATAAGTGATTTTAAATTTATATGAAATCATCTAAAATTGGCCATGTTCTAAATGGGAAGGGTTGAGGAGGGGACTGGGTACAAGTTTCTAGAGTTAATGCAATTAAGAAATATAGTTCATAGCATGAAAGAGCACATTAAAATATACAAGATTGCAGGGTTACATTATATTCTGTTGAATAATGACCAAGTAGCAGCTTTTCAAAGAGTTTAGAGGGACAGCTGTCCCTACAAACCATACATTCCCTTGTAATTTTATGGAACTTTGAGAGCCTATTGCAATGGAAATGTATAACCAAATAGCATCAAAATTTGTGATATGGTATATTTTGATGTGTTTTTCATGTTAGGTAATTTATTTATTAATTGCATTAATTCTACAAACTGGTATCCAGTCCCCTCCTAGCCACTCCTCGTTTAAAACATGGCCTATAGTACCTACCCCATATCAAATTTAGGTGGTTCAACTAGTATGTCCTTTGGTCGGACTAAAAACATTTTAAACAATAAAAGCACTAATTAGTAACCTATGTTTTTTCCACAGTAAAGCCATCGACCACTACACAGCGACCCACTACCACATAAGCTTCGACAATAACTGCATCTCCTTTATATTATAGATAAAATATGAGCGTAATATGGGATTTAGTTTGGGAGTGATTCTTCAAGGAGAGACATTAAACAATGTCGAATTTAATATAAATTTTCATCAAGAAATCAAGAAATATAATATTGTGGTGTATGATGTGAGGTCTATTATAAAATAAACACCTTGTTACTTTAAACTTGATGATTTGATTTTTTTGATTCTCAATGTCAGTTAAGTTTTATACACATGCGCAATGACAAAAATGACTCCCACACGCGTAGGAGTGTACAGCGATATCAAGTTATAAACCCATAACAAATAAAATGAAATTCCGAAACAGCGTGTAAATTTTACGTACCTGTTTCGACGATAGTCCCGGTGAGGCGTTAATTGTCGTATATCAGGGATTATATACCTCATGAACAGTAATGAGGGAAAATTAGTTCTAATTCTCCCTCGTTACTATGTATGAGGGAAAATTAGAACTAAATTTCCCTCATACATAGTATTAAATGAGGAAAGATTAGTTCTATTTTTTCCCTCATTACTATTCATGGAGAGAGATGTTAGCAATATAACGTCCCTCTTAAAAAATGGAACCCGAGGTGATCATGGTATTATTTGATTAAGACACGGGCAAACGGTTTCAGCATTTGCTTCAACATCCGTTCGATTTTGTTGAATGGCAATGTCGAGGCTGTTTGCCACCCCATTTCAACATTGTCATTGAAACCGTTTATCCCCCTACGTTCAACATCGTTTAACAACCATTCTACAGCGTTCAACAAAATCGAACCAATGTTGAAGCAAATGTTGAAGCCGTTTGCCCGGGCCTTTAGGTGTTTCAATTAAACAAAGCTAAACAAACTCAACGACAACACTTCAAATGCCGCCCGTGTAAACAAGGTTGAGACAAGAGCGCTAGCATCTTTTGTAGGACATAAAAAGTAGCAACACAGGCGTTCTTGTAGGTTTTTGGTGAACAAATCGGATTTTGGGGTTCCTGTGCTGTCTTGATACCCGCGAGAAAAAAAGGAAAGGCTGGGGAGAGGGGGAAGCAAGAGGACGTTGAAACTTCACAAGAACGCCTGTTTTGTTGGCTAATAAAACCGTATTTAATGATGACAACAAGTTATAAAACCAGATTTAGGCCTCGTCTGCACGAATCCGATCCGGCTGAAACCGCATAGAAATATTTGCGTCCACACGAATCTGCGTATCCGGAGGATTCAAGTAAAAGTATGCGGTTTCGGTAACCGGATTCAATGGCTTCGTGTGGACGATATGCCGATTCGCATCAAAAAGTATGCAGTTTCAAAAGTATCCGGATCCGTGAAGACGGGGTCTTATAAAATCGGATTTAATGATGAGAACAGAGCTTTGTAATACAACGCTAACGAAGCATTGTCATATCGCTAACTCTATTGTTTATCATTTCTTTAAACACGCTTAAAAAAATGTTTAAAACAATTGTTTAATAATAAAACAACTAGAAATTATGCAAGCAAGTACAAGTATCGTCACCACAATCCCATGGCTCGTATGTAACTTAGTATAAGCCTGAAGTCGTTCGGAAAGAGTACCTTGCCTTAGAAGAGAAGAGAGCATAATGTTGATAAGAGAACAAGGCAAACATCGAATGGTTTCTTCTTCATGGCTCTTATAATTCTGAACAGCTAGATAATTTAACACTGAAGCGTTTTGAATGACAGACCGGCACTTTACTTGGAATTCTAATATGGCGGACGAAAAGCGAAGGAAGCTGGCTATTTCAATCAATTAAACAATATAACTGATGCTTTTTTCGAGCCAAAGCCAAAGAAAAATCAAAAATTAACTTACGGCAAACAAGCAATCATGCAATGTGGAGTGCAGTATTACTGGGAAAACGGAGGGAAATGTGTTATCTAGACATTACCTTTACAACGTAATCGAACCAGCCAATGAATTAATCAACGGTGGTTTACTGAGCGGGCAAAACGCAGATTGAAAGTATAAACTAGATGTCTGTTCCTGTAAAAAACGTGCATTGAGTTGTACCTATAGCTACATATGGTAAGTAAACACAAAGTCAATCCAAATATTTAGACGTAATTCATGGCAATATGACCGCCAATTCATTGTCATTTTTTTTTTTATTCATATGCTAATTGACCACTACATCAAAACAGTAAAACCCCGTTAATCCGGCAACGAAGGGATAGCCCAAAGTGGCTGTATTAACGGGGTGGCCGCATTAAGCGGGTACATTTTATAGTACGTAAATGCATTTCGTCTGGACCTGAAAAACTGGCCGCAATAGCGGGGTGGACGTAATAAGCGGGTGGCCGTAAGGCGGGGTTCCGCTGTATAGATTAGAATGACATCCACAAAGATAAAAGGTTTGAGACAAAATTATTAAAATATTGAGAAGTGTGAAAACAGCACACTACATGCCAGTTGTCAGTTAAAATTTGAGTCTTTTATTTGTCAGTTGTCAGTTTGGCTTGTCAGTTAGCCTCCGGTTAGTTGGGATACCTGTGGTACGTTGTTATACTCGGACGAATAAAATATCGAGGAGAAGAGGAATGGGAGGTCAAAATGTAGACAAAAAAAAACATCATTTCTTCAAATGCCAGTTAATAGATAAGTTTTGTTGTCAGTAAACAGTTAAAATTTCCATCCTTTGTCACTCGCTAACTGTTCTTTTTATGGCTGTTTGTCAGCTAACTCCATTCATAACGATCGCGTGCAAAACTAATATGTGACACAGGTAATTATTGACTCGTTTATTATACACAAACAAAGACCCTAACGGCTGGAACTAAAATATACTCTCTTGGAACTAAAATATACTGTCTTGGAACTATAATATACTCTCTTGGAACTAAAATATACTGTCTTGGAACTAACTTGTACGTCTTTGATGAAAATAGATCAAGCAATAAGCAAATTAACTGGATAAAAGACTCCTAAAACGAATACACAAAATCGATCATAAAACCAAGCATGGCGTGTTTTCATCACCAGGCCCTCTCGGATATAACCACAGGGAGCCCATGTCACAAATATAAATATATCCCTTACAGATCGGTAAATCATATTGTACATAGTAACTAATAACATTTCTTGGAAAGGGTATTCAACTGATATATACACACTTTTCTCCGTTCTTTTTCATTGTTGTTCCATCTTATATACATATATTTTGTCTTGTAAAAAGCATTGAGAGTTTTAAATGCATTTTTTTAAAGAAATTTAAGTAGAGTGGAAACCCGCTATACGACTACCTGCTTAATACGGCTACCCCGTTATTGCGGCCAGTTTTTTAGGTCCCAATTAAATGCGTGCCCATACGTTTTCTATAAGATTTACCCGCTTAGTACGTACGGACATCCCTTTAATACGGCTACTTCGGTGGCAAAATTAACGGGGCTCCATTGTATAATTATCATTATTATTATTATTACTCTGGATTGATTCCTGTGGAATCCGAGTATAGGTTTCGCCTTTATTTTTCATCTTCATCGCCAAAATGCCACGCACGCGCAGTATGGTCAATGTCACTTATACACACAAATATACGAAATAAACTGATTTATTACAGTAATTCGGTGTTTAAATAAATCAAACACACTCAAATATAGATGGTAATAAACCATTAACTAATGTATTAGTGTGATAATAAGTTTGACAATTTTAAGTTTTCGCCGAATTTATTGCCGACAAGCGATCAGTTTTGAAAGCGCTTAAGAACCAACCGACACAAACACAACAGTACTTCGATTCAAATCACGTAATAAAACACATGATATTCTGTGTATGATTTAACCTAAAAGGAAACATATTGATTCGCGAGCCAATCAAGCAACTAATGAGCTAGCATCCATGCGTTTGTCGGTGATCGTGAGGGCTCGTGAATCAAACAGTTCTCATTGGTGTTCGTGTTGATCTCCTGTGATCTTCCTTTGTCTTTTTAATGTATTCCCAAAGTACAAATGTTCTATTTGTATGGCAACGTTTTTGAAATTAGGTGTATACATTAAACTTATTTTGTACACGCAGTTATGCGTCTTGTTATCATTATTATTTGCTCGATTCAACAGAGAGTTGGAACCCAATTCAACCAATTTAAAAACTCCGAGAATGAAATAATCCCATTGCCATCGTTATCCATGTTTTCAAATTCTCTGTCACTGTTAACCTGTGTGTACCCAAGCGAACGTACCAGTAGAGTGAACTCGTTTCGATCTAAAGAACCATTGTCATTCTTGTCGAATAATTTGAAGAGTTCTACCGCCTTTGATATTATGTGGAATCTTGATGAGTCACTGATAAGGACAAAGCGCTCGCCGCTGTGTAACCACGTCACGAGGTCGTTCAAGGTGACTTTGTGGTCTCCTCTCTTGTCGATTAGAAGAATGAATACCTGTAAGACAAGAACAACATGAACATGAAAATACAATGGAACCCCGTTAATCCGGCCACCTAGGGGACAGATCAAAGTGGCCGTATTAACGGGATGGCCGTATTAAGCGGGTACATTTTATAGAAAACGTATTGGCATGCATTTCATAGGGGCCTAAAAAACTGGCCGCAATAACGGGATGGCCGTATTAAGCGGGTGGCCGTAAGGCGGGATTCAGCTGTACAATAAGAGCATCATCATCATCATTATCATCATCATTTCTATTATTATTATCATCATTACCATGGTTTAATACCCTGCAATCATTGCAACAATCAGCATCATCGTTACCCAACCTCGTTCCCAGGGCCTCGTTACCATGCCTCATCATCTTCACCATCATTACCATCATCATCGTTACCATCATCATCGTTACCATCACCATCGTTACCATCATGATCGTTACCATCACCATCATTACCATCATCATCATTACCATCATCATCGTTACCATCATCATCGTTACCATCATCATCGTTACCATCATCATCATTACCATCATCATCGTTACCATCATCATCGTTACCATCATCATCATTACCATCAACTTCATTACCATCATCATCGTTACCATCATCATCGTTACCATCATCATCATTACCATCATCATCATTACCATCATCATCATTACCATCATCATCATTACCATCATCATTGTTACCATCATCATCGTTACCATCATCATCGTTACCATCATCATCGTTACCATCATCATCGTTACCATCATCATCGTTACCATCATCATCATTACCATCATCATCGTCACCATCACCATCGTTACCATCATCATCATTACCATCATCATCGTTACCATCATCATCGTTACCATCATCATCATTACCATCATCATCGTTACCATCATCATCGTTACCATCATCATCGTTACCATCATCATCGTTACCATCATCATCGTTACCATCATCATCATTACCATCATCATCGTTACCATCACCATCGTTACCATCATCATCATTACCATCATCATCGTTACCATCATCATCGTTACCATCATCATCATTACCATCATCATCGTTACCATCATCATCGTTACCATCATCATAGCCTGCTTAGCTGGCTCTCCCCTCCCGGGCCGCTACGCAAGCTACCATCATCATCGTTACCATCATCATTGTTACCATATAGTCATCATTACAATCATTATCATCATTACCATCTCTCTTAGTCTAACTCTTATACTCCAACGAAGGGCTATAGCTCGAAACGTCAGTGTAGTTAAGTCAACATCTTTTACGGTGTTACAAATTTCATTATATTACCTATCGTTTATATCGAACACCGACGCAGCCTATACTAGTTTATTCGCTAGTTTTTTAAGTAAAGTTAAGTCAATATTTTTTACGGTGTTACAAATGTCATTATATTACCTATCGTTTATATCAAACACCGACGCAGCCTATACTAGTTTACTCGCTAGTTTCCATTTAAGTAAAGTTAAATCGACATTTTCTACGGTGTTACAAATTTCATAATATTACCTATCAATTATCAATGATATATACAACTAGCTAATTGCAAAAATTTTGTCATATGAAAAACTGAACTGAACTGAACAAAACAGAGAGGTCAGCTGGAGTCATTCCTTTTGTCTTTTGAAAAATGACTTTCCAACTAATTTGCAAAAGACATGGCAACGTTCTTGCAATTAAACTTATATACAATGTTATTATTATAAGTTTCTTACCTCAGCTTGATCAGCAGTCATTCCAAGATCCTGTTCTAGTAGATCCCTCAACTCCTCCTTCTCCAAAAATCCATTACTATTCGAATCATATTTACAAAACAAGCTTTGTATTACAAGCTTTGGTGTTGCGAACGAAAGGTATTTCTCATTTTTATCCATCGATGAGCTGCTCAAAATATATATTTGTTAACGTTTGATACCGCCGGATTTCTTTTGTAAATCTCCGAAAACAACCTCTTCTATATGTAGTTGGTCTTTCTCTCTCGTTCCATATGTCTTCTAAGACAGTTACTTTTAAAGATGGTGCGAGCCGAAGTCAACTCAAAAACGTTTGCCATATACTGGTTGAATTGTCCTAACTCGACTGCAGATTTGAACGGTTTGTTTGAGTCACGAATTCGTTCTCTGGGAAGAAAATTCTGACGGGTACCAGAGAGTATTTTCCACTACTCTGGCTTTTGTAAATCTTTCCAGGGTATTGCTAAGAGAGCTCACAGTAGACGAACTCGAACGAGTTTTTTTTTTTTGCGTTGAGAGCCAAGTTCCCTTCGCAATAATATCGTGCATATGGTGACTGTAAATTCGATTGTTAATGATTTTGAAGCAAGAACTTTAAGACTGACGCATTTAATGACGTGTAATACTATAATACTCTTAATCTTAAAGAGTATGACATCACTGAGCATGTACTTGGAAATTGGAAATCTAGACGCAAAAGTGGTTTAAATCCCAACATCAGTGTCATCGCTACAGTGTTTGTGCTCTATTCCACAGTAGCAATTTTATTCTATTTCATGGATATAGTTTTTGTGCTCTATTCCACAGTAGCAATTTGATTCTATTTCAGGGATATAGTATTTGTGCTCTATTCCGCAGTAGCAACTAAATTTCATTCTACTTCATGGATATAGTGTTTGCGCTCTATTCCAAAGTAGCAATTATATTTTATTTCATGGATATAGTTTTTGCGCTCTATTCCATAGTAGCAATTTGATTCTATTTCAAGGATATAGTGTTTGTGCTCTATTCCACAGTAGCAATTTGATTCTATTTCATGGATATAGTGTTTGTGATCTATTTCACAGTAGCACTATTTGATTCTATTTCATGGATATAGTGTTCGCAAAATAGAAATTATCCTATAGTAACAAGTTTGATCGTATTTGAAACGGATATAGTCTTAAATGAGAAATCACTATTAACGTTATAACAGGTCAACTATATGGGCGTTTGAAGTTGACCTTCTAATCTCAAACTTCATAATTGAAGTTCTCTGGTTGATGTATGTACGCTTATAGTTCACGTACACACACTTAAAAAACGCCACTATTTTCGTTGAAGCACCTATAAAACTCCAGAGTGATAGATCTTTTATTAAACGCCTACTTTACTAAGTTATTTAAAACAGGACGTTTTTTTAGCTTGCGTGTGTGTTTAGGTAGAATATTTAATAGATTTTGACGTTGTTTTGTAAACATTATCGTAACTAATGAATGAATTAAGTTGAGTTGTACATTAGTGCATTGTTGATATTTAAATATTCTGATGTACACCTATAGACGACTTTCATAAATGGCCACCACTAATTATCATAATATTTAAAATTGATGTTTTAAGAAAAAGGAAGCTATCATAAGACTCATTCACCATAACAATAACTTGTGAAAGTTTGAGGAAAAACGATTAAATTTGCAAGAAGCCATAAGAGTTTGAAAAATAAAAAATCAGAAAAACACCAAAACGAGACATCAAAGGCCTCAGCAGAAAATTACATACAAATCTCTACATTTTTTATTGAGCATAACTTTTTTGGTATTTTAGCCAGAGCATCAAAACCTTCCAAACATGGCTATTTCAGGTGGTTCTTTCATATGACAGTGCTAAAATATTGAAATATCTGTTTACTTGAAAAATGATTTTCCGGTACATATTATGGTATTTATGAAAGTGGTCTATTAGAGAGATTTCACATAGAGCGAAAACACTAGAACCATGAAAAAAAATCAAATTGTTAGTGTGTAATAGTTCTTATTTAGCGACTATTAGTTACTATAAAAGACAAGTAAAGTTGTAATGAGGTATTGTTTCCATTTTGTATTCGATGTTTCTGGTTGAGTGATACCGACTAAATAGTCACTAAATAAAAACTATTAGTTAGTAACTATTTTGTTTCTATTTCATGGCTCTAGTGTTTTGAATTCGCTCTAAAGTATTTAATTACATCATAATGAGAAAAATAACATGCTAATAAGCTTGGTGCTGGTGATCATACAATTTATCAAAAATCAGCTTACATGAATCAAGGGATCACCACAGACTATTGTTTTTGGTTTGAATATATACGATCTTTAGATTTTTTAGAAGTTTTAAAATACATCGTCAATGACTTTTGGCAAATTAAAGGGGTTATCCGCTTAGAAGTGAAAAATGCGGGCGCGCCTGCCTCGCCATGAATATGAAAAAAATTATATAAAAAATTGATTTGATTTGACTTGATGATAGAGTGAAGTCATTTACAGTGCGACTCGCCGTACCGTAGTCACCTACAAAAACTTTTGATGAATTTTTGACATTATTTTGACATTTTTTCATCTCAATCGGACCAATCAGATACACGTTTATATCGAGAGGCGGAGTTTATATCAAGAGGCGGAGTCTATATCGATCAAAGGCGGAGACATTAGATACTTTGATGTCTGTAATTGGTCCGAAGGAGATGAAAAAATGTCAAAATAATGTCAAAAATTCATCAAAAGTTTTTGTAGGTGACTACGGTACGGCGAGCCGCACTGTAACCCGTGAAATAGATATAAGACTAATACACCTTAGCAGTCTCTAATTCCATTGTTTTCTTTTGTGTATCTTTGACTATTACACCTTGACTATTTAATTTTGTTTCACGGGTTAAATGTCTTCACTCTAGTCGGCTCGACAAAAATAGAGAAAAAAAATATCCAGAAATGAAGGTTGTATTATTGAATGCGAACATATTTTGTTCATTTATAAGATATAACGTAAAAAAAAACAAGTAATGTGTGATTAATTGTATAGCCACCAGCTCATTAGCATGTTATTTTACTCATTAGCATGTTATTTTACTCATTAGCATGTTATTGTATTTATTAGCATGTTATTGTACTCATTAGCATGTTATTTTATTATTAGCATGTTATTTTACTCATTAGCATGTTATTTAACTCATCATCATGTTATTTTACTCATTAGTATGTTATTTTACTCATTAGTATGTTATTTTACTCATGAGCTTGTTATTTTACTCATTAGCATGTTATTTTACTCATCAGCATGTTATTTTACTCATTAGTATGTTATTTTACTCATGAGCTTGTTATTTGACTCATCAGCATGTTATTTTACTCATTAGCATGTTATTTTACTCATTAGCTTGTTATTTGACTCATCAGCATGTTATTTTACTCATTAGCATGTTATTTTACTCATTAGTATGTTATTTTACTCATTAGCATGTTATTTTACTCATTAGCATGATATTGTACTCATTAGCATGTTATTTTACTCATTAGCATGTTATTTTACTCATTAGCATGTTATTTTACTCATTAGTATGTTATTTTACTCATGAGGTTGTTATTTGACTCATCAGCATGTTATTTTACTCATTAGCATGTGATTGTACTCATGAGTTTGTTATTTTACTCATTAACATGTTATTTTACTCATTAGCATGTTATTTTACTCATTAGTATGTTATTTTACTCATTAGCATGTTATTTTACTGATCAGCATGTTATTTTACTCATTAACATGTCATTTTACTCATTAGCATGTTATTTTACTCGTTAGCATGTTATTTTACTAATTAGCATGTTATTTGATCATCAGCATGTTATTTTACTCATCAGCATGTTATTTTATTCATTAGCATGTTATTTTACTCATTAGCATGTTATTTTACTCATTAGCATGTTATTTTACTCATTAGCATGTTATTTTACTCATTAGCAT
This sequence comes from Metridium senile, assembly GCA_949775045.1. Classification (NCBI taxonomy): domain Eukaryota; kingdom Metazoa; phylum Cnidaria; class Anthozoa; order Actiniaria; family Metridiidae; genus Metridium; species Metridium senile. Next base: position 18,317,541 of record OX459103.1, read on the forward strand.
GTTATTGTATTTATTAGCATGTTATTGTACTCATTAGCATGTTATTTTATTATTAGCATGTTATTTTACTCATTAGCATGTTATTTAACTCATCATCATGTTATTTTACTCATTAGTATGTTATTTTACTCATTAGTATGTTATTTTACTCATGAGCTTGTTATTTTACTCATTAGCATGTTATTTTACTCATCAGCATGTTATTTTACTCATTAGTATGTTATTTTACTCATGAGCTTGTTATTTGACTCATCAGCATGTTATTTTACTCATTAGCATGTTATTTGACTCATTAGCTTGTTATTTGACTCATCAGCATGTTATTTTACTCATTAGCATGTTATTTTACTCATTAGTATGTTATTTTACTCATTAGCATGTTATTTTACTCATTAGCATGTTATTTTACTCATTAGCATGTTATTTTACTCATTAGTATGTTATTTTACTCATGAGCTTGTTATTTCACTCATCAGCATGTTATTTTACTCATTAGCATGTTATTGTACTCATTAGTTTGTTATTTTACTCATTAGCATGTTATTTTACTCATTAGCATGTTATTTTACTCATTAGCATGTTATTTTACTCATTAGTATGTTATTTTACTCATTAGCATGTTATTTTACTCATCAGCATGTTATTTTACTCATTAGCATGTGATTGTACTCATTAGTTTGTTATTTTACTCATTAACATGTTATTTTACTCATTAGCATGTTATTTTACTCATTAGTATGTTATTTTACTCATTAGTATGTTATTTTACTCATGAGCTTGTTATTTTACTCATCAGCATGTTATTTTACTCATTAGCATGTTATTGTACTCATTAGTTTGTTATTTTACTCATTAGCATGTTATTTTACTCATTAGCATGTAATTTTACTCATTAGCATGTTATTTTACTCATTAGTATGTTATTTTACTCATTAGCATGTTATTTTACTCATCAGCATGTTATTTTACTCATTAGCATGTGATTGTACTCATTAGTTTGTTATTTTACTCATTAACATGTTATTTTACTCATTAGCATGTTATTTTACTCATTAGTATGTTATTTTACTCATTAGCATGTTATTTTACTGATCAGCATGTTATTTTACTCATTAACATGTCATTTTACTCATTAGCATGTTATTTTACTCGTTAGCATGTTATTTTACTAATTAGCATGTTATTTGATCATCAGCATGTTATTTTACTCATCAGCATGTTATTTTATTCATTAGCATGTTATTTTACTCATTAGCATGTTATTTTACTCATTAGCATGTTATTTTACTCATTAACATGTTATTTTACTCATTAGGATGTTATTTTACTCATTAGCATGTTATTTTACTGATTAGCATGTTATTTACTCATTAGCATTTTGAAATGCGTGTGAACTCGCTTAAATAATTAATTTGTGTCGATAATTACAGCCAAAGTTACAGTCAACACCTTGTGGTGAATGACATTTTTGCTCTTTTTTTCATTTAATTTTTGTTTCTTCATTATTAATTTGTATATATTATATTGCTTTTATAGGGAACCCAATAAAAGAAGATACTTTTCAGTGCAGCAATCTACTGCTAGATTCCCACATTGTTTCGTACAAGTAAAATAATTACAGAGCAAACAGTAAGTATACAGCAGATTGTATAAATGACAATAATAGAACTATTTAGTATTATCATCATTATTATTTTTATATATTAATCTGTTCGTCTGTCAGTCTGTCTGTCTGTGTTCCTTTCTTGTTATTGTAAGCACACCCCTTTTAAATATCCATGGTCACTTACCAGCATGCACTACGTGACGTGATTTCTTTTGTAAAATGCGCATTAATTATGAGATCGCTTTGATTATGACCTATGTACGCGTTCCTGTCGACTCTTGATCTTCGTCATTTATGCTAGCATCGAACACAAATGCAATTCAACGCTTAGACAGGGATTAAAATATCCTTCTTTAATTTATACCATTTTTCTCCCTCCTCCCTAATTTTTTCGACCATTTCTCCCTCCTCCCTGATTTTCCCTCCTTTCTAAATAAAAGCTACTGAGACAATTCATAAATAAGGGTGCAAATGGTACAAATTTTGAAGATGTATTCAACCTTCCCGGCCATGATTGTAAACTGCTGGTTTTTCAGCAGTCCGATAAGTCCTCCATATACACATTAGTAGATTGTAAAGTGCTATGAGCTATTAGAGAGATATAGCGCTATATAAATTGAGGCATTTTTTTTTTACCTCTTTTTCTTCTTCCTCCCTGTTTATACAATTTAAACTCTATTTCTTGCTATTGGGAGTATATACATGAAGAAATAAGAATATTACTACATTTTGAAATTGATGGCTGTTTTATAATTTAAAGTAAATATGTTTATTATACAAGTTGTAATCAATCTAGTATACAAGTGGCCGGGGAATCCCCCAACCGCTTGCATTACATCATAAAATACTAAACACTATACATCAGGTGATCTCGCTTCAAAGCGCGCAAAGGATTATTTGTCAAAACGAACAGTTCCAAAATGGCGCGCGTCTCGAGCTAGATATCAACAATATCTGTTACTTTTAGGCATTTGCGTTTTGTTTTCATTACCTTTTACTGCTTATAGAGCAGCAGAGAGCTTTTGTTCCAAGTTACATGGAGTTTTTGATATAGAGGTTTTTTTCGAGCGACACCATTTTTGGACTTTTGGCTTATACTAACCGAAAGTGAGCGCACGAAATCACCTGGGATCGGTTGTACGAAGGGTGGATAAAGTTATCCGCGGATAAAAGTTTTTATAGATTTTATCCGTTGGATAGCGATTTTCACCCTTCGTACAACTGGCCCCCTGCCTAACACTAACATGAAAAGATAATAGACTCTGATTGGTCGCGAGCAGTGAAGTTCAAATGTTTCTGACCAGTGAAAAGTATAACAATTGTTTTCGATTTTATTTGCTCCCTGTTCTTGAGCTGGATATAGATACTATAGATACTGGATACTATTAAGCAAGAAAACGAAGACGTAAACAGTGAACAAACCATTTTCTTTGTTGCTGTTGTTGTTTTTCTTCTTCTTCTTTTTCTTCTTCTTCTTGTTCTTGTTCTTGTTCTTCTTCTTCTTCAGTAGAACATCATAACATTACACCAATGACTGACTAATACTGTTGTTACTGCTATTACAAATCAATGATGTGTAATACATCAAGAAATAGAATGAATTTCAAAGATTTCGTCATCCAGTGATCACGAATATATGTACATATTTATATAGATATATTTATATACATTTGTATAATACCCAAAGTACTAGTATACTACCCGTTAATTAAATGTCTATGTTACGTAATATTTCGATATATACTTATTTCAAAAATCGTACGTTGTCGCACCCAAAGATATATTCATGCAACTCCGACTTCGCAGATATACCCATTCCTAGAAAGTTTGTCACCCCTAAAGTGAAAAGACTACAAGCTAATAGCGCCTGGAACAATGGAAAACCTATGTATAATTTATTAGAACGCAAGGATTTCATGCAAACATCACACCGCACTTGCCAATAGGTTATTGAGAAATGACCGTTTGAAATGCGCGCCGAATGCACAATTAATTTCTGGGCTGATCCATGACCCTTTGCGCCACTAGCTTGTGTGCTTTTCACGGGTGACAAAGTTCCTCGGAAAGGTTGTATGCATATGTACTTGTTTGAATGTGTTCTGTTGTGATGTACAAACAATATATTTTTTTTGTTTTTTTCTTGCATTGAATTCTACTTTAGAGCAAAACTCTTAATTAGTAAAATGAACTTTGTACACGCTATCCATTTTCAATGACATGTCCGTAGTGAATATTAGCAAGTCCAATTTGGAGAAGTGCACATGTGAGGATGTTTTCTCAGTCGGATTTAAAGCTCTCTTCGTAACAAAGAAATGAATATCAAAAAGCCTGCCTTGTACAGCCGAACCACTTTCAGTGTCAAAGGCATATTGTTTTATTCCAAATGCATCCTTATAAAAGATAGACGCAGTCCACAATAGTTTAACCGCTAGTTATCGTTCAATTTTACTCCAATTGTTTCCTTAGAAACATCGACGCAGTCCACACTAGTTTAACCGCTAGTTATCGTACATTTTTACTCCAATTGTTTTCTTAGAAACATCGACGCAGTCCACACTAGTTTAACCGCTAGCTATCGTACATTTTTACGTACTGCAATTGTTTCCTTAGAAACATCGACGCAGTCCACACTAGTTTAACCGCTAGCTATCGTACATTTAACTCCAATTGCTTTCTTAGAAACACTGACGCAGTCCACACTAGTTTAACCGCTGGTTATATATTGTACATTTTTATTCCAATTGCTTCCATAGAAACACCGACGCAGTCCACACTAGTTTAACCGCTAGCTATCGTACCTTTAACTCCAATTGCTTTCTTAGAAACACTGACGCAGTCCACACTAGTTTAACCGCTGGTTATATATTGTACATTTTTATTCCGATTGCTTCCATAGAAACACCGACGCAGTCCACACTAGTTTAACCGCTAGTTATCGTACATTTTAACTCCAATTGTTTTCTTAGAAACATCGACGCAGTCCACACTAGTTTAACCGCTAGTTATCGTACATTTTAACTCCAATTGCTTCCTTAGAAACATCGACGCAGTCCACACTAGTTTAGTCGCTAGTTATCGTACATTTTTATTCCAATTGCTTCCTAAGAAACATCGACGCAGTCCACACTAGTTTAACCGCTAGTTATCGTACATTTTTACTCCAATTGTTCCTTTAGAAACACCGACGCAATCCACACTAGTTTAACCGCTAGCTATCGTACCTTTAACTCCAATTGCTTTCTTAGAAACACTGACGCAGTCCACACTAGTTTAACCGCTGGTTATATATTGTACATTTTTATTCCAATTGCTTCCTTAGAAACACCGACGCAGTCCACACAAGTTTAACCGCTAGTTATCGTACATTTTAACTCCAAGAGATTAACTGGCGTAGAGCGGCCTATGTTCTACTTTCTATGTCGGTGCCATTTCAACTTGGTCCTGCATATAGGAAACAGCAGGCGGCGTCCGATTCACCGAGCCCGTACCGTGCATACTCCAGTCTTGATTTCTAACACACATCATCTTCTTAGCCAACACCTTGAAGCCTTGCCTATAGTTATTGCTCTGTAGAGCGTACAGAAATGGATTGATTGATGAATGAACGGGGATCAAGTAAACCAAGATATTAGCGAGGTTCTGGATATTATGATTTCTTTGCGAACCAGTGAGGCCAAGGATGGAGATTTGTAGAACACCATATGGAACGAACGCAATAAAGAATACAATAGTTATAGTCACGAGTAGTTTTACAAGTTTTCTCTTAGCCATGAGATCCTCACGATTTAGACCAGGGTTGGCGGCTTCATTGCAGTTGAATATCGTATTCCTAAAGTACAACCCTGAGATGATTTGAGAATACGAGATAGCGATGATGATGAACGGTATGATCATCATGGCAAAGACCACTGCTCCGTTTGACACGATTATAACCCTGAAGTGTTTCCCAGGTGAACAGATTTGAATTGCAGGATCATAATCCATGTATATAATTACTGGTAGATTCATAGTCATCGACACCAACCATATACCAATTATCACATATATGACATTTTCAATCGTAAGTCTCCTTGATATCATCATTGGTTTCACCAAAGCGTTGTATCTCTCAATGGAGAGAACCGTGAGGCTTAGACTAGTAGCAAGCAACGCGACGCTGGATAAGGTGTTCGGTGCGATTACTTTACACAGGAAGCTGTTGTTATTGGACACAGTACGGAATAGAATCGTATGTATTGCAGTTAGTAGCAACGTAATGAAATCCGCAATAGCGACATTGACGAGAAGAAAATTGGTCGTCGTCTTCATGCTGTTATTTAAGGCGACAATGGCGATGACGAAGGAGTTACCAATAAGACCTATAATCATGATGACAGTGATGATTATAATTGGTGCAAGGTTTTCGGACTGTTCTGGAGTACTGGTGGAATTTGTGGATGCATTTCCGAAACCACCGCTTGATACCATGTTTGGACGACTAACAAGCGATGCTAATTCCACAAATTATCTTTTTCCCTTGATGTTCGTTGTTATGCGAAATGATATCTTCAAGGTGGTTGAAGATGGTTTTGAAAGACAATAAATCTTGCAAAAGTGTTTTTTTTTTCACGATTTATGAAGATGTCTTTGAAATAAATATAAGCGATGTTATATTTCCCAAATCCTTTCTCCCACAATATTAAAAAAATGTTTTTGACGATGCTTAAAGTGTCTGAAAGAATCACGATGAATGTTATTTCACAAAACCAATCTTTTCACGTTATCAGGCAACTGATACGTATACCTTGTACAAGATGTAACTTTAGTGGTCTGCCGTTACAACTCTCCAACAATAATTGGCAGACGGTTTTTGTACAGTATACTATTTTCTCGTCAACAAAGATGTTTCAGTTGACGACTTTATTTCCGGCTTCTGCTGATGATATTACTCTTCCTATGATGAGGGATGAAAGATTTTGTAACAAATCCTTTTCCAACAATGATATCCTTGTGAAGATTTGGTGATGAATTTAGGTTTACTTCTGTTGATATTTGTCTCCAATAATGGAGATCAAAATATTCTGCCTCAAATCCCTTTATTATTCAAACAATGATTTTCTTGTGGAGATATTTTTGGTGATGACTTTAGGTTTCTTCGGATGATATTATTTGTCCGATAACAAAGGACAAAAGATTTTGTCTAATTCAAATCCTATTTTCCCACAATGTTATCAGTATCAATCAACCTGCCTAGATTAGTTGATAGCTATTTGCAGGTTTTTGGATAACACGTATTAACTTGAAAATAAAAAGCAACTAGCCTTGTGACTTTGCTTTAGGTTTTTTGATAATACTCGTTTGGCAATAATTGTCAAATCGATATATTGTTTCACAAGGAGTATTTCTTTATGCAGAAACCCTTCCAAACGATGCAGCTGGAAGTTCTTCTTTCAATTTTCGCTTTCTATTTTCAACTTTAACTTTTCACGATTTTGTCGATTTTGTTGAAGCCGTGGGTTACTTTCTTTGTTAGTGAAAATCCGCTTTGTTTCTTTACACCGTAAAGTACAAACTAGCCTTTATGCTTTGATAGAAGAGCTGGATTTCCCCGAGCCAGAAGTTATCGCCGCTACCAGTAGGCTCTACCACGCTTTACGATATCGATGCGGAAGGAGTTGTGGTCACTGTTATATCTAGGAACTCTACCAGGTTTTACAATATCGATACAGAAGTATTTGCGGCTACTGTCGTATCAGAGACTCTACCAGGTTTTACAGTATCGGAGCGGCAATAATTGTGGCCACTGTCGTACCTAGAAATTCTACCAGGTTTTACAATATCGATACAACACTAGTTGTGGCCGTTGCTGTATCTAAGAACTCTACCAGGTTTTACAATATCGATACAGCAGTAGTTGTGGCCACGACGTTTCACAATATGGGAGCGGCTGCTGTATTTGTAGCGGCTGCTGTAGGCTTTAAATACCAGCACGATCACGTTTCAAGATGTTCTGCAAAACAACAAAGTTTTACGTAAATGAGTGGGACCTAACAAAACTTTTAAATAGCATTAGCTAGTGTTTAAACGTCGCTTTTGTTTTAATACACATAAGCTTATTTAAACCTTCAAGTACGGTCACGTATTGATGACCAATCTGAAAATTTAGTCAAAAGTTCTAAGGCTTAGTGTAAAGTATACTTGTTTTGACTGAAATTCAGATACAAGCTTTTTCATAAAGATTAATAATATATCAGATAGTAAGCTATATGCAGATAATATGCAGCCAGTAAAGTCCTCCACTGAATATATAAGTGTCTGTAAAGCGCACTGAGACTACATATAGCGCCTTCCATTATTATTATCAAATGCATTATGGGTATAAAACCACTCATAAACATAAGACTGAAATGTTGAAATAGTTTAATTCGTACAGAACTTGGAAATAGCTCCTATGTTAACGTTTTTAAATACATGTTTGCCTACTGATACTCCATTTTTATGTTATCTAGTGGCAGCACTGTACTATTTAAAGACGTCAGTATTTGTACAAGATTCGTTCAGTGTAAATATTCACAAGAATTCCAAGCAAAACACCAAAAAATATTACCGCTTTACAATAGAAAACACATTGAAATTTGATGTAGATTAGTCTTTCCCTGTGCAAATGCGCCTTTTGTCAAATAGTACAGCGCTACTAGATAGCATGGAACTGGAGTATTCCTTCCCGTCTTTCCTTGGACAGCTTTTTGAAATTGGTGTATGCCTATAATTCCTTTGCAACTTGGAATGACCTATCGCCTTGGACAACCTTTTTGAAATAGGTGTATGCCTATAATTCCTTTGCATCTTGAAATGACCTATAGCCTTGGACAACCTTTTTGAAATAGGTGTATGCCTATAATTCCTTTGCATCTTGGAATGACCTATCGCCTTGGACAACCTTTTTGAAATAGGTGTATGTCTATAATTCCTTTCCATCTTTGAATGACCTATTGCCTTGGACAACCTTTTTGAAATAGGTGTATGCCTATAATTCCTTTGCAACTTGGAATGACCTATCGCCTTGGAGAACCTTTTTAAAATTGGCGTATGCCTATAATTCCTTTGCATCTTGGAATGACCTATCGCCTTGGACAACTTTTTAAAATTGGCGTATGCCTATAATTCCTTTGCATCTTGGAATGACCTATTGCCTTGGACAACCTTTTTGAAATAGGTGTATGCCTATAATTCCTTTGCATCTTGAAATGACCTATCGCCTTGGACAACCTTTTTGAAAAAGGTGTATGCCTATAATTCCTTTGCATCTTGGAATGACCTATCGCCTTGGACAACCTTTTTAAAATTGGCGTTAAATAACCTATCATCTTGGACAACCTTTTCGAAATAATCTTGAACACACTTCAAACTCGACAGTCACTAATTGTAGCGAAATATGGAATCTTGACAATCTCATATATAAACTCTCATAAGACAATCAAGTTAATTTCCTATGAATATAACATTACTAAAGTTTGATATAAATTGAGTTGTTCCAAAGAATATTAAAATTTGACAGTTCCGGAAAAGCTGGTTCATATTTTGACATGTAACACATCGAAGCTAATGGAAAACCGAGCTGAAACAATTAACCACATTTTATTTATGAAATATTACATGCAGTTTTATTGATTTGTTAAATTTTCTACGTTTTTTCTTTTTCGTGTTGTAGCTTTCAAGCTTTTATTCCGAACTTTAAAACGAGCGAGAAACCGAGCAGAATGGAAGCAAAACGGATCTTTGTATTAACCATCAGTATATATATTTATGAAAAATTACCGACAGTTTTATTGATTTGTAAGATCTTGTACGTGTGTCGTTGTAATGCTGTAGCTTTCAAGCTTTAATTCAGAACTTTAAAATGATCGTTGTCTCGCTTCGATGTAAAGGATGCACTATAGGTGGACCTACAGGGACGTATTTTGTTATAGTTTTGCCAACCAACCATTGTTATTAGAACAAATCTATTGTTAAAATGGTTGGTAATTTAGTACACAATACTAACACTTGTAAACACTACGTTCACTTATATTCATCAAGAAAAAACCTGATATATAAATCGTAAAAGGGTGTCACTTACTAACACAAATACCAATACTACTACTATAGTTTGCTATATAAGAAAGTGCATTTTTGAAATCTAATTAGAATTAAAATGCAGTCATTAGTAAAACTGAGAAAATAAATAGAAACTAGCGAGTAAACTAGTATAGGCTGCATACGTCAGTGTTTGATATAAACGATAGGTAATAGAATGAAATTTGTAACACCGTCAAAAACGTTGACCTAACTTTACCGACGTGTAGAGCTTTAGTCCTTCGTCAGAGTAAAAGAGCAATGAAGGGCTAAAGCTCAAAACGTCAGTAAAGCTAAGAAAACATTTTAACGACGTTACTATATCATGATATTCTATTTTTATTTTTTTGGAGACTGAAAATGCTACCATAAGAAAATATGTCACAATTCAAAATGGCACACTGTCATCTGGCATCCCCTGCATTTGCTTTTAATTTCTTTCTGATCAAACAAATTGACTGCTCAGTTTTGAAGAAGAGCGACAGAGAGCACATCACTTGAGAAACAGTCAACGGTATTATGAAACTCGGAGATTATATGTTTACGACTGAAGAGAGTGTTACTTACTGACGTTTTGGACGTTAATATTGATGTTTAAACCTTAGTATGAGTAAAAATGGTAACTTATACACCGTATAAAAGAGTTTTACTTACTGACGTTTGGGACTTTAATCCATCGTTGGAGTAAAAATGGTAACTTATACAAAGTATAAAAGAGAGTGTTACTTACTAATGTTTAGGACGTAAATCCTTCATATATAGGAGTAAAAATGGTAACTTATGCACTGTATAAAAGAGAGTGTTACTTACTGACGTTTAGGACGTAAATCCTTCATATATAGGAGTAAAAATGGTAACTTATGCACTGTATAAAAGAGAGTGTTACTTACTGACGTTTAGGACGTAAATCCTTCATATATAGGAGTAAAAATGGTAACTTATGCACTGTATAAAAGAGAGTGTTACTTACTGACGTTTAGGACGTAAATCCTTCATATATAGGAGTAAAAATGGTAACTTATGCACTGTATAAAAGAGAGTGTTACTTACTGATGTTTAGGACGTAAATCCTTCATATATAGGAGTAAAAATGGTAACTTATGCACTGTATAAAAGAGAGTGTTACTTACTGACGTTTAGGACTTGAGTCATTTGTTGGAGTAAAAATGGTAACTTATGCACTGTATAAAAGAGAGTGTTACTTACTGACGTTTAGGACTTGAGTCATTTGCTGGAGTAAAAATGGTAACTTATGCACTGTATAAAAGAGAGTGTTACTTACTGACGTTTAGGACTTGAGTCATTTGTTGGAGTAAAAATGGTAACTTCTAGTATACACCGTATCAAATACGTGAATCAATGCTTGTTTTTTTATGTTTGATCATTCCAATTATATAATAAAGCATCTAAGATTTTAGACTTTGAAACTGTAAAATATATAGTGGTACTTACTTACATTTCGGACGTTGACCTTGCCTTATTTGATATGTGTTCCCTTTAAATATATATAGATCTAGACTATGACGCAAATTATACGCGATCGACATGTTCAACAGCTATTAGGACGGACATCGAAATGATTCCTTAATTACACCTTCCATTTTCTTATCGCATTTCGTTTGGCTGTCACTAAAACACCGGATACTTCACGACAGAAACAAAGAAAGCAATTTGTGATCGCTTTATCATCATAATGGCTTTGGCGTTTTGGAACTCCAACGTGAAATAGGGTAAAAGGATTGTTTTGATTTGGGGTTTAGACTACAAAGGATGCCGACGTTATGGGTGGGATGGAATAATGACTATGACTATTAAATACATTTGAGCCGGAAGAGAAGAGAAGAGAAGAGAAGAGAAGAGAAGAGAAGAGAAGAGAAGAGAAGAGAAGAGAAGAGAAGAGAAGAGAAGAGAAGAGAAGAGAAGAGAAGAGAAGAGAAGAGAAGAGAAGAGAAGAGAAGAGAAGAGAAGAGAAGAGAAGAGAAGAGAAGAGAAGAGAAGAGAAGAGAAGAGAAGAGAAGAGAAGAGAAGAGACGTCATACATTCTATTTTGAAACCAATAACTGAGCAAGGACAAACAACACAAAAACATACCAGGAACAAAATGACGCACGATTGATAGAAAAAGAAACACACGAAAAGATAAAGCCAAAACAAAATCAACAAACTATAAATAAAACTTACAGTTTCCTCACAGAAAAGTGAAGCAATTTCCTTACATATATCCCTATGACGAATATCCACCATGCAGTCAAATATATCGTAACAAGCCACTTTCGTTTCTATGCATTATCTCTGTCTTCAAAAACGCCGATCGCCAAGTTAAAAGCAAAGTTGGGAAATACAAATATAATGCATTTTTGTCTGAGTAGCGAGTTAAACGAATACTTTAAATAGAGAATATCAATAATATGTGCTGATGATTCAAAGGTGCTTTACGAAGTGCAGCTCGTTAAGTAAAGGTATCCTAAAGCAATAAGTTATTTCTGGATACATACATCGTAATAAAACAGGTTTCTTGAAGCGATATGCCATTGATAAGGAGGGGAGTACACCCTCTTCAAGACGGAAAGGAATTATAGGCATACACCTATTTCAAAAAGGTTGTCCAATGCGAAGAAAAAATATATAATTGGACAAACAGAAACTTGGACAACCTTTTTAAAATAGGTGTATGCCTATAATTCCTTTTCGTCCTGGAATAACATATCGCCTTGGACAACCTTTTTGAAATAGGTGTATGCCTATAATTTCTTTCCGTCTTGGAATGACCTATCGCCTTGGACAACCTTTTTGAAATAGGTGTATGCCTATAATTCCTTTCCGTCTTGGAATGACCTATCGCTTTGGACACACTTTTTGAAATAGATGTATGCCTATAATTCCTTTTCATCTTGGAATTTAATAACCTATCGCCTTGGGAAACCTTTTCGAAATAGGTGTATGCCTATAATTACTTTCCGTCTTAAAACAACCTATCGCCTTGGGTAACCTTTTAGAATTAGGTGTATCAATGACAAGGTTCCTGATTTCAAAAAAAAGAAAGATTTGCTTCTCGGCTGATGAAACATCCCCTTAATATTCTAATTGTATGCTATTTCCTTGCCTTGTACAATCTTCAATCATTAAATTTAAAAGCTTCATACTTTAGTCTAGATTTTCCTGGTAATTTAAGTATAAGAACTTAATCCTTTCTTGTCTGAGTAGTATCTAAAAAGACTCTCGAAAGTCGAGAGGCTTACATAGTGTTGGCGTTAGAAATTGAATGGGATATCTTTAATCCGAATTTAAGCTTTTTCGGATTTCAAATAAGCCTAGAACTATTTAAAGTCTAATAATATGTAATGAAGTTTTGTCTAGGAAAGCAGTAAACAATAATACGTGCATGAGTGTAGGTCGGTGTGCGATTCATAAGGATCTATATAATTCCTTTATGATTATAGTTTTAGCCAGTGTGCGTCGATAACTAGTGGTTAAACTAGTGCAGACTGCGTCGACGTTTCTCAGAAAACAATTGGAGTAAAAATGTACGATAACTAGCGGTTAAACTAGTGTGGACTGCGTCGATGTTTCTAAGAAAAAAATTGTAGAAAAATTGAAAAATAACTAGCGGTTAAACTAGTGTGGACTGCGTCGATGTTTCTAATGAAACAATTGGAGTAAAAATGTACGATAACTAGCGGTTAAACTAGTGTGGACTGCGTCGATGTTTCTAATGAAACAATTGGAGTAAAAATGTACGATAACTAGCGGTTAAACTAGTGTGGACTGCGTCGATGTTTCTAAGGAAATAATTGCAATTGGTCAAAGTAAAATGTACGATAACTAACGGTCAAACTAGTCAGTGGACTGACGTTTAGGACGTCAGTAACCCTTCGTCGGAGTAAAAATGGTAACTTATACACCGTATAAAAGAGAGTGTTACTTACTGACGTTTAGGACGTTAAACTTCGTCGGAGTAAAAATGGTAACTTATACACCGTATAAAAGAGAGTGTTACTTACTGGCGTTTTGGACGCTAGTCGCTTTTGCTAATACTGATACATATACACTGAGATCACCAAGCTACAGTCCTTCTTTGAAATCTCTAGAATACCACGTAAGGCAACGTACCCTGACCTTTTAAGTTCGATCGCAAGTGTTTTTTTCTCCAAAAAGTAAACTAGAATGTTTGTTCCTGCTTGTATGCCCTTTTTGATATTTGTTTTAACACAACATGGAAAATGTTTTCAAGTGTTTTGTTTATCGATAATGCAAGCATTAGAAATATATCTATATTAGTCTTGTATTTATAGCATTTTCGAATCCATTAACTCTAAACCTTTACTGAGTTGTTTGTGATATTGCTTTGGAACAAAAAAGAAAAATATATATTTAATTACACAGAAACATTTCGAAAAAATGAGTCTTTCGTTGATATAGTGTTTGTGCTCTATTCCGCAGTAGCAAGTTTATTCTATTTCATGGATATAGTATTTGCGCTCTATTCCACAGTAGCAATTTGATTCTATTTCATGGATATAGTGTTTGTGCTCTATTCGACAGAAGCAATTTGATTCTATTTTATGGGTATACGTGTGTGTGCTCTATTCCACAGTAGCAATTTGATTCTATTTCATAGATATAGTGTTTGTGCTCTATTCCACAGTAGCAATTTGATTTTATTTCATGGATATAGTGTTTGTGCTCTATTCCACAGTAGCAATTTGATTCTATTTCATGGATATAGTGTTTGTGTTCTATTCCACAGTAGCAATTTGATTCTATTTTATGGATATAGTGTTTGCGCTCTATTCCACAGTAGCAATTTGATTCTATTTCATGGATAAAGTGTTTGCGGGGGGAGGGGGGAGGGGGGTACTCCCATTGTCCAAGTGGTATGGGTGATACGCGGTGATTTTGAAAATGACCTCTAAAAGGTACGCACAGATAAAGATAAGTGTTAAAGCCTTGTTGATTTCAACCCCTAAACGGTACGGCTGTGCAATGTTCTTGCCAAGCTTACTTTTAAACAAAGCAGAGTAAAAATGACCAGTACAGGAATCATCTTACGTAACTGATTTATAAGCCAGAACCAAAAAGGACCCTTAAAGGTACGCACAAGAAATATCTTTAACCCTAAAAGTTACGCCAATCACCCCTATCACTTGGACAAAGGGAGTACTCCCCCACCCCCCCCCCCCCCCCCCACCTCCCCATCCGCGGCGTTTGTGAACAATACTACGTGCAATTTATAGCAATTTCACTTCCATCAACAGATAAAATGTTTGCACTTTAACATCATTCCAAACAAAGAAAATGTTATGAAAACAGTTTTAATTTCTATAAAAACAAACTCCCCTTAACGCCGGCCATGCAACCTTACAAGATAAACCTCCGTACTTAAAAGACGCCGCTAAAATCGAAAGGAACCACTTACTTTTATGTTTAAGGAAATGGTCTAACGAATCGATATTATCACAATTCAGTGATATCATCATGTGTTTACATGCATGGAAACTAGCGAGTAAACTAGTATAGGCTGCGTCGGTGTTTGATATAAACGATAGGTTATAGAATGAAATTTGTAACACCGTAAAAAAAGTTAAATTAATTTTACTTAAATGGACACTAGCGAGTAAACTAGTATAGGCTGCGTCGGTGTTTGATATAAACGATAGGTTATGGAATGAAATTTGTAACACCGTAAAAAAAGTTAAATTAATTTTACTTAAATGGACACTAGCGAGTAAACTAGTATAGGCTGCGTCGGTGTTTGATATAAACCATAGGTAATAGGATGCAATTTGTAACACCGTAAAAAATAGAAATGGAAACTAGCGAATAAACTAGTATAGGCTGCGTCGGTGTTTGATATAAACAATAGGTAATAGGATGCAATTTGTAACACCGTAAAAAATAGAAATGAAAACTAGCGAGTAAACTAGTATAGGCTGCGTCGGTGTTTGATATAAACGATAGGTTATAGAATGAAATTTGTAACACCGTAAAAAAAGTTAAATTAATTTTACTTAAATGGACACTAGCGAGTAAACTAGTATAGGCTGCGTCGGTGTTTGATATAAACAATAGGTAATAGGATGCAATTTGTAACACCGTAAAAAATAGAAATGGAAACTAGCGAATAAACTAGTATAGGCTGTGTCGGTGCTTGATATAAACAATAGGTAATAGAATGAAATGTGTAAAGAATGTTGACTTAACTTTACTTAAATGGAAACTAGCGAGTAAACTAGTATAGGCTGCGTACGTCAGTGTTTGATATAAACGATAGGTAATATAATGGAATTTGTAACACCTTAAAAAATGATGATTTTACTTTACTGACGTTTCGAGCTTTAGCCCTTCCTTTTACTCCGACGAAATGCTAAAGCTCGAAACGTCAGTAAAGTTAAGTCAACATTTTTTACAGTGTTACACATGTCATCATATTACCTATTGGTTATATTTAGTTTGTTTTGATGTTACGAAATGTGTTGCCGTTTTGTCGCGGCGGATTGCACATGTACTATCATAACTATTAGTGCTTAAAATCTTCTACGACGTGCGAGTGCATGTTGCATGACGTTGGCGAAAGATGACGTTTGCAGCAGCAAGTAATTACATATGCGCATGCGTCAACTTTCCTTGCGACCTGCAAGCATATGGCGGGAAGAACTAGCACGATGAGACGTTTTCACAGGATATTTTCCTTTTATTCGTACATATAAACACCTATTCAGTTCAAAACTCTTTGTGGTTCGTACTCAACTGGCGACTATCGACTATTACATTGCATATTTTGATTGTACGTGTTTGTGCTTTTGCATGTGACCATAACAGTCATAACAATCTGCAAAAGATGTAATTTCTTCTCTTGTTATAGAGTTTATTCATAGGCATATTTTGGTTGTACGTGTTTGTGTTATATATGACAATATAACAATCAAAGCTACAGTCCACACTCTGAAGCCTACAAAGGATGTCGGCATTTCTTCTCTTGTTATCGATTTATTCATAGCATATTTTGTTTGTACGTGTTGTACCATGTTGCTTTGATGGTAGATGACGAAACAATTATTCCAAAAAATTTTGTTGAGCTCTTTGTGTTACACAAAGCTACAGTCCACAGTCTGAAGCCTGCAAAGGATGCCGGCATTTCTCCTCTTTTTATCGATCCATTCATAGCATAGTTTTTGCTATAATCCTCCCCTCCCCCTCCATGCAATGTTGGTTTTCAGTTAACATGATTCCTTGATGACTGCCAGGACAACATTTTGTAGTGGGGGAGTGGTTTTAACAACAAAATTAAGCCCACAAAGCATGCGCATTACGGTATAAGACTAATGTCCGTTTTTGAAACATATGTCTCACTTAATGCTTTTGCCGAGATTGTAGCTTATATTTGTAAAGCTGTGCTTTTTAATATTTCAATGTGACTTTACTGTTTGTTTACATGGACAAGAATCGTAAAAAATGTAAGAATCGTAAAAATTTAAAGGATCGTAAAAATTTTCAGATACATCTTTTTTGTTTCTGTTTTAGTATAATAATACATACTTTTAGCTATATCATAAACTAAACCGTTACTTCACTTTGTTGTCATTTATTTGCATGTGTAGCGTTTTTCCCTCTGGCGACTAAGATTCTTCGCATTAACTAATTAAAACAGCAGATTGTTTTGATGTTATGCGATAGCAAATTAGAACAATTTCGATACAGAAAAATACTAGATGATGTATGCATATTAACCACAAATGCTTTCAGTCGTTTAAGTATAATTTCTTTTAAAACTTTTTCTAGTAAATTTAAGTAAACATTTTTTACGGTGCTACAAATTTCATTCTATTACATATCGTTTATATCCAACACCGACGCAGCCTATACTAGTTTTCTCGCTAGTTTCCATTTAAAACCTTTCACTTGGTTTTGAAAAATGTTTTAAACTCTATTTAAGATCTATTTGTCTTGTTTAATATGTACAATTGTAAACTCTTTAAAAGTCGTTTTAGCCTATTGTTTTCACAATGAAAACATACTCTTATAAAAAGTCACATTTTAAAATCTTCCGGTTTCTTTCAGTGAAAACAAATTTTTGTTGTCGATTAGAATCGAAAGTTTAACTTCCATATTTTGAACATAAATTATATGTTTTCCATCGCTAAATCATAACTTATTTAAAACCTTTCACTTTGCTTGAACATTTGTTTTAACTCTCTTTTTTAAAAGATATATTTCTTTTGTTTTATATATATATATGTATTATTGTAAAGTCGTTTTAGCCTATTGTTTTCGCATTGAAAACATTCTCCTATATAAAGTCACTTTTTAAAATGTTCCGGTTTATTTTGAAAACAAATTATAGTTATCTATAAGAATCGTAAGTTAAACTTCCCCTTATTTTGAACACTACAAATTATGATTTTTCTATATAAGAGACGGAAAAAAAACTTCTATATTTTGAACACAATATTTTGAAAAAAAATTATGATTTTTCTATATAAGAGACGAAAAATAAACTTCCATATTTTGAACACAATATTTTGAACACAAATTATATTTGTTTATAAGTATCGAAGGTTAAATGTCCTTATTTTGAAAACAAATTATGATTTGACTTTGATATGAGAGTGTAAAATATGGTGTAAAATATGATCTAAAATATGTGTGGTTAGCTTGAACGAAGTGCACCTTGCAATCAAAACAAGCTCATCCTATAACATGTTTAAAATCCAGTACAGAAAACCTTTTGTTGCCCTCAGAAAAAACGACATTTTTTCTGTTTATTTTTGAATCTTGTCAATATTATCTATGTTTACATATCTTGTTTTGCAAACTGTACTTCTTCAAACTATACTTTTTCCATATCGAAACTCTCCTTTTCCGCACTATTAAATCAATAATCTATAGAAATTAATTTCTGCTCTCTAGCATAACAACTTCCGTTATTATTTATAAACATTTGTTTAAAATCTGTGGAAAATAATAATTTCCTTTTCTGCACAATTAAATTATATTAATAGTATATTTATCTTTTAAAATACTACTAGGGTACAGAAACATTTCATTAACCATTTGGGTTGCATTTCTGCTCTCTAGCATCATAACCACTTCCTTATTATTTATATACATCTATTTAGAATTTGTGGAACATATAATACTTTCCTTTTCTGCACAATTAAATTGATATTATATTTATCTTTTAAAATACTACTAGGGTACAGAAACATTTCATTAACCATTTGGGATGCATTTCTGCTCTCTAGCATCATAACCACTTCCATTATTATTCATATACATCTGTTTAAAATTTGTGGAAAATATTACTTTCCTTTCTAGCCAAATAAATCAATATTCTATCCGGGTATTCTATATAAATTAATACTACTAGGGTGCAGAAATATTTCATTATTTCCAAATATTTCCATAACAACTTCCGTTATTATTTTATATGAATTCATCTTTTTACAGTGCGAATCGTAACACCGTGGGCACCCAGAAATATTTTAGAAATCGTTTCTTGTTCTTTAAACAACTCACAAACAACTCTTACTACGAAAAGTTTACCATACTACAAATCAGTCAAACGTCTTGCGCTGATATAGTTGTTTCTGAGTTGTTCTACGAATAATAAACGATTTCTAAAATATTTCTAGGTGCCCACGGTTTTGTGATTCGCACTGTAAAAACTCTGAGTAAAAACCCTTTCAGCCCTTTGAACCATGGAGTCGAAAGTTCAACTTCCACTATTTTGAACACAAATTACAATTCACAAAGTTTAAACTTCCGTATTTTGAGCACAAATATTATTATTATAGAATGAATCTTCTAAATTACATTTAGATAAGTTCGTTTTGATCTCAAATGAGATAGTTTACATCTGTTAAGTAGTTCACATTATGTACTTAAAAGGCTTTAAATGGTATAAAGCGGAACTCCTCATTGTATGGCTATAGTGAAATCGATACTAAATGCATAAATATATATAAGGAACAGCGCATTTTAGATTTACAAGAAACGAAATAAACAAGGCATAAAAATAGTGTGACGTAAGCTTGAAGTAAAAATAGAATTATGACTGATGTTTAGGACGTTCGTTGGAGTAAAAATGGTGACTTATACACTGTATAAAAGAGTGTGTTACTTACTGACGTTAAGGACGTTAATCCTTTAAGTTTTCAGCCGTTTTGGACAATAATACTTCGTCTGAGTCAAAATGGTAACGTATACACCGTATAAAAGAGATTGTTACTTACTGACGTTTAGGACGTTAATCCTTCGTCGGAGTAAAAATGGTAACTTATACACCGTATAAAAGAGATTGTTACTTACTGACGTTAAGGACGTTAATCCTTTAAATTTTCAGAGTAAAAAAAATGGTAAATTATACGGTACAAAAGAGAGTGTTACTGCAGGCATTTTGGACAATAATACTTCGTCTGAGTCAAAATGGTAACGTATACAACTAATAAAAGAGAGTGTTACTTACTGACGTTTAGGACGTTCATCCTTTTTGGGAGTAAAAATGGTGACTTATACACAGTATAAAAGAGAGTGTTACTTCCTGACGTTTAGGACGTTCATTAAGAAATATTCCTCATTAATATATAATCAAGTTTGAATAGTAAGTTGTACACAGTTACTAAACAAATGAAAAAAATACCTTGATTCATGTCTTGACAAAATGAAGAAGAAAAAACATAAAAATCAACAAAATTAAAATAAAAGAAATATTAAAAAATATTATTTAAACGTAAAAATTGATAATAAAAAAAAAAAAATATTAACCTTTTCACAGCATAAGCAGTCTAGATCTCCCTCCTTAAGTTAAGATTTCAAAACCTTTCCTTGGACTATAGCCTTGCACTCAGCAATCAAACAAAACTCAAGTCGAACATATCAAGTCCTTTTATAGTTCAATAGTTGCCTCTCAAATCCGGATGCTCAATTTTGGAGCTTTCTTGACAGCATTTGTCTTAAATACTGAGCACTATTCCGGATTGTCGCAGAATTGAAACATATGTTAGACAGGAGAACTGCATCTTTAGCAGTTTTTTCCAAAAGTCGACAAGGTGAAGGATTTCCTGAATTTAAAAATAGAACTTTCCGTTTTCGGTTTAGGTCAATATCGGTAAATCAGTGTTATAAAAACAGGGGAAGTTAAGTTTTATTTGATGGTAGAAGAATATGGAATGATGTTGTTTATTATGATGATGTTGTTTATTATTATTATGATGATGATGATTTTAAATCATCTTGTTGATGTTGATGGTAATAATAATGATAATGATGATGATGATGAGTATTATGGTGTTGATGTTAATTATTATGATGATGAAGTTGTGGGTGATAATGAAGATGATGATGATGATGATGATGATGATGATGATGATGATGATGATGATGATGTTGGTGATGATGATGATGATGATGGTGATGACGATGATGATGAAGTTGATGATGATGGTGATGATGATGATGATGATGAGAATGATGATGGTTATAATGATGTTGTTGATAATGATGATAGTGATGATTAAGATGATGGTAATGATGATGATGATGTTGATGATGATGTTGATGATGATGATAGTGATGATTATGATGATGGTAATGATGATGATATTGATGATGATGTTGTTGATGATGGTGATGATGATGATGATGATGATGATGATGAGAATGATGATGGTTATAATGATGTTGTTGATGATGATGATGATAGTCATGATTATGATGATGGTAATGATGATGATGATGTTGTTGGTGATGTCGATGATGATGTTGATGATGATGATGTTGTTGTTTATTATGACGATGATAATGATGGCGATGATGATGATTATTATTATGATGATGATGATGATTATAATGATGTTGATGATGATGTTGGTAGTGATGTTAATCATGATGGCGTCGTTGGTGATGGTGATGTTGTTGATGATGATTATGATTAGTGTAGCTAGCTTAATTGGTTAGTGAGCATCCAGCTGTCAGAGCGAGAATTCCCGAGTTCGATTCACAGCATTTTCACACTGGTTTCAATTTCTTTCCAATCTGTATAGCTTTGATTATAGCTTTAGATATTCGAAAAACGGAACATTGATGGAGAGTGGCGAGACAGAGCGCACCGTCGGCTTCCTGGGAGAACAGCTTACTTCTAGCTGAAGGGACAACTGACACTAAATATAGTGCTTTTCTTTTTACTATATAGGATATAATAAATGATCGCGAAGAGATATATGAGTGTTTCAGTTTAATACTTCAGTGAGACATCGAATTTGAAAATGAAAATATCAATTACATATCTTAGTAGTATTCTTTTTAAAGAATTTTCATGCAAGAAATTATATTTTCACATGTAAAATTATCGTAATTTTACTTATGTTTAAATACGATATTTCTCAGTGGCAGATATCCCTGTAAACCACTGTTATCTATCCTGAAATAGGCATATAATAATAATGGTTAGTTCTTATATAGCGCATTTCCAGAACTGCTCAATGCGCTTACTCAACGTGTTCGAGTTGAAGGTATATCAAGGCGCATTAAGCTGCCACCATACAACCCATGTCTGAACATGGAGTTCTTTTACGTCCCTCAATGCTTTTTTTTTGGCCTATATAATTACGTATTTGAGTGACCTATTCCTTGGACAAGCTCTTTGTAGCTGTTCAACTTCTAGTTAATATATTCAAGTTAAAAACAATATTATGATAAGCTTGATCATGCATTATCCGATAGTATGCTGTATTATAGTTGGCTCTATACTCCGACGAAGGGCTAAAGCTCGAAACGTCAGTAAAGTTAAGTCACCATTTTTTACGGTGTAATACATTTCATTCTATTACCTATCGTTTATATCAAACACCGACGCAGCCTATACTAGTTTATTTGCTATATAGTTTGCATTTAAGTAGTAAAATTAATTTAACATTTTTTACGGTGTTACAAATTTCATTCTATTACCTATCGTTTATATCAAACACCGACGCAGCCTCTACTAGTTTACTCGCTAGTTTTCATTTATAATAAGCGTAGTTGAGTGGAACCTGGTGCGCGCGTGCAGGCAGCGATGAAGTCACTGTCTAAACAGTCCGTGTTATAATGCATGAACGAACGAACGGCTGTGCTTGTCAAGAGATCCATATCTGTCCTTCGATCAAGGAAGACTTCGACAGTTTACACAAGAAATTCGAAATATTCCAAAAATAGAAGTTAATTTAAAAAAAACAATATATTGGCAAGCATTTAGGAAAACATATGTTTGTGTTTTTGCTTTCACTGTTTTGAACATTTTTGTAAAGTAGTCCGAGTAATAAAAACAGCTAATTCTCAATTTCAATTCTCAAAAATGTATTCTTACGTCCATTTTCATTTCATTTTGCTGCAGCAAGATTAAAATACGTCAGTAAGTAACACTCTCTTTTATACGGTGTATAAGTTAACATTTTTACTCCTATGAAGGATTAACGTCCTAAACGTCAGTAAGTAACACTCTCTTTTATACGGTGTATAAGTTAACATTTTTACTCCGACGAAGGATTAACGTCCTAAACGTCAGTAAGTAACACTCTCTTTTATACGGTGTATAAGTTACCATTTTTACTCCGACGAAGGATTAACGTCCTAAACGTCAGTAAGTAACACTCTCTTTTATACGGTGTATAAGTTACCATTTTTACTCCTATGAAGGATTAACGTCCTAAACGTCAGTAAGTAACACTCTCTTTTATACGGTGTATAAGTTACCATTTTTACTCCGACGAAGGATTAACGTCCTAAACGTCAGTAAGTAACACTCTCTTTTATACGGTGTATAAGTTACCATTTTTACTCCGACGAAGGATTAACGTCCTAAACGTCAGTAAGTAACACTCTCTTTTATACGGTGTATAAGTTACCATTTTTACTCCGACGAAGGATTAACGTCCTAAACGTCAGTAAGTAACACTCTCTTTTATACGGTGCATAAGTTACCATTTTTACTCCGACGAAGGCTAGGGTTAACGTCCTAAACGTCAGTAAGTAACACTCTCTTTTATACGGTGTATAAGTAACCATTTTTACTCCGACGAAGGATTAACGTCCTAAACGTCAGTGAGTAACACTCTCTTTTATACGGTGTATAAGTTACCATTTTTACTCCGACGAAGGATTAACGTCCTAAACATCAGTAAGTGACACTCTCTTTTATACGGTGTATAAGGCAAATTGTTACTCCGAAGGAATAACGTCAAAAGCGTCAGTAAGTAACACTCTTTTATACGATGTATGAGCTACCATTTTCTACTTATACAGAGGATTGACGTCCTAAACGTCAGTAAGTTTACCATAGCAATTGGAATACCAATGACGCAAGGTGCTCTCTCTCACAAAGACAACACCTTAGAAAGATTAGATATGAAAAGTTTCAAATGCTGCAACTTTGCTACCGGTGACGAATTTTGAAAATAGAAATTGAATTTTAAATAATTTGTCAAAAAGGATTTCATTTTCAAAAAAATCAAAAAAATGTATTCCTCTTTCCAGCTAATTGTAATAATTTATTCGCAGCTTGCACAAGTCATTCTAGATCTACTTAGCTAATAAACATTTCCATTTCAGTAACTGCTTCATAATGATTTCCCGCTATACCAATTTATAATATAATTGACTAGGCATATAAACAATTTACCTTTCTATAATTTAACGGTTTTTGAGACAAAAACGCTGGAGAACAATTTTATTTTCTTCTAAATATTAACTTTTTAGGCTAATTTTTGAAACATAATTACACCCAGACAGCTAATTGTGTAAATTTATTGTTTTGTCCATATGTTCAATCATTGCTTTTTCATCATAATCAACTTTTTTAAAAATCGTTGTCGCAGCCGAAGCTACAGTCCACAATCTGAAGCCTGCAAAGGATGTCGGTAATATGAACATAATTTGTGATTTATTACACGTTTTGTAAATGAAATATTTGTTTCATCATCCACCACTGCAACAACTTGTTATGGTCATATAGCACAAACACGTATAACCAAAATATGCTATGAATAAATCGATAACAAGAGAAGAAATACCGACATCCTTTAAAGAAATAAATGTTTCATCATCTACCACTGCAACAACTTTAATTGTTATGGTCATATAACACAAACACGTACAACCAAAATATACTATGAATAAATCGAGAAATACCGACATCCTTAAAGAAATATTTATTAATTTCATCATCTACCACTGCAACAACTTGTTATGGTCATATAACACAAACACGTACAACCAAAATATGCTATGAATAAATCGATAACAAGAGATAAAATACCGACATCCTTAAAAAATATTTTCTTCATCATCTACCACTGCAAAAACTTTTTATGGTCATATATCACAAACACGTACAACCAAAATATGCTATGAATAAATCGATAACAAGAGAAGAAATACCGACATCCTTTAAAGAAATAAATGTTTCATCATCTACCACTGCAACAACTTTAATTGTTATGGTCATATAACACAAACACGTACAACCAAAATATACTATGAATAAATCGAGAAATACCGACATCCTTAAAGAAATATTTATTAATTTCATCATCTACCACTGCAACAACTTGTTATGGTCATATAACACAAACACGTACAACCAAAATATGCTATGAATAAATCGATAACAAGAGATAAAATACCGACATCCTTAAAAAATATTTTCTTCATCATCTACCACTGCAAAAACTTTTTATGGTCATATATCACAAACACGTACAACCAAAATATGCTATGAATAAATCGATAACAAGAGAAGAAATACCGACATCCTTTGCGGGATGGATAGCTTTGGATGTAACAACCATTTTTAATTAGGTATATAGTAAATATCAGATCATATGTTCGCGGCGTTATCGTATACGGTACTTTGTGATATGTATACGATTAACGGTACTTTTCAAATTAAATACGAATTACGTGATCTATTTAATTAATCAGGATTTTCAGATTAAGGTTATCCAAATCCAATTTATTATCAAACCAATTATTTAGACACGCTCCTGTTCGCTGTAATGAGCTTATTTTAAAACGTTTGCAAGGAATGGCAAATTGCATTAGACAACCTTTTTGAAATAGGTGTATGCCTATAATTCCTTTTCGTCTTGGAATGATCTATCGCCTTGGACAACCTTTTTGAAATAGGTGTATGCCTATAATTCCTTTCCATCTTGGAATGATCTATCGCCTTGGACAACCTTTTTGAAATAGGTGTATGCCTATAATTCCTTTCCATCTTGGAATGATCTATCGCCTTGGACAACCTTTTTGAAATAGGTGTATGCCTATAATTCCTTTCCATCTTGGAATGATCTATCGCCTTGGACAACCTTTTTGAAATAGGTGTATGCCTATAATTCCTTTCCATCTTGGAATGATCTATCGCCTTGGACAACCTTTTTGAAATAGGTGTATGCCTATAATTCCTTTCCATCTTGGAATGACCTATCGCCTTGGGCAACCTTTAATTTTCGAAATAGGTGTATGCCAATAATTACTCTTGAAAATCCATGAAATCGGTATATGCAAAGTGAACAAATTATAGAACTTTTATTAACATGGTCACGTGATGATACTAAGATAGGGATTAAAGCAATTACGCTCTACAGAAAGAATAGGTTTTGCCGGGGAGATATGTGATCTTGGCCCGAGGCAAATTCGTTTTAGCAAACACAAAAGCTCAATTTGCTAGAACATTGGATTACGATCGATAATAGTTAAAAAAAGAATATAAGACTAATACTCACGCACACAGGAATAATATAGTT
This sequence comes from Metridium senile, assembly GCA_949775045.1. Classification (NCBI taxonomy): domain Eukaryota; kingdom Metazoa; phylum Cnidaria; class Anthozoa; order Actiniaria; family Metridiidae; genus Metridium; species Metridium senile. Next base: position 18,344,022 of record OX459103.1, read on the forward strand.
GAGACACGAGAAGAGAAGAGAAGAAAAGAGAAGAGAAGAGAAGAGAAGAGAAGAGAAGAGAAGAGAAGAGAAGAGAAGAGAAGAGAAGAGAAGAGAAGAGAAGAGAAGAGAAGAGAAGAGAAGAGAAGAGAAGAGAAGAGAAGAGAAGAGAAGAGAAGAGAAGAGAAGAGAAGAGAAGAGAAGAGAAGAGAAGAGAAGAGAAGAGAATTATATGCTAAATACAAAGATAATTAAATTTGTAAGATAACGATTTAGGAGACAATATCCACTGCATTTTCCTCTAGCCCAAACAAACACCCAGTAAGCGATTTTTTCAACTTTCTTTTGCTTTGTAAATGTATTTGCTTTTAGTTTTAATTTAACTGCAAAAAAGCAGAGTAATAGAATTGCTGAACATTTAAAAAGGACATTAAACTAAGATAACAGCGAAAAGATATGTTTATGGGCAAGTACAAAAGAAAGTTTTTGAAATCCCTCATGGCGAGTTTATTTTACGTATTTCTCTTGCAATTGCCAGACGGCTATCATTTTATCTCTTTTGCTCTTGTATTTGAGTTTAGCTTTAACATGGGAACGAAATATTATCCGAATAAATTAAAACAACTTCTACTTCTACAATTTAAGATAAATACAAGTGAAATAATTTTATTTTTACAACGTTGAAATGAAGTCACTTCGAATCGAAATAACAGGAAAACACCGTCAATTTAAAAAGCCAATTTCAACTTTGTCAACTACAGAACGAAAAACAATACATGTCATTTGTTCAACTCACATAAACCGGTTATTGAATAAAGATAAAAATGGCTCCGTCATGTCGTTCACGACCGATTTCCGCTATAATTCCTTTCTGCTAATCGCCATTCTCTTCGGCAGGGGGGAAAACTGAAAGTCAACACGCCACCAAAATAATATACTTTGCTAAGCCTGCAAATCTTGATCAATATCAATAATAGAAAATATCGATAATTTAGGATGTAATTACTGATCGACAAAAGTAATCATAGTGGAATTTTTTTTAAAAATGAATTATTTAAACCTTTGAAAAAAAAATATAGGTAATGAAATTTGTAAATGGAAACTATAGCGGGTAAGTGTATTGTAACACCGTAAAAAATGTTGACTTAACTTTACTTAAATGGAAACTAGCGAGTAAACTAGTATAGGCTGCGTCGGTGTTTGATATAAACGATAGGTAATAGAATGAAATTTGTAACACCGTAGAAAATGTACTATGTTTCGAGCTTTAGCCCTTTGTCGTTTGAAAAATGTATAAAACTTTAGTCAAAGAAAATGTTGAAACTTTTAATAACTTAATGACTTTTTGAACGAAAATAAAGAATTAAAAACAAAAAACTAGTTATATATCGTGCAAAAACAGTGTTACCTTCTGACGTTTAGGACGCCGTTAATCCTTCGTCAGAGTAAAAATGGTAACTTATACACCGTATAAAAGAGAGTGTTACTTACTGACGCTTAGGACGTTAATCCTTCGTCGGAGTAAAAATGGTAACTTATACACCGTATAAAAGAGAGTGTTACTTGCTGACGTTCAGGACGTCAATCCTTCGTCGGAGTAAAAATGGTAACTTATACACCGTATAAAAGAGAGTGTTACTTGCTGACGTTCAGGACGTCAATCCTTCGTCGGAGTAAAAATGGTAACTTATACACCGTATAAAAGAGAGTGTTTCTTACTGACGTTTAGGACGCCAATCCACCATCGGAGTAAACTGATATATATAGAACTAAAAATCCTGATATTGATTGCAATTCTGACTCCTGTCTCCGATACTCTAAAGTTTCAACTTCAAAATATTGTCAAAAAAAAAAAGAACCATTTTGACTTAAGATTGATGGCCAAAATATTATATAACTTGACCCTCCTTGATTGCTCGACTATAAGTTATTTTTGCTTAAAAACCGCCCATACATTGTCTAATTCAAAACAGGTTTCTGTTTCAGCATTCTGACTAGATATATTGTATAAAGAATGTACAAAATAACATTTTTTACTTTGGCTGTTTTCTAATAAAATTTCAAAATTTCACAAATCATTGACACTTTTTGGATGGAAATTGATCTCAAAATGAAATTCAAAAACACATTTTTTGGAAGAAAAGTACACTCATTTTGACTATATATCTTGTAGTGAATTTCTTTGATCTTCTTGTGATTTAGTAAAAGGTATTGATTTTAATTAGCTGTAAATATGAATAGGTAAATATATTCTGCATCTTAAAAACCTTTAGAATAATATGTGGTATGCTATTCTATGCTATTACTTCAACTTCTCGTTATCTAGATCTATCACTGCTGTACTATTTAATATGCAAAAGGCGCATTTGCACAGGCTGTATAAGCCTTGATATTTTGTCAAAATATTCATGAATCTTATAAGCAAAGCATGAAAAAATAGAAAACATTAATAGAAAACACATTTGAATTTGTTATGTATCGAGGCTATCCCTGTAGAATTTTAAAATGCTCCTTTTGTGAAATAATACAACGAAATTGAAGCGCTTTTACAGAGCGACGCAACAAACCTATTGGCAGAACTTAATTCTTTTCCTCAATTAAAATTCAATCGTATTTCTTACTATCATTTCTTCTTGAATCGGTCTTAGGTTAATCTGATAAAATGATTATTATAATTTGTTGGCGTTATCCGTTTTTGTTGCAAATGTGTTTTGAAGGTAAACATTTTTTTTTGTCTGAATTATTATGTATTATGTATTTCGCATTTTTGAAAAGCGTCCTATTTCGCTGATTTATGATTGCATGTCTTTTTGATTTGACTCTTTACTTTTTAGCGGGATTAATTAATTAATTACTTAAAAATATTGTTTGTTTGTGAGTTTCTTCTCATAGCCATCTTGCTCTAGCTAGTTTTCAATAAAATCTTAATGGGTGAGATTTAATATAGGTCACTTGAAATGGTTTTATTTTAATGGAGCATATTTGAATACTGAAATGAATTTCACGTCGATCAAAATAGGTTAATTTGATTTCAGAATTTTATTTTTTCGCTTGTATAATCAATGGATCATTTTTAGATTGAAAACGATCTGAATAGAATAGAATTCGAAATGTTATTAAAACTGTATTGTATTGAATTGTATTCGATTTTAAATATAGCTTGCAAATTGAGGATCGTTATTCAGTTTTAGTCAATTCCTCCGATGTTCGAGCTCGATCAATTCTGAATTCAATTGCAATTATATATTTTTTTCAATGAATCGAATTCGACTTTTAATCGAACTGCATTGAATTGAATTCGAATTTTAGTTATAGCTTGCAAATAGACGATCGTTATTTTTGTCATTTCTTTCGATGCATGTTCAAGCTCGATCGATTATAAATTTCCTTCTATTTTTTCAATTAGTCGAATTCGACTTTTAATCGAACTGTATTGAATTGAATTTGATTTTTAACAATAGCTTGCTAATATTCGATCGTCATTTTAGTATTTTTTTTTCGATATTCGAGTTCGATCGATTATAGTTTCCCTTGCTTGTATTTTTTCAATTAATCGAATTCGACTTTTAATCGAACTTTAATAAATATCAAAATCGATTTCTGTTTGCAGACAGAGTTCTATTTTAATTGAAGGGTATCAAACCATTTCTACGTAAGCTGCTTGTCTCAGTTCAAGTTAAATTCACGATTTAAAACTACGTTAAAAAGATACAAATCTTGCATTGAAAAGCGTCAAAAACTCAGCTTCTATTTTTAATATAAAAATTGTCAGCGAAATCAAGATCCTATATGAGGAGTGATGGTTGTAAATACTGAGTGTAGTGGTAGTGTGTGTAGAGTGAATCTCACAGAAGAGCCCTGATAGGGAGTGATGGTTGTATATACTGAGTGTAGTGGTAGTGTGTGTAGAGTGAATCTCACAGAAGAGCCCTGATGGGGAGTGATGGTTGTAAATACTGAGTGTAGTGGTAGTGTGTGTAGAGTGAACCTCACGGAAGAGCCCTGATAGGGAGTGATGGTTGTAAATACTGAGTGTAGTGGTAGTGTGCACGTGTGTAGAGTGAACCTTACAGAAGAGCCCTGGTGGGGAGTGATGGTTGTAAATACTGAGTTTAGTGGTAGTGTGCACGTGTGTAGAGTGAACCTTACAGAAGAGCCCTGGTGGGGAGTGATGGTTGTAAATACTGAGTGTAGTGGTAGTGTGCACGTGTGTAGAGTGAACCTTACAGAAGAGCCCTGGAGGGGAGTGATGGTTGTAAATACTGAGTTTAGTGGTAGTGTGTGTAGAGTGAACCTCACGGAAGAGCCCTGATGGGGAGTGATGGTTGTAAATACTGAGTGTAGTGGTAGTGTGTGTGGAGCGAACCTTACAGAAGATACCTTATGTACAAACATGTTGTACAATACTTAAATAAAGTTCGGGAAGAATCTTGATAATAAATAGTAAACAGTTGATCACATAAAATATATGCTATATAGATAAAATATAAATTATATATGAAATCATAAAAAAATCAATAATTATGAATTTTAAAAACATACAAAATTACCTTTTATGCTGAGCAGTCCCTTTTAAAACTTAAATATCCAATTTTTTGCGGTGAACTAATTGATTTTAGATCAGTTTGTAACCCAGAAACGCTCGGTGAAGCATTCTCTTTCATATACCGCGTAATCTAAACTGCGATAGCTATTAAAATGGCTAAGCTTTTAAAGATGTCCTATGATTGGTTGCACTTTGATTTACATATTGTAACGATTCCAGTCATACGTGACTTCAGAGCCTATGAGTTGGTTGTATATTTACCTAACTGTGAATAAAAATATGTCTAACTGATAAAATTGAACAAAGATAATTAGTGTTTTGAGGAAAAGAGGGATTTCCTAGATGACGTTTTAGACAGTAACTCTCAGAGAGAGGAAAAACGGCAAATATAGTGTTGTTTAAATAAATGTTTCGTCTGAGTAAAAATTGATAACTTGTACAAACAAACAAACAAAAAGACAAACATGCAAATAAACAAACAAACAAACAAACATATAAACAAGCAAACAAACAAACAAACAAACAGACAGATAAACAAACAAACAAACACATACACAAGCAAACAAATAAACAAACAAACAAACAAACGAGCAAACAAACAAACAAACAAACAGACAGACAGACAGACAGACAAACAAACAAACAAACAAAAAAACAAAAAACAAAAAACGAGCAAACAAATAAATGAGCAAACAAACAAACAAACATATAAACAAGCAAACAAACAAACAAACAAACAAACGAGCAAACAAATAAACGAGCAAACAAACAAACAAACATAAAAACGTATAAACAAGCAAACAAACAAACAAGCAAACAAACAAACGAGCAAACAAACAAACAGACAAACAGACAAACAAACAAACAAACAAACAAACAAACAAATAAAATAAAAAATAAAATAAAAAAATGCAGTCAAATAACTTTTTTGGTCAACAAAAAGCAGGAAAGCACATATTCAAAAAACAATTTGTAAACAAACCACTTTCTCAAGTATATTTTTAGAAAAGACTTCCCCAAGAGCAAGCCATTTTCCATGACACATCTATCAATATACAAAAGCTACTTTTAATCGCTTAAACAGTGGGTCTATCGGCAGACCGTGATCATTACACATCAAAAGTCATTCTAAAAATGGAATAAAAAAACACTTTATAAATGACTGATGCCTTAAGCAAAGATTACTTTTACATTTTCTAAGTGTTCTTTAATCTTGAGGGATTAAGAAACAATCAGACTGTTTAAAAGACCCTATTAACTGATGTATTTTTACATCAAAATCTCCGTCTGAGTAAAAATGGTAATTACTAAAACACCGTATAAAAGAGAGTGTTACTTACTGACGTTTAGGGCGTTAATCCTTCGTCGGAGTTAAAATGGTAAATTATACACCGTATAAAAGAGAGTGTTACTTACTGACGTTTTGGAAAGTGGTTTGTGGTTGGAACCAAAATGAATTATAGAAAATTTAGAATATAGTATAGATATAAAAATTACTATGATCAATCTCTTCAAAACATTCATACCGAGTTTAATCAGCTGATTTTTTGACTCACATGCAGTTCAATTATACATCAAAATGAACTTCCTAATTGAAAAGCCATGTTATTATTTTTGCTGTTCTGCAGCTGGTGATGTTGTTGTGTTGTTCAGTGCTAGGGACGGACGTGTTGCTGTCGATGGCGTGTCACACTGCCATCCTATGCTGTCATTTCACCCACGTTATCAATTGAGAGGAAGATTAAAAAATGGTAACGCATCTTTTAGGACAGTAATCCTTTGTCGGAGTAAAAATGGTAACTTATACACCGTATAAAAGAGAGTGTACTTACTGACGTTTAGGACGTTAATCGTAAAAATGGTAACTTATACCACAGGGAGCCCAAACAATCCATTTTTACAGTTAATATAAGAGAAAAAATGATAGTTAAAAAATCGCATTCATTGTTAAAATAAATTTGAACATATTTCAGTCCTGGGTTGTTGTTAAATTTATTTGGTGTCATTCTCGGTAGATTTTGAACGTTTTAGAGCATTTATTTTAATGTTTGCCCACCTGTACTTAAATATGGAAAGGCTGGTCACTCTAGATATGGATCGCTTGTCTTCGATGGAGTAAAAATGGTGACTTATACAGTGTATAAAAGAGATTGTACTTATATATACACCGTATAAAAGAGGTTGAAGACAAATGTAGTTTGCTTCAATATTACTGAACTGTTTGACGTTTCGGATTATGTAAATGCACACCGAATATGATATGTTTTTTCATTAAGGTGGATCAAAACTTTCGCAAAGCAGATTTCTTGATTTTTTTAACTCGCTCGCTTCGCAAAAGTATCGCGCAAATTTAACTGAAATTTTGATATAATATAATTTGGTTATTCTACCTTTTAGCGATGTACTTTATTTGTAAATTTTCTTAGTGGTTTCTTGAAAACAGTGGATTTTCAAACGACGGTATTTTTAGTTTTTACCGATTATTTCCAAATCCATTATGTATCTAAACATCGCATATCGCTTCTGATAATTTATTCTATTACGAGCAACAACACTGAACTCGGCCGTTCCACATCCTCGCGTTCGGAGGAATATTTGCATATTCACCTTTGACTAATCTGTGTCGTTATGCAAATATTTCTCCGAACGCGAGGATGTGGAACGTCCGAGTTCAATGTTGTTGCTCGTAATAGAATAAATTATCAGAAGCGATATGCGATGTTTAGATACACCTAGATTCAAAAAATGTTTTCTCCAAAGTTAGGATAGGACAAGCCGTACAAATTTCACTGATATTTAGATAAAGCCTCGGACTATTGGCATGTGGAATCTAAAAGAAATCTCTGGAGCCGTTTTGAAGAAAACAGGAAAATTGTGATTTATAGAGAAAGTTCACATTTTGCCGTCTCTACCTACCTTCAGCTAAAAAAATATTACTCCTTTAATTTCAAAGCTATGAAACTGAAATTTCGATATGTTTATTAAAAATAATTGAGCATTAATATATCGAAATTTCAAGGCAATCCTATGTATATTATTTATTCTAAGGCTCAATACTTTATATGCTTCAGATTTCGACCTCAATTTTGAACCATGTTCATATCTTTTTTTCTAGCCCAGATTTTCCAACTAAATTCACAAAAAATATAGCTTTATAAGTAATTATACGATTCTGAAATTTTGATAACGATCGGACTGTTGGATTTGGAAATAATCGGTAAAAACTAAAAATACCGTCGTTTGAAAATCCACTGTTTCCAAGAAACCACTAAGAAAATTTACAAATAATGTACATCGCTAAAAGGTAGAATAACCAAATTATATTATATCAAAATTTCAGTTAAATTGGCGCGATACTTTTGCGAAGCGAGCGAGTTAAAAAAATCAAGAAATCTGCTTTGCGAAAGTTTTGATCCACCTTAAACAAACAAATTTTTGTTGCTTACCTTTTAAATTGAATTCTCAAGTGCAACGGTTTTTTTAAACTACTATTTTTTCTAGATCTAATTTAGCATATGTATTTGTATCTGTACATCCATAGAGCACAGTGCCCCAGTGTTGAAAAAACACTGCCATATGTTTTCAAAATATTTACATATTTCATATATATGTTTTTGAACAAATAATAACTTCGATTCCACTTCTTAATCACATTGGTGCCAAAACGTCATTTGGCAAAACGTTGGCCATAGAATTTTTCTTTGTCATGTTAATGCCAAATGATTAATAAACCACAACTCATGGCACACGCACGAAAAAGGTTGTCCCATGCGATAGGTCATTCAAAAATGGAAAGGAATTATAGGCATACACCTATTTCAAAAAGGTTGTCCAAGGCGATAGGTCAAAAAAATTAAAAGGCAGTTATATATAATAATAATAATGATCTTTATTGAGTATAACAGATAAAGTTTACACACTTTTTTCCAATCTGGCCCGTTCCATATATAGGCAAAGATCAGACCATTTTATGCATATTTGGGGTAATTCAATATCTCTCGGAAGTCTATCGCCTTACGTTTTTGAAATAGGTGTATGCCTATAACTCCTTTTCATCTTGGAATGATCTATCGCCTTGGACAACCTTTTTGAAATAGGTGTATGCCTATAATTCCTTTCCATCTTGCAATGACCTATCGCCTTGGACAACCTTTTTGAAATAGGTGTATGCCTATAATTCCTTTCCATCTTACAATGACCAGCTATCCCCTTGGACAACCTTTTTGAAATAGGTGTATGCCTATAATTCCTTTCCATCTTACAATGACCAGCTATCCCCTTGGACAACCTTTTTGAAATAGGTGTATGCCTATAATTCCTTTCCATCTTGCAAAGAGTACTTATCGCCTTGAACAACCTTTTTGAAATAGGTGTATGCCTATAACTCCTTTTCATCTTGGAATGATCTATCGCATTGAACAACCTTTTTGAAATAGGTGTATGCCTATAACTCCTTTTCATCTTGGAATGACGTATCGCCTTGGACAACCTTTTTAAAACTGGGTCATATTTCTTTAATTTAGACTGCGAGGTACCACAACTTGGCACAGCAAACCCTATATATTTTCATTATATATTGTTTTTGCTTCTGGTAATTATAACTGTTTTTGTTAGAAACTAACAGTATTTATCAAATAAAACGACCAATATTGCCGATAGGATATCTCCTATTGTTATATTGGTGTTGATTGGAACGAAAACGGCAAAGGATATTGATAATAATAGAACACAAAGAAAGGCGGTTTGTCAAATCAATTTAGAGAACGGATATCAACTTTTTTAGGTAATTTGCCTCAAACCAAAGAGAGAGGACGGTTTATTTGTGTTCGCTTGAGGAAGAGAAAAAGAACTTCCATATTCGCCTTAAACCAAATTTTTAACTTATTGAACAATAAAAATTTGTCGAGAAGATAAATTATATAACTTCCATATTCGCCTTAAAACAAATTGTGAACTTATGGGACAATAAGATTTCTCGAGAAGATTTATATTTGTATTTATTATGAAGAGAAATTAAAACAGAGATGTCTGCCTCAAATCAAATTGTGATATTATTGAACAATAAAACCTTGAGAGAAGATTTTTATTTGTATTTATTATGAATCAGGAAAGAGAGAAATTTGCCTTTAAACAAATCGTGAACTAACTGAACAATAAGATTTGTCGAGAAGATTTTTATTTGTACCAGTTATAATGAATAGAAAAATAAAGTAATTCGACTCTAACCATATTATGGACTTATTTGTGTTTATTATGAAAAGAAAAAAAAAGTAATTTGTCTCAAATCAAATTGTGAACTTGGTGGACAATAAGATTTGTCGAGAAGATTTTTATTTGCATTTGTTATGAATCAGAAAAGGGAGATATTTGCCTCTAACCAAATCGTGAACTTCTTGCACAATAAGAATAGTCGAGAAGATATTTATTTTAGTTTATTATGAATAGAAAAAAAAAGTAATTCGCCTCAAATCAAATTGTGAACTTAGTGAACAATAAGATTTGTCGAGAAGATAATTTTTTGTGTGTGTTTATTATGAATATCGAATAGAAAATTAAAGAAAGTAGTTTGCCTTCAACCAAATTGTGAACTTAGTGAAAAATAAGAATTGGCGAGATGTTTATCTGTGTTCGCTTTATGATTCCAAAAAAACAACAGAATTTGTGTGTATTTAATTTTAGAACATGCAATTGCCTTCGGGTCGATTCCGTGTCTAACTCTAATTAAATCTAGACGATTTATCTGGAGATTTTGATTTGGACCGTTTTTAGCGCAAATACTATATTCATGAAATAGAATTGAATTGCTATACTGCGGAATAGAGAGCAAACACTATATCCATGAAATAGAATCAAATTGCTACTGTGGAATAGAGCACAAACACTATATCCATGAAATAGAATCAAATTGCTACTGTGTAATAGAGCACAAATACTATATCCATGAAATAGAATACAAATTAATTGCTAATGTGCAATAGAGCACAAACACTATATCCATGGAATAGAATACAAATTGCTAATGTGGAATAGAGCGCAAACACTATATCCATGAAATAAAATGAAATTGCTACTGTGCAATAGAGCGCAATCACTGAATCCATGATATAGAATCAGATTGCTACTGTGGAATAGAGCGCAAACACTATATCCATAAAATAGAATGAAATTGCTACTGAGGAATAGAGCGCAAAAACTATAATATCCATACTATGGCTTATCACTGCAAGCTCAACGTTCGTCTCCCTTCGATGTAAAGGCCAGGCTACCTTTCAAGATGGCGCAGGGAACTGTGAAGGGGATTGCAAACAACTGTTTCATTGTTGACATGTAACTGCGTAAGTGATCTCCAGCAGGCAGATTACATGATATGGGAATATCTTCATGTCATCTTCGATAAAATCTGATCTGATATCAACTACTCTTGTAATAGAACGGACACGAATATACATCTTTCATACACCTATTTCAATAAGGTTGTCCAAGGCGATAGGTCATTCTAAGACGGAAAGGCATCATGGGTACACACCTATTTTAAAAGGTTGTCCAAGGTGATAGGTCATTCCAAGACGGAAAATAATTATAGGGATACACCTATTTCAAAAAGGTTGTCCAAGGCGATAGATCATTCCAAGATGGAAAGGAATTATAGGCACACACCTATTTCAAAAAGGTTGTCCAAGGCGATAGATCATTCCAAAATGGAAAGGAATTATAGGCATACACCTTTTTCAATAAGGTTGTCCAAGGCGATAGGTTAATCCAAGGTCTTCCAACACGAATGATAGTAGATAAAACTATCTCCTTGAGCAACCTTTTTGAAATAGGTGTATGCCTATAATTTCTTTTCATCTTGGAATGACCTATCGCCTTGGACAACCTTTTTGAAAAAGGTGTATGCCTATAATTCCTTTCCGTCTTTGAACGACTTGGGGGTTCGTCTTGGAATGACCTATCGCCTTGGACAACCTTTTTGAAATAGGGGGTATCAATGTCAAGGCTCTTGATTTTAATGCTTCTATCTAAAAAACAAGATTTGCGGCTAAATGGCTTATGCTAATCCTTACTCTGTTATTCGTATAATGTCCATTTGATCGACGTTTTAAGGAATTAAAAACTCATCAGTCAAAAACTTATTTTGATAGCAATCGAAAATGGATTTTGACACGATAGCACTGAAAAACAAAAACAAATATAAACAAACAGACAAACAAACAAACAAACAAACAAACAAACAAACATACAAACAAACAAACAAACAACCAGACAAACAAACAAACAGACAAATAAACAAACAAACAACCAGACAAACAAACAAACAGACAAATAAACAAACAAACAAACAAACAAACAAACATACAAACAAACAATCAGAAAGAAAAACAAACAGACAAACAAACAAACAAACAACCAGACAAACAAACAAACAAACAAACAGACAAACAAACAAACAAACAAACAAACAAACAAACAAACAGACAGACAAACAGACAGACAAACAGACAAACAAACAAACAAACAAACAAACAAACAAACAAACAAACAAACAGACAAACAAACAAACAAACAAACAAACAAACAAACAAACAAACAGACAAACAAACAAACAAACAAACAAACAAACAAACAGACAAACAAACAAACAAGCAGACAAACAAACAAACAGACAAACAAACAAACAAAAAATCTTACAAGTATTTTGATGATAACATTAATACCAAACAAGATCAAACCAAACCAAAAACAATAACAAAAGTAACAACAATAAAAAAGGCAACAAACAAATAACAGTAATAACAACAGCAACAATAATAGCAATAACAAAAACAACAACAACAATAACAATATAGCAACAACGACAATAATAATAACAGCAAAAAAAACCAGCAACAATACAAATAATATTAGCAACAACAACAGCAATAACAAGGACAACAACAACATAACATCAGCAAGAGCAATAACAACAATGACAACACAATGAGTCGGAACAATATTAAAAACAAACGGTTTCAAAATTTGCTTCAACATCCGTTCAATTTTGTAGAATGGCAATGTTGAAGCCGTTTGCCCACACTTTCAACATTGTTGAAACGTGTTTTAAAGCGATGTATAATTGATTTTGAAAGAGCTTAAGCCAGAAACAGTAAAAATAACAACAAGCACGTACATCAATATAATGTTTCTTATATATTTATGTCGCTACAAGCATAAATAGAAACAAAGGGCCCTTTCATACGCCCGTTCATATTTTAACCAGACAAATCTTATCCGGTGCCCACTCCCTTCTGCAATCCATTAAGTACTTTATTTATCAACCTATTACATCTTAAGTCCCTCTTAATCACATACACCATGTTATAAAGCGGTTGATAATTTAGACAATGATCTATTCCGAAACGGATTATATGGGTATACACCTATTTCAAAAAGGTTGTCCAAGGCGATAGGTCATTCCAAGATGGAAAGGAATTATAGGAATACACCTATTTCAAAAAGGTTGTCCAAAGCGATAGGTTATTTCAAGTCGGAAAGGAATTATAGGCACACACCGTACCTATTTCAAAAAGGTTGTTCAAGGCGATAAGTACTCTATGCAAGATGGAAAGGAATTATAGGCATACACCTATTTCAAAAAGGTTGTCCAAGGCGATAGGTCATTCCAAGACGGAAAGGAATTATAGGCCGTGCACCTATTTCGAAAAGGTTGTCCAAGGCGATAGGTTATTTCAAGTCGGAAAGGAATTATAGGCATACAGCTATTTCAAAAAGGTTGTCCAAAGCGATAGGTAATTTAACGATGGATAGGAATTATAGGAAAACATCTATTTCAAAACTTTGGGTTGAGCCAATTGAGATTCCATTCAAATCTTTAGTTTTGCCTTGACAACAACCCTTTTGAGAAAAGATGATGCTTTTAGAAGAGCTTTCATTGATCTAATAACGACGATTTAATAAGCAATTTATCGCATGATCTGTGTGTGCTAGATGAATCAAGATTGAAGGGGGGTCGTTTAAAAGATAACAATCGAAGAAGTAGTTTGAAATAGGTACTTTGTTGTCAGTGGGTGGTATGTAAGATGTATACTTGGAGTATGGCTAAATTGCAATTGATATTATGATACGATCTTTACCGGTGTTTTTTAATAGGTTTTCAGATAAATAAAATTAATAAATCGGTGGATGTAATAGGTTACTGTCAGTGGGTGGCATATATATTAGGAGCCCATTATACCCACCATAATAAGCATAATGTTTAAAATTGATGTTTTAAGAAAAAAAGGTATTATATGATAGACATTCACCATAACAATAACTTGTGAAAGTTTGAGAAAAAACGATTAAATTTGCAAAAAGCTATAAGAATTTAAAAAATCAGAGGCCTCAGCAGAAACTTGCATACAAATCTCTACATTTTTCATTTAGGATAACTTATTTGTTATTTTAGCCAGAGCATCAAAACCTTCCAAACATGCCTATTTCAGGTGGTTCTTTAGTATGACAATGCTAAAATATGAACATATCTATTTACTTGAAAAATCATTTTCCGCTAAATATTATGGTATTGATGAAAGTGGTCTATATATTTGGAGTATGGATAAATTACAATTGATAACATGATATGATCTTTACGCGACTTTTTTAATATGTTTTCAGATAAATTAAACTAATAAATTGGTGGTGGTAATAGGTTTGTAATAGGTACTTTTGTCAGTGCGTGGTATATAAGATATACTTGGAGTATGGATAAATTACAATTGATAACACGATATGATCTTTACGCGACTTTTTTAATATGTTTTCAGACAAATTAAATTAATAAATCGGTGGTGGTAATAGGTTTGTAATAGGTACTTTTGTCAGTGCGTGGTATATAAGATATACTTGGAGTATGGATAAATTACAATTGATAACACGATATGATCTTTACGCGACTTTTTTAATATGTTTTCAGATAAATTAAATTAATACATCGGCGAAGGTAATAGGTTTGTAATAGGTACTTTGTTGTCAGTGGGAGGTATACAGTCAAGATATACTTAGAGTATTGCACTTGATAATATGATATGATCTTTACGCGACGGAGGAAAAAATGCTATTGATGGAGATGACGATGATGTATGTTGACGATGGTGGTAATGATAATGATGATGATGGTGACGATGCAGTACTCAACTGCCTCTTCCCATGAGAAAAAAAAAACAGGTTCTTTTTATTTTAATAAGATATGGTATAAATGGTTATACAATGGTTTGAGTAGTTAACCGTGGAATATCCCACGACTCACTCGTATTTTCTACGGTATACACACGAACATTTAGGCGACTGCATGTGTATGCAAAGAAAATACAAGTGACGAGTGGGATATTCGCATTATATGACAAGACAACATTGTGTAACTAGTATGTACATTGACCTATCCACTATAAAAATCGATCAATTTACAAAGTTTGTAATTTCCCTGTAAAACATATTTACAAACTTTGTAAATTCGATTTACAGGGAACTTACAAAGTATGTAAATTATTATATGTGTATCTTCATGAATTTAAACATTGTAAAATGTCTGTAAATCCAAACCTTGTAAATATATTGTACTGGATATTTACAGGGAATATACAAGATTTTTACAGCAAACTTTGTAAATTGATCGTTTTTTCCAGTGATCGATTTGGACAACCTTCTTGAAGCAGGTGTATTTGTCCCAATACGTAATAACATTGCAATGACATCCTATGTCGTCACGTTGGTCTTATTACAGCTATCTCTTTTTCCTGTTGTTATTTCTAATAAGACAATTATTTTCGGATGGTTTTATAAATATACTATTAGTCTAATTAACGAGATTTTTAGCGCCGTGTTTATACTCTTTGTCATGTCTAACAATATAGCGGTGAAAGATTTGTTGAACGTTTTGTCTTTTGTATGATAACAAATTAATGGTTATTGCTGCTGTAGAAGTGATAATTAGGTAAAAAGGTCATTGGCTTTAATTATGTTGATTATATTTACCTTCGAAATTCTTATGTTGATTTGATATGGTTTCATTCTGTGGCTTTCCTTTCCTTTCCTTTCCTTTCCTTTCCTTTCCTTTCCTTTCCTTTCCTTTCCTTTCCTTTCCTTTCCTTTCCTTTCCTTTTTTAATTTCCCTTCCTAGCTTCAAATTGTTCCCACTGTTTTTATAACATATATTTTACTATTTAACCCCAATTTAATAAATTCATTGTAATTGTACTTTATTCTATCTCCCCCATAAAAAGGTATATAAAGAAAAGAAAAAATATATATATGAAAACATTTTGCCATTTTTTTGGACAAACGTTTTCGCAAAATTAGTCATATTTTTTTATCAGAACACAGCCTTTTGTGCGCATTTTCTTCTAGAGTTCAATATCATTTACCATTAAACTACTTTCCGCTTTGTGGTTTGTTTTACTTAGTATATTGATCACCTTTAATAACCTTAAAGTAGTGCATAATACAAAGATAGAAATATCGACGCAGTCCACACTAGTTTAACCGCTAGTTATTGTACATTTTTACTCCAAGTGTTTCCTTAGAAATATCGGTGCAGTCCACACTAGTTTATCCGCTAGTTATCGTACATTTTTACTCCAAGTGTTTCCTTAGAAACATCGACGCAGTCCACACTATAGTTTAACCGCTAGTTATCGTACATTTTTACTCCAACTGTTTCCATAAAAACATCGACGCAGTCCACTATAGTTTAACCGCTAGCTATCGTACATTTTTACTCCAACTGTTTCCTTAGAAACATCGACGCAGTCCACTATAGTTTAACCGCTAGCTATCGTACATTTTTACTCCAACTGTTTCCTTAAAAACATCGACGCAATAAACACTACTACTAGTTTCAGTAAGGTTTACGTACATTTTTATTCCAATTCGTTCCTAAAAGAAATCATATCGACGCTGTCCACACTATTTTAACCGCTAGTTATCGTACACTTTTACACCAATTGTTCCTTAGAAACACTGACGCAGTCCACACTAGCTAGTTTAACCGCGAAGTATCATACATTTCGAGATACTTTTTTATATTACCCTTGTCAGATTTTCTCTGCGCTTTTCGCTCATAAACGTCGATGCTGCCTAACACTAGTAATGTATAGCTATAAATAGTTTAATTTCTACTCCCCACGTACTTACCTCAAATTGATATAGCAGGGGTTTTCTAAGAGTCAGTGTTATGTGATATGTACCAACGTCGACAAAAACCAAAGACAACTGTCCAAGTACAGCGCCAGTTAGCCACTCTTATATCGTTGCTTGTATTCTTAACGACTCGGTGACCGGCTGACTGGAATCGGCTTGCCAATGCTATATAAACATAAACATAGAGATATCTATCAGAAAAGCGGTTGCCTATAGTTGCTTTGGGAAGGCGGAAGCGACGTATTAATTTATCCTACTCAGGATGTAGAAGTTATTGTTGAGTTATAGGTTTATACATTTGGAGCAACAATACGGGGGAAAAATTGAAATTTGTTGATTAAAACTTGGTTCTCTTATAATCACTACAATCGCCGAAAATCATGTTTAGCTATCATAATATATAGCTCGGAAGTCTCTGTGATTAAACAAAATCGATACTGATTTTTTTATGTTTAGAAATATTTTGTCAAATTTAAGCTTCAACAATTCAGTCAGCAGTGATATTTTTATTGTTTCACAAAAACAAAAGTGCACAATCACGGCGATCCTGGCGATCTTAGTGATCCGAAAGCGATCCATTATCAGTTACCAGCATGCACCGCGCGAACGACTGAATTTCGTGGGCCATGAAAATCACACATTCAGACATTTTGATATCTTTTACTATGTGAGTGGGTATTTACACTCTTACTAAATCGTTTAGCGTTTTGTTTTATTTGTTTTCTCGTAATACGACTGACTGCGAATGAATTATAACACTCAAATCAAATCATTTTGATATCTTTTACGATGTGAGTGGGTATTTACGCTCTTTACTAAATCGTTTAGCGTTTTGTTGTATTTGTTTTCTCGTAATACGACTGACTGCGAATGAATTATAACACTAGAATTAAAATACACCCTTTCCGAGAAAGTTTGTCACCCGTCGAAAAGCAAACTAGCTAGTTGCGGAAAGGATCATGGATCAGTTCAGAAACTAAATGTGCATTCGGAACGCCTTTCTTGTCGTTTGATAAGTAAAAACGGCCATTTCTCAATAACAGATTGACAAGTATAGCAATGTGGCCATGAAATCCCTGCGTTCTAATAAAGTATACATGGGTAATCCATAATCCCCTGCGCTACTAGCTTGTAGGCTTTTCACTTCACGGGTGACAACGTTTCTCGGAAAGCTAGGGTGTATACAATTCAAAGCATGCCAGTAGGTAGCCATGTGCCTTTAAGCAGAAAAAATGTGATCGAATGGTCGTTGAAGGAATGCAGGTTCAGTAATCACACTTGCATGTGAGAACGGGTTTTTATCTGCATAGTTGGGTGGTAATTTATTTGTCCAAAGTTCAGGACAGGTTCTTTCAGATCCACGCAGGCATTTCATTTCGTTCTCTTATGATGGGGAAATAAGGAGCTCCCTGCCAAGGTGGCATTCAATGCTAAATATATATAAACTATTTCTTTAAAAACACCGAAGGAGCTGTACCCTTTTTACAGTGCGAATCGAAAAACCGTGGGCACCCATAAATATTTTTATTTAAAAGAAATTGTTTATTGTTCGTTGAGCAACTCACAAACAACTCTAACTACAAAAAGTTTATCATACTACACATCAGTCAAACTTCTTGCGGTGATATAGTTGTTTGTGAGTTCAGTTCAACGAACAAAAACGATTTCTAAAGTATTTCTGGGTGCCCACGGTTTTGTGATTCGCACTGTAAGTAATTACGTGAAGGTTATAATATACATGTACTAAAATACTAAAATACATGCACGCTATTAATTGCAAGAACTGCCGGGTTGAAATAACCATTTTTTTATATTTGAATACACTTCTTGTACATGTTGACAATTGAAAGCGTATCCCCAGGTAACTGGATGAAGTTTGGCTCGCTCGCTCTTCAGTAAAAAAAGAGAAGCCAAAAGCGAGTCAAACTTCCTCTGCTAGCTAGCAGGGTACGAAGGGTATTCACTGACTCTACAATGAAACCAACACACAGCCATATTTTAAATTCCAAACGTTTTACTGCATAAAAAATTGCAACTTTTTTTTGACAACAAATTGAGGCTTAGCTTGCGCCTTTTGTCAACTAGTACAGCGGTGCTAGATAACATGAAACTGGTTCGATTCAGACTTTTAACATTTATGCGTAGACGACATAATTAGAATTTAAGGTCTTATATGCTCTGGCCTCCTCGCAGCGAACCAAATAATACGTCTAGAACCGGAGGCTATCTTAGCGAGCGATGGTGGGTGGTGTATAGGACTTCATCACGATCGATCGTGCGAACATGTACCTTGAGTACCAGATGGCCTACTCCGGGTCCTAAAATCGCCGTAATTTTAGGCGATTTTAGGCGATTTTGAGCGATCTTGGGCGATTTTATTAATCGAAGTAGGCCTCACAAGAACATTATTTTCTACATGCTTTGGCATTTGTAAAACTGACGGTTTATGAAGCAACGAGGATAACGAACACAAAAGTGCATGTATAAATGATAAATACAAATTCTAGATCAAGAAACCCTCTGGTTTCTAAGTAGCAAACATGAAAACGACCAAGACATAACAGACAATACGGCTTTACTGGCTTTACTTACTGAATTCAGTAGTACTCAAATCTCTCGTCTAGAAGTATCGCAGTGGTAAACCAATAAAGATGTAATCTCTGTGTTGTAAGACATTCAAGATGTTATCAATACGAAAAGCACGGCCAATGATCTTGAAACACTGACGCAGCCCACACTAGTTTAATCGCTAGTTATCGTACATTTTTTCTTCAATTGTTTACTTAGAAATATCGACACAGTCCACACTAGTTTAACCGCTAGTTATCGTACATTTTTACTCCAATTGTTTCCTTACAAACATCGACGCAGTCCACACTAGTTTAACCGCTAGTTATCGTACATTTTTACTCCAATTGTTTCCTTAGAAACATCGACGCAGTCCACACTAGTTTAACCGCTAGTTATCGTGCATTTTTACCCAAATTATTACCTTATTAACATCGACGCAGTCCACATTAGTTTGACGGCCAGTTATCGTACGTTTTCACTCCAATAGTTTCCTTAGAGACACCATCGACGAAGCCAACAAGAACAAAATCCTTCTAAGCAATCTCCTGCTTTCCCAGAGCTATAAACTGACCTTTATATAAACATTGTATACATTTTGAAGATATCATGTTTATATTTTGCGAGCAGCACGATACTTATTATAAATTATGACTCTCACGGATTGAACCAATTAGTCAAAACATCTCTCAACCATTTATATATAAGAATGTACAAAATCTACGATAATTAGGTTGTCAAATACGCGAGGTCATTAAGACGGGAAAATATTATAGGCACACACTTATCAAATAAACTTAAAATTGTCCAAGAGACAAGTCATTGCACGGCAGAAATGAATTATAGACTTCCAAGGGATGCCCAAAGCGATAGGTCATTCCAAGACGGAAAGGAATTATAGACATACGTTTATTTCAAAAAGATTGTCCAAGGCGATAAATAATTCTTTAATTGTAAGGAATTATAGGCATACACCTATTTCAAAAAGGTTGTCCAAGGTGATAGGTCATTCCAAGACGGAAAGGAATTATAGCCATACGATTATT
Organism: Metridium senile; assembly: GCA_949775045.1. NCBI lineage: Eukaryota > Metazoa > Cnidaria > Anthozoa > Actiniaria > Metridiidae > Metridium > Metridium senile. The sequence continues at coordinate 18,364,335 of OX459103.1, forward strand.
TCAAAAAGGTTGTTCAAGGCGATAAATAAATCTTTAATTGTAAGGAATTATAGGCATACACCTATTTCAAAAAGGTTGTCCAAGGCGATTGGTCACTCCAAGATGGAAAGGAATTATAGGCATACACCTATTTCAAAAAGGTTGTCCAAAACGGTAGGTCTTTCCAAGACGAAAGGGAGTTATAGGATATATCTATTTCTAAAAGGTTGTCCAAGGCGATAAATAAATCTTTAATTGTAAGGAATTATAGGCATACACCTATTTCAAAAAGGTTGTCCAAGGCGATTGGTCACTCCAAGATGCAAAGGAATTATAGGCATACACCTATTTTAAAAAGGTTGTTCAAGGCGGTAGGTCATTCCAAGATGGAAAGGAATTTAAAAAAATAAAGTTTCAATTGAAAAGCTGTCGATGGTAATAAAATATATTTTCTGGTTTTACAAGAGGACTCTATAAAGAAAAAAAATATAACAATAAATAAAAATAAATAAAATAAAAAATACCCGGCCTAAACGGGGCTCCTTACACAGCTAGAAATGAAAAAAATGGGACGATTCCTCCGAGACATTCTATGAAGCTGAAGCATGGAATCGATTTAACGTGTAGAATGACCTACAAGCAAAAACCCTATGTGAATTACGTTATTTCATAATTATAGTATGTAATAGAATTTAGCAAACTGACTGCATACTGCGCTTGCTACAAGTGGTGAAAAAATATACACAAGCGAGCTTCTAAAATCTCCAGGTATTTTTTGAACACATTTAGCTAATCTAACAATGAGAAGACAAGAACATAAAATTTATATTAGCTAGTATTTATTATTAGAATATCAAGATTTTTTAACATTATTTTACAATCTATAATGAATAATGTGAACACTTGACTTTTTTCATGTTTTTATTTTCTGAACCTTCTAGATATACTGCTTCAAAACCTCTAAAAATGAAGCAGTGAGTTCAAATACATCTATATATTCGCTCATGAGTTAAAAAAGTATCAAAAAAACTTCGAAATATTATATTAAAAGGTAGCCGGACCTTCATATCAAAGCGAGACGAACGTTTTGCTTTCAATGATAGAGACCTTTTAACACCTTATGGGACAATTATTCACGTGTCTCTATCATTGCAAGCTCAACGTTCGTTTCGCTTTGATATGAAGGTCCGGCTACCTTTCAAGATGGCGCAGGGAACTGTTAAGTGGACTATAGTTTATGCTCTAGCCACGCCTAGGCCTTGGTACATTTCTACGGAATGTGCGGTAGATATTCCCTGGTGGTGAGTATTGAGCAACAATGAATGTGTATGTGTAACCATTCCTGGAAACAGCCGCGATACCAACACCAACTTTAGTAGAAGACTTCCAGATTAGCTGGGAAAAATGAAAAACCAATGAATGGATGAATGAATGAAAGAAGGAAAGAATGGATGAATTGAAAGAAGGAAGGAAGGAAGGAAGGAGGAATGGAGGGAGGAAGGGTATGAGTGGAGGAATGGAGGAATGGAGGAATGGAGGAATGGAGGAATGGAGGAATGAAGGAATGGAGGAATGGAGGAATGGAGGAATGGAGGAATGGAGGAATAAATAGATGGATTATTAATTGAATGGATGGATGGATTTATTAATGAATTTGAATAAATAGATAGATGAATAAATGAGTGGATTGATGGATGAATTAGTTACAACGTTTATATCAAACACTGACGCTAGTTTACTCGCTAGTTTCCATTTAAGTAAAGTTAATTAAACATTTTTTACGGTGTTACACATTTCATTCTATTACCTATCGTTTATATCAAACACCGACGCAGCCTATACTAGTTTACTCGCTAGTTTCCATTTAAGTAAAGTTAAGTCAACATTTTTTACGGTGTTACAAATTTCATTCTATTACCTATCGTTGATATATCAAACACCGACGCAGCCTATACTAGTTTACTCGCAAGTTTACATTTAAGTAAAGTTAAGTCAACATTTTTTACGGTGTTACAATTTCATTCTATTATCTATCGTTTATATCAAACACCGACGCAGCCTATACTAGTTTACTCGCTAGTTTCCATTTATAATTAATGGATTAATGAATGAATGGATGGATGGATGAATGAATGAGTAAAATAATAATCAATGAACAGATTTGAATGAATTTGAATAGATAAGTAATAAATGAATCACTCGCGTTAGTGACAGAGAGTTAGTCAAAACATATACCCATCACTGCCCATCAATATCGAATGAATCATGTCAAACAATTAATATCTGCCGGTTTTAATACTAAAGAAACGTTTCGTCAAACTCTAGCATTTCGATATCTGTTTTCACAATTACAATATAATACCTGTGTAAAGCTCTGTGCATTTCCTCTAAAACCAGGTCTGTTAAAATTGTAGTTCTTTATTTGGCTATACCTGATAAAAAGAGATTTTGATCTGTGTTACTCGTAAAAGTTACAATATTGAAATGTGAATTTAAAGGCCCTCCAAGGCGAATGTGTGTCAGAGTGACTAAGCCACTCTCTTCTAACCTAGTACTTAGGAATGGCTTGTATGTGAGTTGAGTTTGTTTGATGTGTTGTTCTCTCTCTTGCCACAAGGGTTTTTCTCAGTATCATATGTGAGTTGAGTTTGTTTGGTGTGTTATTCTCTCCCTTGCCACAAGGCAGAGTATCTGATGGAGTTATATGTGAGTTGAGCTTGTTTGATGTGTAGTTCTCTCCCTTGCCGTACAAGGGTTTTTCTCAGGATCATATGTGAGTTGAGTTTATTTGATGTGTTGTTCTCTCCCTTTCGACAAGGGGTTTTCTCAGGATCATATGTGAGTTGAGTTTATTTGATGTGTTGTTCTCTCCCTTTCGACAAGGGGTTTTCTCAGGATCATATGTGAGTTGAGTTTATTTGATGTGTTGTTCTCTCCCTTGTTACAAGGGTTTTCCTCAGAGTCATGTTTGTTTGCCAATGTGTTGTTCTCTCCCTTGCCACAAGGGTTTTTCTCAGGATCATATGTGGGTTGAGTTTGTTTGATGTGTTGTTCTCTCCCTTTCTACAAGGGTTTTTCTCAGGATCATATGTGAGTTGAGTTTTTTGATGTGTTGTTCTCTCCCTTGCCACAAGGGTTTTTCTCAAGATCATATGTGATCGAGTTGAGTTTGTTTGATGTGTTGTTCTCTCCTTGCATGGCCACAAGGGCTTTTCTGATGCTCATATGTGAGTTGCGTGTGTAGTTTTGCAGCGGCGGATCCAGAAATTGTCAGGGCTATTAATGTGTTGGGGTGCCCGGTCCCTAAATGTCTTAAATAAAATAGGGGTAATTGCGGCGCTATTTAGGGTCCGGTGGATGAAGGGACACCCCTAGATCCAACGCTGATTTAATTGCGACAACTACTCTCTCCTAACGACAACTCTCGTAAGCGAGCACCTCAATTAAGCGACCACTTTCTTCTTGACCGAGGGTGGTCGCTTACGAGAGAGTCAACTGTATCTTTACAGTGCGAATCACAAAACCGTGGGCACCTAGAAATATTTTAGAAATCGTTTATTATTCGTTGAACAACTCAGAAACAACTATATCACCGAAAGCAGTTTGACCGATGTGTCGTATGATAAACTTTTTGTAGTTAGAGTTGTTTGTGTCAACTAACAATAAACGATTTCTAAAATATTTCTAGGTACCCACGGTTTTGTGATTCGCACTGTAAAAAAGCCTGTGTAGTTTACTCACCAAAACTTGACCGCATCATCGCATGTAAAAACCTTCCCAATAGGTCCCGCATACCAGTAACTATTCTCACGGTAACTTCCACCATTTCCAGGACTAACTCGCATCTGAACCCTCTTTGATGTCTTCCTTGCCTGTATTAGAGCCCACTGAGCCGCCCCTGATGCCAGACGTCGATCCCATCTGAGTTTTGGTACTCCGTGAAGGGCTCGTTTGGCGTTGTGTGAAGTCAAGCAGCTGGCGATGTTGACTAAATAGAACCAGGTAAGCAAGGATGGTTATATAAGGTAGGCAGTTTTAATTATACACTGCTGTTATATACGTACATGCAAACTAGCGAGTTAACTAGTATAGGCTACGTCGGTGTTTGATATAAACGATAGGTAATAGAATGACATTTGCAAAATCGTAAAATATTGTTAACTTAAATTAACTGGAAACTAGCGAGTAAACTAGTATAGGCTACGTCGGTGTTTGATATGAACGATAGGTAATAGACTGAAATTTGTAACACCGTAAAAAACGTTGACCTAACTTTACTGACGTTTCGAGCTTTAGAACTCGTCGGAGTTAAATTTGATCGTTTATTTTACTCCGACGAAGAGCTAAAGCTCGAAACGTATGTAAAGTTAAGTCAACAACGTTTCTTAAACTAGGTATACACCTAGCCTCCTCCTCAGGCGTCTCTGTGATCTAATTTGGATTTGGGTTTCCTGTGCTGCTACTAGACCCTCTTCTTCCTAACACAGGAAGCCACAGGAAGCCCAAAAAGCCCAAAAATGAAAGAAAGAAGAGATGCCTGCGGAGGAGGCTAGTATACACCTATTTCAATTAACGTTGTCCACCTGGAATGGTCGATCTGAGACCGATAGGAATTGTGGGAGCTCGTTAAACTGCAAATACACTATTATAATCACGCTCGAATATTAATGTTTACTTCTGAAATACTATTATCCATAATTCAGCACCATTCAAGTGCGATTAAAACAACACATTTGGAATTTAATGAACTCCCACAATTCCTATCGGTCTCAGATCAACCATTCCAAATGGACAACGTTAATTGAAATAGGTGTATATATGTTTAGTTTTACGAAAGACTGCCGTTGATTTGTGATGAATGAATAGTCTAAGCCGTGGTGTAAGTGATGAATCATCTGGGTGTTTGTGTAAACTTGAGAACAACTGCTGGTGTTAGTGACTGATGTTCGAATGGTTTATACCCATGTTTAGAATTAAGTGATGATCGTGATCATCCAGGTGTGTGTAGTCTTGATAATTAAAGACTGGTGCTCATAGAAAATCGATTAATTAATCAATTTTTAGGCCGATATATTATTACTTACACTTAATTTTTTGCGCAGATGAATATTTCACGGCGTCCGCTGAAACAAATAAATGATGATTTATAATCACCAAAGCGAAAATCATCACAATTACATTAAAATATCGTAATTGGAGTCACAGTCGCAGTCACATTGCCACCTCCATCAGCGCACCGAAAGCACCATTGCCATCGCCACCTCCATCGCAAGCACCATGAGCATCACAATTGTCATCGCCATCATCATGCGACAGCACCACCACCACCTTCACCGCAACCATCACCATCACCATCACCATCACCATCACCATCACCATCACCATCACCACCACCATCACCATCACCATCACCATCACCATCACCATCACCATCACCATCACCATCACCATCACCATCACCATCACCATCACCATCACCATCACCATCACCATCACCATCACCATCACCACCACCATCACCATCACCATCACCATCACCATCACCATCACCATCACCACCACCATCACCATCACCATCACCACCACCATCACCATCACCATCACCATCACCATCACCATCACCATCACCATCACCATCACCATCACCATCACCATCACCATCACCATCACCATCACCATCACCATCACCATCACCATCACCATCACCATCACCATCACCATCACCATCACCATCACCATCACCATCACCATCACCATCACCATCACCATCACCATCACCACTATATATACACATCTATTTATCATCTATAAGAGCTTACTTGGGCATGGCCTGCAGGGGCGTTTACTGCGTAGATTAGGTACATTTTTAGCAAATCTTCCGTACACGTTTCCAGCAGGGGCGTATCGAGCAACTATGTAAGTATAAGTTAAGGTCTTAGTACCAACTTTCTTAGTAACAACGGCTAGACCGACTCCTACTTTTGTAGATGACTTCCAGATTAGCTAGGAAAACAAAGACAATACAACATTGTTAGAAATGAACGATTTTCACGCGTCAGGGCGTTGAGACGCCTTCAACTATCATCAACTATCATAGCCGTTTGGCCTCCGCTTTAGTTTTTGTAATTGACAAAATTCATACTTAATATGAATGAATGGTGATTAGTTAATTACTGTTGCTACGTCCGACAAGCCAAATACGTTTTTCTCAACTATACAGCACGAATATACATAGATTGCTGAAAACTTTATAATTCTGTCTTGGAATTTAAGTATCAGTTCTAAGAGTACGTACGTTAGGAAAAAACATTAAATGCGGTAAATGCTTCTGAAATCTACGATGTTTGTCGGACATTCTATATTTCAGTGGGAATACTGCGCGATTGTTTCATGTTCATTCAAGCAAATTGTGGATATATGAATGATGATGATGATGATGATGATGATGATGATGATGATGATGATGATGATGATGATGATGATGATGATGGTGGTGATGATGATGATGATGATGATGGTATTGATGTTAATGATAGTAATGGCAATGATTTACATACTTGAGTAAAGTACGCTGCTTTTCGCTGAAAACCCGGTCTTCTGAAGTTGTAATGTTTGATTTCATTGTACCTGAAATTAGAAATAACAGTCTTTCTCAAGACTACACACACCCAGATGATCACAATTCACCATCATCACTTACACCTGGGTTGAAACCATTCAAACATCAGACACTAACAACAACAGTCTTTCTCAAGACTACACACACCCAGCTGATTGCAATTCACCTTCATCACTTACACCTGGGTTGAAACCATTCAAACATCAGGCACTAACAACAACAGTCTTTAATTTCTCAAGACTACACACACCCAGATGATCACAATTCACCATCATCACTTACACCTGGGTTGAAACCATTCAAACATCAGGCACTAACAACAACAGTCTTTAATTTCTCAAGACTACACACACCCAGATGATCACAATTCACCATCATCACTTACACCTGGGTTGAAACCATTCAAACATCAGACACTAACAACAACAGTCTTTCTCAAGACTACACACACCCAGCTGATTGCAATTCACCTTCATCACTTACACCTGGGTTGAAACCATTCAAACATCAGGCACTAACAACAACAGTCTTTCTCAAGACTACACACACCCAGATGATCACAATTCACCATCATCACTTACACCTGGGTTGAAACCATTCAAACATCAGACACTATCAACAACAGTCTTTCTCAAGACTACACACACCCAGCTGATTGCAATTCACCTTCATCACTTACACCTGGGTTCAAACCATTCAAACATCAGACACGTACACCAACAGTCTTTCTCAAGACTACACACACCCAGATGATCACAATTCACCATCATTACTTACACGTGGGTTCAAACCATTCAAACATCAGCCACTAACAACAACAGTCTTTCTTAAAATTAAGACACTCAAACGCAAGACACCAACGACATCCGAAAAGTCTCTCTCAAGAAAACACCTGACACACCCTGAAAATCTATACAAACTAGTATTATATACTTACCATGCTTGAACGGTAGCTTCACATGACGATACAGTTCCAGGGGGGGCAGCAGACGAATAATACGTATTTTCACGGTACCCTCTCCCATTTCCTGGACTTGATTGTTGAAGTACTGATGGGTCTCTAGCAATCTTTAGTGCCCAGGCTGCTGCTCCTCTTGCCAAGTTAGAGTCCCACTGGAGTCTGCGAACACCATGAAGGGCGCGCTTTGCATTGTGGGCTCTTAGACATTTTCTTTTATTTACTTAAAGAAGAATACAATGCTAGCTTTATTACGTCTTTCCAACACTTAATGACATTCAATTATATTAACTACAGCCTTTTACTACGACGAAGGGCTAAATCTCGAAACGTCAGTAAAGTTAAGTCAACATTTTTTACGGTGTTACCGAAATTTCATTCTATTACCTATCGTTTATATCAAACACCGACGCAGCCTATACTAGTTTACTCGCTAGTTTCCATTTAAGTAAAGTTAAGTCAACATTTTTTACGGTGTTATAAATGTCATTCTATTACCTATCGTTTATATCAAACACCGACGCAGCCTATACTAGTTTACTCGCTAGTTTCATTTAAGTAAAGTTAAGTTAACATTTTTTATGGTGTTACAAATTTCATTCTATTACCTATCGTTTATATCAAACACCGACGCAGCCTATACTAGTTTACTAGCTAGTTTCCATTTGTATTATAACTAGAGATTTGCTAACATAGACAACTTCAGTTAGAGTTTAAATTTAGGCAGATTGCATTCTATTTTGAGTTCAAGTTGTAATTAATGTTTTTACAATCTTATTTTTACGTTTTGGTTTTAGTCCTTAAATCAGCTAATATTTGCATGATATTTATAAAACCTGGTAAACTTAACTTTAGTGACCATAGCTGTCAAACGACTACGCATGCGTGGCAAAATTGGTGTTTGAAGTCGATTTATAAGAAATTCCCTGGATATATAAGGAGTTTCGTGAACATAACCTTTGCTATATTTTTAAGCTACCATGAGTCTATACTTTTAAATTTTTGTTTATATATTCTGAGAAAAAAGCGACGAAAGTCGTACACTGCATCGTTTTTTATAGAGTCCGTACGAATGTCAGATTTGTGTGTAGGATCATTTTACTTGTGTTTTTTTTCCGCGCGTGCTTGGTCGTTTGAGCACTGTGGCAACAATGGCGGCAATGATGGTAATGGGTGTATACTTACATTGAAGGATCTGAGGCTTGATGTATGGTATTGGGGCAGCTGTAAGGACAAAGATAAAATACTGATTAAAACAAAAGTACAACAAGATGTCCACAATAGGAATATAAAGTATTCTACAGTAGCAATTTGATTCTATTTCATAGATATAGTGTTTGTGCTCTATTCCACAGTAGCAATTTGATTCTATTTCATAGATATAGTGTTTGTGCTCTATTCCACAGTAGCAATTTGATTCTATTTCATGGATATAGTGTTTGTGCTCTATTCCACAGTAGCAATTTGATTCTATTTCATGGATATAGTGTTTGTGCTCTATTCCACAGTAGCAATTTGATTCTATTTCATGGATATAGTATTTGAGTTCTATTCCACAGTAGCAATTTGATTCTATTTCATGGATATAGTGTTTGTGCTCTATTCCACAGTAGCAATTTGATTCTATTTCATGGATATAGTGTTTGTGCTCTATAATATAAATCCTAATCATACTCATACATATACGTACTCTTGCATTTCAGGTCTGGTACATTATAGGCAAAGGTTCCTTTTACATTGCCAGCCACCGAATAGTGGGCAACAACGAAGGTATATGTGTAGGGGCCTCTTGTGTGGGCTGACATCGCCACGCCTATTTTGGTGGACTTCTTCCAGATCAGCTGAAGCCAAAGAGAGAAAATGTAAGGTACAAACATCCAAGGGATTGAAGCGCGCAAAGGATTGTTTGTTTTAACGAATAGTTCCAAAATGGCGCCTCGAGACAACAACGATTTTGGTTACTTTATGACATTTGCGTTTTGTTTTTATTCTTTTTTATTGCTGATATAGAGCAGCCGTGAACTTTTATTGTCCAAGTAACATATAGTGTTTTAATGTAAAGCTATGTTGAGGACGTATTTAGAGATAGTTAACATTGGAAACAAAATCTCTCGAACGACGCCATTTTTAATTTTGAACTGTTGGCGATGAGACAAAAATGATACGTACTGATTGACTTATACTATAGCCGGAAGTCGCGCGCGAAATTACCTGGTGCAGGGAGACATGTCCATAAAGACAATCTGACAAACAAACAGAAAATGATCTCCATTGTGTATGATGTATCCTTACCTGAGTGAAATGAGCAGCTGGTAGGTTAAAGCCAGGATTTTTGTAGTCATAGAAACGTATCTCATCATACCTGACCACAATAATTGTACACAATTACTCCCTACAATTTACTATAAAATACTATATTTTTTTTGTCTATGCCGTATTATAATATTCACCACCAACCAGCCCTAGTGTATATATTTCTACTCACCACCCTCCCTCCCTCCCTGGTGTATATATTTGTACTTACCACCATCGTACAGCGTCTTCACATGTCGCTAACGTCCCGACAGGATTCGCGAATTTGTAAAAGATGTTCTCCCTATATTTCCCGCCATTTCCTTTACTGTGTTCCATTCCCACTTTAGACTTTTTTGCGTGGTATAGCGCCCAGGCAGCCGCACCAGGAACTAGGGAGTCGTCCCATTGGAGGTCTGGTACGCAGTGCAGGGCTCGCTTTGCGTTGTGGGAAATCAGACAATCGGTCTTGTTAGCTGGAATTAACACAATACAGGGCAACAATTGTTGCAATTTGAGAGACACACTTAGCGCCCTTTCCGCGTTGTACTCAGTATGCAAACACAGCAGTCGAACGGCTACGCATGCCTAGCAAAATCTTTACATGCATTGGTAAATTTGCTACTGTAAACATTAGAAGTTTCGGACTACAGTGTTTTTTATTTTATTTATTTATTTATTTATTTACAAGATTCGCCACTAGGCAGGGATAAACCCACAGAGAATATCTCCAGTAACGGGTTCCCAAATTCCAGTGTACGTATGAGAGTGAGGCAGTCACTGAGGGTGGTCACGGCCAGAGATTTGGTTACGTCCTCAGTGGTTCTTTTACGTCCATCTTGTAACATAGTCAGAGTGAAGGCAGACGGGACCTCCGGCTTTACGTCCTTATCCGAGAAGACGAGGCACTGAGAGAGTAAAGTATCTTGCCCAAGGACACACCGTAATCGCCCGCGCCAGGAGTCGAACCCAGACCATTAGGCCCGGAGTCCGACACGCTGACCGCTAGGCCACCACGTTTCTTCAGTGTTTGAAGTCATTTTATAAGAAATTCCCTGAATATATATATAGGCTTGACGTTTCCTGTACATAAATATTGTTATATTTTAAAGCTACCACGAGTCAATACTTTTGAAAAAAGCGATGAAAGTCGTACACTCCATCGTATTTTATAGAGTCCATGCCCATGTCAGATTTGTGTGCTTACTATCATTTTTTCGCGCATGCGTAGTCGTTTGACCGCTATGTAACTTCTCTTGGGGACTTGGGAGAGAGATATGGATAGATTGATAGTTTATTAAGAAAAGCTTTAGCAACCCGTAGGTTGACTTAAAGCAATATTTACAATTGATAATATAGAAAATATAAAGACTAAGATAAATACACTAATGATAAAACTATAAAACCAAATAACTATTAAACTTACTTGGTACTAGTTGTGGCGTTAAATACGGCGTATAAGCAACTGAAACAAACACAAATACTTCCATAAATTGAAGGTAGAAAACGGAAAAATACTGAGCCCCTCCCAGGGGGGTGCATGCTCCCATGATCCTTTGATCGTTTTGCATTTTCTCCATTGTTCCCCAGTGAAATAGCTATGTCACTAAAATGTTTTACCTTACATGTATGTTCCCATGATCCCCAAAAACTATTGTTTTATCATATTTTGCTCCCTTGTTGCCTGAAAATAAATGCCTGTGCTCCCTTGGGAAATGACGTACTATATAAAAAACTTAATGCACCCCCCTGGATCCGCCCCTGTAACCGTGCACATACATGTAGCAAGATTTGGGTCGCTCTTTGTAGTTTGTAAGTGCATTTTTAACTGATCAATACAATTGTCGTTACATATGTAGACGTACAGTAACGTATTTTGTTATGGTTTTGCCAACCAACCATTGTTATTAGAACAAAGAAAAATAACAAATCTGTTGTTAAAATGGTTGGCGAATTAGCATCACAATACCAACACTTGTAAACACTACGCTCACCTCTACTCGTTACGTTTTGAAAGTTATAAAATTGGATTCGACTAAAGGTTCAATACTGTGCGATTTCTTGTACCAATAAAGACCACATATAATCGTGCACACAAAGTAAAACTTAGGCTCTTTGTTGATTCCAAGTGCATTTTTAATATAAATGACTAATATTCGTTTTAAAATATAAAGCAAGATTGACTGACCTGTAACACCAAATAAAACTAACCATACGGCAAGCAAAGAGCACGAAACAGCTTGAAATGGATTCATTGTAGTCTACGTGACCGTAGTGCTTTGTTAATCTGTAGTCTTCTGGAGTTCTACATAGAAGGAGCTGATAGATATAAGGGACGCAGTGACCTTTTAATGACGTGACGTCACATCCTTTACGTGGATTGGTTTCTTATTACCTTTAGGAAAGGAAAGGAGAGGATGGAGGGTCAAAGATAACACTTTTAGAGGTAGGAAACTCAATGCACGTACTGATCGTTAGGTTTAAAAGAAGATTTGATTTATGCTCAGTTATTATCTATCCGTCATGCATGCATCCAATCCGTTATTTGTTTGACGATTAATTAATCCATCCATCCATATCACATAACCATCCATTAAACCATTCCGGTATCCATCAATTCATCCATTCATCCATTCATTAATTCATTAATTTATTCATTTGTTTGTTTGTTCATTCATTCATTCATTCATCCATCCATCCATCCATCTATCCATTCATTCATTCATTCATTCATTCATTCATTAATCCATCCATCCATCCATCCCATCCATTCATTCATATTCATTCATCCATTCATCCATTCATCCATTCATCCATTCATCCATTCATCCATTCATCCATTCATCCATTCATCCATTCATCCATTCATCCATTCATCCATTCATCCATTTATTCATTCATTCAATTAATCATTCATTCATTCATTCATCTATCCATCCATCCAATCATTCATTCATTCATTCATTTATCCATCTATCCATTTATTCATCCATTCCGATCTTCCATCAATTCGTTAATTCGTCTATTGGTTTGATCGTTCGTTCGTCCATTCATTCATTCATCCATTCATTCGCTCATTCATTCATTCATCCATACATTCATTCATCCATACATTCATCCATCCATTCATCCATTCATTCATCAATCCATTCAAAAATTCATTCATATATATTTTATTTTATATCAGTATAAATGGCTATTTTTCTCACATCCCTTTCAAATTAAATTGTTGGCGTCGATTGTCTGTAATCAGTTTTATTGATTGGAATGACTTCCTCTGTTGCTAAAAGAATCTATAGAGCAAGTTCTGGAGCAAATGTGGTTTCCGATATTTGTAAATAAACCGTAGCACGAACAATCATACTAGAACAATCAATCCCCTTGCGCGAATTTTTGATAACAAAAACACATTATTGGGTTTCCTTTGTTATTTCACAATACTAGTCAGCAGTCTCTTTTCTTTTACAAAAATCCAATATGGCGGATACCGGTAGTCATCATAGCACATCGCAATTATCAGAATTACTTCTTCTTAAGAGATTCCCTTCAATCGATAATGACCTTTTAGCATATGTAAAAGGTAGGTCAATAATTCAGTTTCTTTCGTAGCAATTTTCTGGCTGTTTTGACTAGGTTATTCTAACCGGAACTCAAAGAATTCTAGATTCATCCAAAATCGAAATATTTTAGCGATTTTTTGATCTCAATATCCTTCGAAATCGAAATCAATAACTTGTTATATAATTGTGTTTGTATATATAATATCTAAACTAACTAGTCAGTGCCTTTGGTAGTTCTGATCAATTGTAATTATGAATAAATCACAAAATTTTCCATACTTACAAATTCTTTACTCACAACCTTCGATGTTCGCATGACCGATGACCGGTGTAATTTCGATGAAGCTTACTTCGATTTTAAACAATCAAAATCTCATATAAATTTAATGTTGATTTGAAGATATGACTTATTGAATAATTTGCCGAAACTACATAAATGATCTCAATTTGTTTCATTAAAAGAAGCAGTGTTTTGAATTGAGGTTTTCAATTTGGTTGAATTCGTCTACGTACGTGTTGTATCATAGTTATTGTATCAACATCTTGACTTGCCTGTGTCTATTTTTAATTGCCACGTTGAACAAAGTTATTTATTGTCTAGAATAGGAATTGTACTCTAAGTTAGGTAAAGATGGTAAAATGATAGTTGTAAAAATATTGAGTTTCCCTGTTCAACATTTACAGTTCAAAGAAATTGTTTTTATGAATAATATTTTTTAATTGCTCATTTGTTAATTAATTTTTTATATCATTTTTTCAGTTTCTATTTTTTCTATGTATTTCACTGCATTTCTTTTCCTTTATCTATTTTTTTTTTCTTCTCATTTGTTTGATTCTTCCTTTTTTCCTATATTAGAGAAGATTTTGTATGACACTATGAAAAGCTCATGACACAAACACGATCAATGCAATGACAAGAAAATTACAATTCTAGAAAACATCACAGCAGCGGCAAGGCCTGGACACAGCACTGAACGTTTCATGGTTATACAAAATCTGCTCTATTCCTTGCTTGTTTGCTTGCTTCCTTGCTTGTTTGCTTGCTTGTTTGCTTGCTTGTTTGCTTCCTTGCTTGTTTGTTTGCTTGTTTGCTTGCTTCCTTGCTTGTTTGCTTCCTTGCTTGTTTGCTTGCTTGTTTGCTTGCTTGTTTGCTTGCTTCCTTGCTTGTTTGCTTTCTTGCTTGTTTGCTTCCTTGCTTGTTTGCTTTCTTGCTTGTTTGCTTCCTTGCTTGTTTGCTTCCTTGCTTGTTTGCTTGCTTGTTTGCTTCCTTGCTTGTTTGCTTGCTTGTTTGCTTGCTTGTTTGCTTGCTTCCTTGCTTGTTTGCTTCCTTGCTTGTTTGCTTCCTTGCTTGTTTCCTTCCTTCCTTCCTTCCTTCCTTTGTGATTAATTTTGTTCTTATATTTCATCTAGATGTGTTACAACATGGAGATGATTTTGAGAGTGGCGATGATGTCTACGATGCGGTGGGAGTTATTCTGCATGAGGTGACTGGCAAGGATGAAGATGAGGATGACATCAAAATGATATGTAACCAACTCATGAATATTATTAAAATTAGGTAAATGCTTTTCAAATTAACTGTAAAATAGATATAGCAATAGCTATATAGCCCCTTTTACCTTCCTTGTTTGTTGTCCCATTTCAGATCACATGATGCTACCCTTGGGAGTTGGTTCTTTCACATGTAAATGATATTATAACATGTTCATCATAAAAATTATAACAATTCTCAATGAAATGTTTTACGTGATCTGAAATAGGCACTAGACAATTTAGCTTCCTTGATGTTCGTAGTACTCATTTCAGACCACATGATGCTACCCTTGGGAGTTGATTCTTTCACATGAAAATGTTATAACATGTTTATCATGAAAGAGCAATTCTCAAGGGAATGCCACATGCTCTGAAATGGGCTATGTGGACATTGTTTTCGGGTGTTTAGAAACCCGATAAAGCACAATTAAAGCATGAGTTCTCTAACGGTTTCCAAATACACGCACATGATTGAATTAGACAATCAGCTTGGCTGAAAAGGTCATTAATTATTCATGAGTTTGAGAATAGTTATTAAAATATACAAAAGCATGTCAAATGTATATATATATGTATTATAATAATCCTTGTCAGTCTTGCCTTTCTAGCTATTAGTTGACTATAACTTTATTTAAATTGATATATAGTGTTTGGTTTATATATTCCAGTGATAGCGATGCCGATAAAATTCTACATAGAAAGCTTGATGCTCCTGTTATACTTGAGAATATATTGCTATGCAAAGGTATGAAAACAACATCATTGATATCATCATCATTATCATTGTCACCATTACCACCATCAGCATCAGCATCATCGTCATCATTTCCATCATCATCATCAACATCATCATCATCATCATAAACACCATCATCATCATCTGCAGCAGTATTATTACCATCATCTTAAACACCATCACCATCATCATTATCATTGTCACCATTACCACCATCAGCATCAGCATAATCGTCATCATTTCCATCATCATCATCAACATCATCATCATCATCATAAACACCATCATCATCATCTGCAGCAGCTTCATTACCATCATCTTAAACACCATCACCATCATCATTATCATTGTCACCATTACCACCATCAGCATCAGCATCATCATCATCATTTCCATCATCATCATCATCAACATCATCATCATCATCATAAACACCATCATCATCATCTGCAGCAGTATTATTACCATCATCTTAAACACCATCACCATCATCATTGTCACCATTACCACCATCAGCATCAGCATAATCGTCATCATTTCCATCATCATCATCAACATCATCATCATCATCATAAACACCATCATCATCATCTGCAGCAGCTTCATTACCATCATCTTAAACACCATCACCATCATCATTATCATTGTCACCATTACCACTATCAGCATCAGCATCATCATCATCATTTCCATCATCATCATCATCAACATCATCATCATCATATAAACACCATCATCATCATCTGCAGCAGTATTATTACCATCATCTTAAACACCATCACCATCATCATTATCATTGTCACCATTACCACCATCAGCATCAGCATCAGCATCATCGTCATCATTTCCATCATCATCATCATCAACATCATCATCATCATATAAACACCATCATCATCATCTGCAGCAGCATCATTACCGTCATCTTAAACACCATCATCATACATTATCATACACTGTAAACACCAACATGATCATCATTATCACCATCACCACAAACATCATCATTATCATCATCACCATTGCAATGATTGTCACCATAATCATTATCGTGGTTGAGTGGAGATCATCTGAGATAACAAATTATATTACTTGGAAAAACATAGTGACGTTTCGGCCGTCTTACATCACTAGATCATAATCATCGTCATTATCATCATCATCATGAAACCATCATCATCATCATCATCATTGTCATGAACATCACCATAATTGCAAAGGTTTTCATCATTATGATTACTATGATTGTATTTATTGTTTTTAATTCACAATATCTCAGATGACGCAGAAGACAATAGCACTAGTATATGGATTGCAAAGCAGATGGATAACACGGTAAGTTACTGTAATGATTAGTTGTCACACAGTAAATCACACACTAGTTAGGTTGCACAATACTCATGTTCTTCAACAACATCCTATAATATTACAAGGTCACATGACAGCGTGACAGGATGTCACGCAAGACATTACAGTTACTTGACATGTACATGTTAGCATCATAGCCATCTGAGTTGAGATACTCTATGTATTCCGCTTTTCAGATTTTGTTTGTTTATATTAACTATTTATTTGCTTGATGGTGTATTTGCATGCTTGCTTGTTTTTGTTTGTTTGTTTGTTTGTTTTCATTCAATTGATCGTTCATTTGTTTGCTGGCTTGATTGTCTGTCTGTCTGTTTGTTTGTTCATTTGATTGTCCATTTGTTCGCTTACTTGATCACTTGTTCATCTGTCTATTTGTTTAGTCATTTCTTTCTGTCTAGTTTTGTTTGTTTGGCTGGTTTGTTGACCAGTTGGTTGGTTAGTTTTTGCATTTTTAAAATGAATTACTATACTACAGGATGTATTAAATAAATTATATTATATCTATGTATTTTATCCAGTTTGTGGATCAAAAGAAACTCCTAAAAGCAGAAGCAAAGCTAAAATCAAAACAAGAGAGACGAGAAGAAAAAGAGGACAAGAAAACCCCAGTTGTTATGTAAGTGATATCTTTTAATCATTTATTGTTAATCTGATTTTGAATCCCTCTGTCCATTCATCTATCCATTCATTTATCCATTCATTTATCCATTAAACATTTATCCATTCGACATCCATCCATTTGTTCATTATGTTATCAAAGAATCAATCCATCAATCTATAACCATTCCTTTTTAATTTGTAATATAATCCATCTAATGATTCAAACCTACCTTTTTGATAAATCCATTCAATAATTACATTTGTGTTTCAATTTCTGACAGTGAAATGGATGGTGCCACAGCCAGTCAAAGTACCAACAGAAGAGAAGTCAAAATGGACGCCAGTGGTACCAACAAGTCTAGGGATATCAAGATAGAAAACTTTGATCTTGCTTATGGAGAAAGGTATTGCATTCAAATGCTGTTGTTGCTGTAGCCTGCAGAACAGGCGTTGTTTTGGTGAAAAAATCAGATTTTGGAGTTCCTTCGTGTCTTGATACCTTGATGCCCAAAACCCCATTTTTCCAAAAATACTCCAAACAAGTTCCCATTTAAATCTGTACTTTCCCATTTAAATCTGTATTTATGCAAATTGTGTTGATGTGTGCTAAACACACAGATCAACCAATCAGAGTATATTATTTCTGAAGTGAACTTCTCTGATTGGTTGATCTGTGTGTTTAGCACACATCAACAAAATTTGCATAAGTACAGATTTAAATGGGAAAGTACAGATTTAAATGGGAACCTGTTTCCACAAGAATGCCTGTTTTGCAGGCTATTGTTGTTGCTGCTGCTACTGTTGTTGTTGCTGTTGCTGCTATAGGTGCATCCTCGGAAACACAGGGGCTTATACTTAGTGGGTGTTTTGTGGACAAGAGAAAACTCAGCACACTGTTGTTGTTGCTGCAGTCATTGCTGTTATTATTGCTGTTGTTGTTGTCTCTACTGTTGTTGATATTGTTGCCATTGTTTCTGTTTTTGTTGTTGCTGCTGTTGTTTTAATTTTGCCATTTTTGTTGTTTTAGTTGCTGTTGCTGTTCATGTTGTTGTTATTGTTGCTCTAGCTGTTATTGGTGTCTCTGCTGTTGTTGATGATGTTGCTACTGTTGTTTTATTAATGTTGCTGTAAAATGCTTTAATTTACTGTTGTTGCAATTGTTTTAATTTCAGTTGTTGTCATTGTTGTTGTGTTTCCTTTAATTGTATTGTACTGTTGTAGTTATTGTTGTATTTCTCCTGCCCTAGATTACTTCTAAAGAATGCCGATGTGTCAATGGCAGCGGGAAGGATATATGGTTTGGTAGGAAGAAATGGAGTGGGCAAAACTACTTTCCTAAGAACCTTATCAAAGTAGGTTGACTTACAACTATTGAAAACATGTTGTCTTAAGCAGACACCACACCATCACGATTTGCTATGCTTGTTGGAACGCCATGTCAGATAACGGCGATTTCGATCGCTGACCATCGCCAATGAATCATCGCTCAAAAATTTGCTCCAACAAGTATAGAAAATGTCCTAGTGTGTCGTCGGATTTAGGTTGTTCCATATTGAACTTTGCTATTCGTGACCAATAAAATTTTGGATAGTAATGCAATTTTGTTAATAGGTTTTGATATTAATGTATATTTTTTGTTTCAAAAATGTTTTATTTATCACAAATTTTATCCACGTGACCATGTGACATGTGACATGATTATGATGATATTGATAAAGAGGATGATAATGATAATGATGATGGTGGTGGTGGTGGTAATGATGATGATGATTGTGAAGATGATGATGATAATGATGAAAAGTATGATTACAATAGTGCTGGTAATTAAAGATGATTATGATGTTAATAATTGTTGATAATGATCTTAATTATTATACCGCTTCTGCTGCTACAGATGATAATGATGATGATTACTGTGCTGCTGTTGTTGATGATGATGATGACTGTGCTGTTGTTGTTAATGATGATGATGATGACTGTGCTGTTGTTGTTAATGATGATGATGACTGTGCTGTTGTTGTTAATGATGATGATGATGACTGTGCTGTTGTTGTTAATGATGATGATGACTGTGCTGTTGTTGATGATGATGATGATGATGACTGTGCTGCTGTTGATGATGATGATGACTGTGCTGCTGTTGTTGGTGATGGTGATGATGATGATGTCTGTGCTGCTGCTGTTGTTGTTGATGATGATGATGACTGCTGTTGTTGTTGATGATGATGATGACTGTGCTGTTGTTGATGATGATGATGACTGTGCTGTTGTTGATGATGATGATGACTGCTGTTGTTGTTGATGATGATGATGATGACTGTGCTGCTGTTGTTGATGATGATGATGACTGTGCTGCTGCTGTTGGTGATGGTGATGATGATGATGTCTGTGCTGCTGCTGTTGTTGTTGATGATGATGATGATGACTGTGCTGTTGTTGTTGATGATGATGATGACTGTGCTGTTGTTGTTGATGATGATGATGACTGTGCTGTTGTTGATGATGTTGATGATGACTCTGCTGCTGCTGTTGTTGGTGGTGATGATGATGATGACTGTGCTGCTGCTGTTGTTGATGGTGATGATAATGATGACTGTGCTGCTGCTGTTGTTGATGATGACGATGACTGTGCTGTTGTTAATGATGATGATGATTACTAATTATAGATTATCATATTATTTATCCTTGCAGGAGAGAGCTTTTTGTAGCCTCTCATATAACCATCCTCCACGTCGAACAAGAAGTCGTTGGTGATGATACAACAGCGTTAGAAAGTGTTCTTGAATGTGATAAGGAAAGATATGATCTCTTACAGGAAGAAAGACAACTAGTCGCACAAACACACACTGGAAGGTATTGTACAGTTAACATGAAAAACTATTACATTTTTCCTCGTTCTTAACAATGCTCTAGTTTCACGATATCTATCACCGCTGTACTATATGACAAAAGGCGCATTTGTACAGGCACAATGTGTTGTCATGATAATATTAACAAATGCCAAGCAAAGCACACAAAATGTATTATCGCTAACAAAAGAAACCACATTTGAATTTACTCTTTATTGAGGCTATCCATGTTTTCATGTGCCTTTATTTTCAAATAGTACCATGGTGTTAGATAGACCGTGTGCGTGAACTTGCCGCGACCGTGATGTATCTAGAATTTTAACTTGCTTTGCTGTGCCTTGATCGCGTTCGTGCCGTGGGCTTTTTATAGCCTTAACGAAATCTGCTCTAACGTGAACTTGGAGAATTCAGTGTGTATCTTTCACAGACATGTTATTAGGGAACGAAGTGTGTTTTCTAATACGGTGTTTATTTTGTTGTAGTCCGCCAAGTAATTCAGCTCAGACTGGAACCAGCAGACTAACACAGGTATATTGTAGTTGATTTTAACATCAATATTTATGACCAACAAATATTTATTAACTTATAAAGCGCTAATATCAATATACATTTCCATCGGCATTTTCTTTGAATATTATGAATATTAGATTAAAGTTGAAGTATGATAATTGATATATAATATGTGTATTTTTATTTGTTTTACAGATTTATGCTCGTTTGGAAGAAATAGAAGCTGATAAAGCTCCTGCTAAGTATGAAATCCTACATGCTTGCTTGCATCCCTACCTCCCATTCTTCCAATCCTAACTTCTCCCTCTTTCTTTCCTATATACTTCCTATACTTCCGTCTTTCCATCTTACCTTCATTTAGTATCTCGTTTCCTCCTTTCTTCTCTCCATTCCCTCCCTTCTTCCTCACTCCGTCCCTCCTTTTTTCTTCCCTCCCTTCCCTCCGTTTACCCCTTATTTCTTCTTTCCTAGCTACCTCCCTCCCTTCCTCCCTTCCTCCCTCCCTTCCTCCCTTCCTCCCTCCCTTCCTCCCTTCCTCCCTTCCTCCCTTCATCCCTTCCTCCCTCCTTTCCTCCCTCCCTTCCTCCCTCCCTTCCTCCCTCCCTCCCAAAATTCCTTTCTTCCTACTTTCCCTTCTTAATTCCTTCTTTTGTTGCTTTCTTGGTTCCTTCCTTCATCCTTTTCTCCCTCCCTCCATTAACGTTGTGTTTCCTTGTCGAACAACTATCAATACGCCCTTGCGTAATTTAAATATTGTAACGATCTTTTTAATTTCAAGGGCGTCAACTATTCTCAATGGTTTAGGGTTTTCGCCAGCGATGCAGAGACAATTCACCAAGTAAGAATATTCACTGCATCATCTAACAACATATCACTAAACTGACAGAGAAACAAACAGAGAATGATGTGATAATAATAATAATAATAAAAACACTTTTTTAATGTCCCAATCTTTTAACCAGTGCCCTACAAATTGGGGAGACTCGCACTCACTACTTAAATATTTTAGCACACGACTCTGCTCACATATTCATATTGTTTGTTCAAACAGGGAGTTTTCTGGTGGATGGAGAATGAGAATCGCTCTTGCAAGAGCCTTATTCACAAAGTATGTATACAGTTAGTCTGCGTAGCCAGGCTCTAGGGTAGGGGGAGGGGAGGGTTGGTGAAGGAAGGGGAGGCTAGGGGAGAGGGAAGGGAAAGACTGCCGGTAATCCCTAGGTTTTTTCGTATACTCTCACTCAAAGATATCAAATTACTTCACTCCCTTACGTCCCCCTTCACTCCCTTACGTCCCCCCTTCTCTTTTACCCTGCCTCCTGAAATGTAGATTTATGCTCAGAGAGAGCAAGTTGTAGTAACTGTGTTCACTAAAACAATATCTGAAAATCATTCTTCTATGGACAACCATGTGATAAATTGTTGAGACATTGCAACGTTCTTATGACATCTGACAAATGACATATGAGTAGCGGAACGCATTTCATTTCATTTTTGACTAACGATTCAATATTTCATTGTAGGCCAGATTTGCTTCTTCTCGATGGTAAGTTTAATTCTAACCTATGAAAATCACGTCTGACTAACTTGGGTACCAGAGGTTATTTTCTACTTGCTTTAGCGTTTGTAAATTTGACAGTTTGTGATGCAACTAGAATTCAACCTCTGCCCCAAAGAGCTTAGAAACTCACTTCTATGTTGATTTGATTAACACTCAATTATAGCTATATTTGGGACCTACTCTTGTCAAGTTGTCAAATTACGTCCAATCAAAGGTCTTCATAGACTTAAACCAATCAGAAGTCCAGGATCAGACTCTGACCCTCCGCTTCTGATTGGCTCAGCGAATTCAAAAGACTAGGCTCGTTTGGCTAGAGGGTTTCTCTTGAGAAAAACGAACACAGACGTACAAATGATAAATACAAATACTAGATCAAGAAACCATCTAGTTTCTAGGGTAATGTCTGTCCGATTAATTTCCCCACCTCATTACTGGTGTGTTGCCGTTTGTATATCTACAGAACCTACTAACATGTTGGACCTGAAAGCTGTCATGTGGCTGGAGAACTACCTACAGGTAGAGATTACAAACAAACAAACAAACAGACAAACAAACGAACAAACGAACAGACAAACAGACAAACAGACAAACAAACAAACAGACAAACAGACAAACAAACGAACAGACAAACAGACAAACAGACAAACAAACAAACAAACAAACAAACAAACAGGCAAACAGACAAACAGACAAACAGACAAACAAACAAACAGACAAACAGACAAACAGACAAACAGACAAACAAACAAACAGACAAACAGACAAACAGACAAACAGACAAACAGACAAACAGACAAACAGACAAACGGACAAACAGACAAACAGACAAACAGACAAACAGACAAACGGACAAACAGACAAACAGACAAACAGACAAACAGACAAACAAACAAACAGACAAACAGACAAACAGACAAACAAACAAACAGACAAACAAACAAACAGCTAGCAAACAAACAAACAAACAAGTAAATAAACAAACAAACCAGCAAACAAACAAACAAGCAAGCAAGCAAAACATACAAACAAACAAACAAACAAACAAACAAGCAAGCAAGCAAGCAAAACATACAAACTAACTAACAAGCAAACAAACAAACAAGCAAACAAACAAACAAACAAGCAAACAAACAAGCAAACAAACAAACAAACAAGCAAACAAACAAACAAGCAAACAAACAAACAAGCAAGCAAACAAACAAGCAAACAAACAAACAAACAAACAAACAAACAAACAAACAAACAAACACACTATTCTGCTTAGTGCAACCCAAAGTATACTCCCTGCAGAAGACGAAGTACTGGAACCAGCGTAAACATATTGTGTTTTCCTTTGTTTTGTAGACGTGGCAGACGACTATCCTGGTAGTTTCCCACGACAGGAACTTCCTTGATACCGTGTGTACAGACATCTTGCACATGCATTCACAGAGAGTAGACTATTACAAGGGGAACTATGAGGTATTGAAAATGCGATTATAATTATTTTCATCATCATCATTATTGTCATCATCACCATCATCATTTTCATCTGTTGTTATTATTATTATCGGCATCATTTTCATCATCATCACCATAATCATCATCCGATTATCATTTTCAATAGTACAATGTATCATCATTAGCATCATCATTTGCTTCATAAATCATTATCATCATTTTCATCATTGGCTTCTTGTATCATCATTATCATTAAAATTATAATCATAATCATCACCAAATATGAGCTTTACCATTAGGATCATCATTAAGCCTCGGCCAAACGGCAATGATAGTTCATAATAGTTAATGATAGTTCCAACTATCATGTGCGTTTGACCACCAACTATCATGCACTATCATCGACTATCATAGAGTTTGAACATGCTCAAATTTCACATGATAGTCGATGATAGTTTTTGCCGTTTGACCGCACGTACAGGATAGTTGATGATAGTTGATGATAGTTGAGACGCCTTCAACTATCATCAACTACCTCCGCTTTAGCATTGTCATCACCATCATATCCCTCGCAATTCTCATAATTACATTCTTTACTATCGTCATCGTCACAAAGTTAGCCGGACTGAAAGTTATCATATTGTCCCTGGTTTAATTGTATTCTATTTTAATGTGTTCTTAGAATTTCTCCAAAACAAGAGAAGAGAAAGTGTTGAATCAACAACGGGAATACGAGTCACAGCAGATGTATAGAAAACATCTACAGGTACGTCCTTACGAATAACATATAGTTAAAGATAGAATAGGACAATGTGATTGTTACATCAACACCACCAGTCTTTCTCAAGACTACGCCACCCCGGACGATCATGCCTCATCTACATGTTTTAAATGATAATTTTAAAATAAACTGGCGAGTAAACTAGTATAGGCTACGTCGGTGTTTGATATAAACGATAGGTAATAGAATGAAATTTATAACACCGTAAAAAAATGCTAGCTTAACTTAACTGACGTTTCGAGCTTTGGCACTTCGTCGGAGTAAAAGAGGAAAACCAAAGCTCGAAACGTCAATATAGAACTTGAGACGAGTAGAAATATCGCTAGATATTTTTACTCGATCCAGTCCTACATCTGAAATAGTTTTACTCGTCTATAACTAGTTGGATAATAAAGCTATTTATTTTGTCAGGATTTCATCGACCGATGGAGGTATAATGCGAAGAGAGCTTCCCTTGCTCAAAGTAAAATCAAGATTCTTGAGAAACTGTAAGTATTTGGTTAACTTAAACTGATTCATAGACTTAACATTATTGTTAGGGCGGTATACGTAGCGATGGGGGTGGAGGAGAGGCACTGATGTCAAAAGAAATTGAATTTTACAAAAGCTGTTTTTGTACTAACATTGTATTGTAATAATTTCTCTTTTTTTTCAGACCTGTCCTACAGCCCGTTATCAGAGAAGCGCTTGCTGTACTCAAGTTAGTGTAAAACTGCTTGCTTTTTTTTTTTTTTGTCTGTTTATTTGTTTGCTTGTTTGTTTGTTTGCTTCTCTGTTAATTTATTTGACATGTCTGTTTGTTCGGTTGTTTGTTTGTCTGTTTCTTTGTTCGTTTGTCTGTTTGTCTGTCTGTCTGTTTGTTTGCTTCTTTGTCTGTTTTTTTTTTTGTTTGCTTGTCTGTAAATTCGTTTGTCCGGGTTTTTTGTTTTGTTTGTTCGTTTGTTTGTCAATTTGTCTGTTCGTTCCCTCGCTCCGGCGCTCGTTCGTTCGTTCGTATATTTATTCCTTAGTAAATCACACAACATGAATTCCCCCTCATTCTTTAACTCAAAGTATTTCTCAAATTCATTTCCAGGTTTCCAGAATGCGAAAAATTATCACCTCCTATATTACGTTTAGATGAGGTTTGTCACTCCATAACGTTTTGTTTGTATAATTAATACCTATCCCAAGAGCGCGTTTACCCCTTGTGATGTTTGGCTTCGTAACAGTGTATAAATACTAACAGAGTTGTGTATTATATATTTAATATAGAGGTAGTGAGTGTGAGTCTGAGTCTCCACAATAGTCCCCTTCAAAGTTCCCTGCGCCATCTTGAAAGGTAGCCGGGCCTTTCCATCGAAGCGAGACGAACGTTGATCTTGCAATGATAGAGACCTTTTAACAACTTGCGGGACAATTATTCACATGCCTCTATCATTGCAAGTTCAACGTTCGTCTCACTTCGATGCAAAGGACACGGCTTACCTTTCAAGTCTGGCTAGAAGATTGAAACGTTAAAAAGTGATTTAATATCTGAGCAGAGTTGTGTGCTAAAATATTTAATGTAGGGGTAGTGAGTGTCAGTCTCCCCAATTAGTAGGACACTTGTGTCTGGCTAGAAGATTGAAACGTTAAAAAGTGATTTAATATCTGAGCAGAGTTGTGTTGCTAAAATATTTAATGTAGAGGTAGTGATTGTGAGTCAACCTAATTAGTAGGACACTTGTATCTGGTTAGAAGTTTGAAGCGTTAAAAAGTGATTAATTTTTATTTTATTATTAATATAGGTGTATTTTTGAATGTTTACAAATTTTAAATATTAAGCTCAAGAATAAATATGTTTTCAATATTTTTGCAGGTGACTTTTCATTACCCTAATGGAGATATCATCTTTGAGAAAGTTGATATATCCGCCAACGCTGAGTCTAGAATAGCCGTGGTATGTCTGTCTGTTTGTTTTTCTGTTTTTTTTTATTCGCTTGATTGTTTGTTTGTCAAATGTTTCTTCCTCTCCTTTAATCGGGTTAAATGTGTCTCTAAAAGTAGTTATTATGCCCTTGTCAGGTTGGTGATAACGGATCTGGTAAAACTACTTTACTGAAAATACTTCTGGGCGAGCTAGACCCAGTCAAGGGGATCCGCCACTATCACAGGTAGATATGATTGCATGTTTGTGGGATGACATAATAAAGGGAATAAACTGTAATAAAATATAATCGTGATGAGGGACGAGGGACGAGGGACGAGGGACGAGGGAGAGATTTGACGGACAAAATGCATAAGAGTTGAAAAGGGGGGCCCCTCTTCGTCTGCCGGACAAAGTCTACGTAACTCAATAGAAACTAACAAAGAATACAATAGGTTTCCAGAACACGGAAAGGGCCCTGCTTTTCTCAGTATGACTTTATTTTGTACCTGTTATAACACATAGCATTCAGCTTCCTCTCCATGTACCGGACATTCGTAATCAATTAGAAACAACGAAACAATGAACGAAGCTAACAAATAATACAATATGTTTCTAGAACACGGAGAAGAAACCTGCTTTGCTCAGAATAACTTTTTTAATGTACAATTATATGGGAATCTTTAGTTTTATATTATACCTACAGAAATCTCAAGATTGGTTACTTCAGCCAGCATCACGTTGATCAACTATCCATGAACCAATCAGCTATCGAGATGCTTGCTAGCAAATACCCAGGTACATACTAACGTCCGTTTAATATTGTTGTTGGTGCGGCTGTTGTTGTTGTTGCTGATGCTGTTATTGTTGTTATTGTTGCTGTAATTGATGTTGTTAATGTAGTTGATGTTGTTGCTGTATAGTTGATGTTGTTATTGTTGCTGTAGTTGTTGTTGCTTTGATGTTGCTGCTGTTATTGATGTTGCTGTTGTTGTTGATGATGTTGTTTATTTATTTATTTATTTATTGAACTTCGTCCGAAGACATGCAGGCGCCCACAACAGCACAACCAATTACTGTGTTGTTGTTGATGTTGTTGTTGTTGCTGTTGTTGTTCTTGTTATTGCTGTTGTAGGTACTGTTGTTGCAGTTACTGTTGTTGCTGTTGTATTCGTTCTAACTATCGCCTGATGGAGACTAGCAGTAGCAGTCGAAACGCCGCGTACAAGACAAATCTCATATCTACAATAAATAACCTCTGTCATTATACCGATCTTGCTGTTTCTAGGTAAACCAATAGAGTTTTACAGACATCAACTTGGTCGCTATGGAGTTTCTGGTGACCTAGCAACACGACCGCTGGTCAGTTTGTCTGGGGGACAGAAAAGTCGGATGGTGTTTTCAGTTATGACAATGGAATGGTGAGTGGAATGGGTGGGGACACATTTGAAATCAATAGTTGTCAATTTTACGTCGAAATATAGGGGGTCGTTACCGAATCTCCCTAGCCAGTTACTAATGTTGAAGTATTCGACACTCACACTCACTACCTCTACATTACATATTTTAGCACACATTACCTCTCATATTGTTGATTTTTGCGGAAGGAGGAAAACCGGATAACCGGATTCACTTGTCGCCCGAGCCGGGAATCGAACTCAGCTCACAGTGGTGAAAGGCCAGCGCTCTCACCGCTAGGCAACCATTCCCAGGAGAGCGAATTAAACAAAAGTACCACCAGTCACGGTGATGGTTTTCTTTTGTCAAGACCACCAGCATGGCTGCCGTTTCTTTTGTTCCATTAACTCTCCTGGGAATGGTTGCAATCCTCCAATGCCAGCCACATTTTGCTACAATATGGTTTTGTGAAAAAGTTGATTTTATTGCTTTGTCAACAGTCCTAATCTGCTGATTCTTGACGAACCTACAAATCATCTTGACATGGAGACAATTGAGGCACTAGGAAAGGCACTGACAGAATTCAAGGTATGTAATGGTGGTGATGGTGATGATGATGATGATGATGATGATGATGATGATGATGATGGTGATGATGATGATGATGATGATGATGATGATTGATGATGCTAGTAATGATGATGACGATGATGATTGATGATGCTAGTAATGATGATGATGATGATTGATGATGCGTCCTACTAATTGGGGAGACTCACATACACACACACTACATTAAATATTTTAGCACACAACTCTGCTCACATGTTCATTGCATATTTATTTTCCAGGGTGGTGTTATCTTGGTTTCTCACGATGAACGACTAGTACGATCAATGTGCGACGAAGTCTGGGTATGCGGAAAGAATAAAGTCCAGTCTATTGAGGGTGGCTTTGATCAATACAAGAAGATGGTACAGCAGGAGTTACAAGAAATACAATAACAGCCATATATATTGAATTAAAAATATAAATTATTTTAAATCTGATATGTTAAAATAAAAAGAGAGAGATAATATGTATTTGCGTTTATTTTTTTTTTATGTATTATAGCCTTGTCAAAATGCTCAAAAATGACTGTTTTTGCATGACTTGTAGTCCATCAAAAATCTTCATTTTGGGTCATTTTTGAGCATTTTGTTCAGAATTGAAAAAATCGACGTGAAACGTTCAGTTAAAACAATCGACGTGAAACGTTCAGTAAAAAAAAATCGGCCTGAAACGTTCAGTAAAAAAAATCGACCTGAAACGTTCAGTAAAAAAAAATCGACCTGAAACGTTCAGTAAACAAAATCGACCTGAAACGTTCAGTAAAAAAAAATCGACCTGAAACGTTCAGTAAACAAAATCGACCTGAAACGTTCAGAAAAAAAAATCGACCTGAAACGTTCAGTAGAAAAAATCGACCTGAAACGTTCAGTAAAACAAATCGACCTGAAACGTTCAGTAAAAAAAATCGACCTGAAACGTTCAGTAAAAAAAAATCGTCCTGAAACGTTTTGTAAAAAAATATCGACTGAAACGTTCAATAAAAAAATCGACCTGAAACGTTCAGTAAAAAAATATCGACTGAAAGTTTCAATAAAAAAATCGACCTGAAACGTTCAGTAGAAAAAATCGACATGAAACGTTCAGTACAAAAAATCGACCTGAAACGTTCAGTAAACAAAATCCACCTGAAACGTTCAGTAAAAAAAATCCACTTGAAACGTTCAGTAAAAAAAATCGATCTGAAACGTTCAGTAAAAAAAATTCACCTGAAACGTTCAGTAAACAAAATCGACCTGAAACGTTCAGTAAAAAAAATCGACCTGAAACGTTCAGTAAAAAAAATCGACCTGAAACGTTCAGTAAAAAAAAATCGACCTGAAACGTTCAGTAAAAGAAATCGACCTGAAACGTTCAGTAAACAAAATCGACCTGAAACGTTCAGTAAAAAAAAATCGTCCTGAAACGTTTTGTAAAAAAATATCGACTGAAACGTTCAATAAAAAAATCGACCTGAAACGTTCAGTAAAAAAATATCGACTGAAACTTTCAATAAAAAAAATCGACCTGAAACGTTCAGTAAAAAAAAATCGACCTGAGACGTTCAGTAAAAAAATATCGACTGAAACGTTCAATAAAAAAATCGACCTGAAACGTTCAGTAAAAAAAATCGACCTGAAACGTTCAGTAAAAAAAATCGACCTGAAACGTTCAGTAAAAAAAATCGACCTGAAACATTCAGTAAAAAAAATTGACCTGAAACGTTCAGTAAAATAAAATGCTCAAAAATGACTCAAATTGACGATTTTCAATGGACTATAGCCCATGCAAAATACTCAAAAATGAACCAAAATGATGATTGTTGATGGACCATAGCCCATGCAAAATGCTCAAAATGACCAAAAATGGCGAATTTTAGTGCGCCTATGCACAATGCTCAAAAATGCTAAAAACGACTATATTTAATTTTAATGGACTATAGCCCATGCAAAATGCTCAAAAGAGGCTATTTTAATTTGACTGTCTATAGAATCAAATATACACACAAAAAAATGGCTGGGCAGTACATATTTGATGAAGTGTTTGCGAGTATAAACAGACTACAGGCTATGGTTACTCAAACTAATTAATTTGTTCTTAAATTAATTAAACTATTGGAGTGCTTGTCGAAGTGTTTTTTTAGTTTCTTTCCATGTGTACTTGCCTATTTCTGCCTTTGAACTTGAATTTACTCACGCTTCCGCTGTAAGAGCACAAACAAGTCAATTTGGAGATTATTTGATAGGAGTTGATTTATGACCTTATAGCATGTTATGGTGTTTGCGTGTTCTTGTTATCGATATATTGGATTATATGTTATCTTAAGTGGTATTTTGCCTTCTGTAAATGCGTGTCCAATATTGACTGTGTTGATGTAATTTGTATGTTTTTGTTTTGTTTTGTGGTGTTTCTCGTTTTTTATTTTTTTTTATTTTGTATGTTTTGTTTGTATTTTGTATGTTTGTATGTTTTGTTTGTATTTTGTATGTTTGTATGTTTTGTTTGTATTTTGTATGTTTTGTTTCTATTTTGTATGTTTGTATGTTTTGTTTCTATTTTGTATGTTTGTTTGTTTTGTTTGTATTTTGTATGTTTGTATGTTTTGTTTGTATTTTGTATGTTTGTATGTTTTGTTTGTATTTTGTATGTTTGTATGTTTTGTTTGTATTTTGTATTTTGTATGTTTTGTTTGTATTTTGTATGTTTGTATGTTTTGTTTGTATTTTGTATGTTTGTATGTTTTGTTTGTATATTGTATGTTTGTATGTTTTGTTTGTATTTTGCATGTTTGTATGTTTTGTTTCTATTTTGTATGTTTGTATGTTTGTATGTTTTGTTTCTATTTTGTATATTTGTATGTTTTGTTTCTATTTTGTATACATGTTTTTTTTGTATTTTGTGTTTTTTTTTGCCGGTTTGTATAGTTTGTATGTTTTGTTTGTATTTTGTTTATATGTTTGTCTGTTTTGTTTGTATTTTGTATTTTTTTGGATTTTGAACGTTTATTTTATTTTATTTTGTTTTTGTTTTGTTTTTGTTTGTATTTTGTATGTTTTGTTTGTAATTAGTTTATATGTTTGTCTGTTTTGTTTGTATACGTGAGTTTTTTTTGTTTTTGTTTGTATATTATTTTAATTGTTTGTTTGGCCTTTTTGTATTTTGTTTTAATTTTTGTTTCCGCTTATTGTATATATATCTAAAGTTGAAATTATCATTTGTTGTAGCAAATAAACTTATTACAATCATTTTCATCATTATTATCATCATTGTCGATATCATTGTTATCGCTGTCATCATCATCATCAACATCAATATCATCATCATCATCATTACCATAATAATAATCACCATCATCAAAGTATCATGATAATTATTATAATCATCAGCACCATTATAATCCCCATTATCATCATCATCATCATAATTGTCATAAGTCAATAATAATCATCAACAACTTCATTACCATCATCATCATCATCACCATATTATTTGTCACAATCATCAACATTATGAGTCACCAAAATCATCATCATCATCATTGGCATAATTCAGTACTTATCATCAACAGCACCATATCATTGCCAAAATTCTGATCAGTAATAATCATCATCATCTTCATTATCATCATCATCTAAACAATCATCATCATCATCATCATCATCATCATCAACATCATCATCATCATCATCAATGCCATAATTTTGATCAGTAATAATAATAATCATCTTCATTACCGCATCATCATCGATCATCATCATTATCATAATGTATTAATCGTCACAATCACCACCATAAGATTATAATAACCATAATTATCATCATCTTCATCATCATTGCCATAACTCTGATCAGTAGTAATAACCATCATCTTCATTATCATCATCATCATCATCATCACCATCATCACCATCATCATCATCATCATCATCATCATCATCATATCAGTCGCGTACGTCGTCACAACCATCACCATCATAGTAATAATCATCATCTTCATTACCATCATCATCATCATCATCACCATCATCATCATCATCATCATCATCATATCAGTCGCGTACGTCGTCACAACCATCACCATCATAGTAATAATCATCATCTTCATTATCATCATCGTTATCATAATATTAATCGTCACAACCATCACCATTATAATAACCATAATTATCATCATCATCATCATCATTGCCTTAATTCTGATCTGTAATAATAATCATCATCTTCATTACCATCATCATCATAGTAATAATAATCGTCACAATCATCACCATTATCATCATAATCATCATCATCATCATCATCATCATTGCCATAATTTTGATCAGTAATAATAATAACCATCTTCATCACTCCCATCATCACTATCAACAACACCATGTACTCGTAATTAATTGTTTTGTTTTTCACTAGATTTCCTTTGTTTTTGCTATTTTTAACATTATTATTTTTACATCCACCTGTTCAATTTCCCCTCCTATTTCCATATCATCACTATATGCACAATAAACACCTCTGCGTTTATCAATTTATGACTCAAACATTCTAATTAGAATGCTTTTACCGTTACGTGGCTCCTTGATGTAATTACATCGCTAATAGTTCCGCTCTAAAAGTGCCAATCTTATGTTAATAGAACACAGGGCCAATCACCGTATTTTGTCATACGTTTAATATTCGTAAAACAAAAACAAAAACCTCTTTTGGCAACCCCTATGACAGATTAAGTCCTTAAAACGCTCAGTAAGTAGTACTCTCTCCTATTTGGTGTACATTTTACTGGCTGACGAAGGATAATTAACATCTCTTGATCTTCAGTGAGTAACACTCTCTCCTATTTGGTCTATTTGGTGTGCATTTTACTGGCTGACGAAGGATACATCTCTCGATCTTCAGTACGTAAGTAACACTCTTTTCTATTTGGTGTACATTTTAATATCTGACGAAGATTTAACGTCTCTCGATGTTCAGTAAGTATCACTCTCTCCTATTTGGTGTACATTTTACTGGCAGACGAAGGATTAACGTCTCTCGATTTTCAGTAAGTAAAACTCTCCTATATTTGGTGTGCATTTTACTTGCTGACGAAGGATTAACGTCTCTCGATTTTCAGTACGTAACACTCTCTCATATTTGGTGTACATTTTAATATCTGACGAAGGATTAATGTCTCAGTCTCGCGATCGATTTTCAGTATAAAGTAACATTGTCTTTTCTGATTTGGTCAGTGTACATTTTACTATATATCTGAGAAAGGATTAACAATCTCCAGTAAGTAAAACTCTCTATTCTATTTGCAGACAGTGTACATTTTACTATCTTATGAAGGATTAACGTCTCACTATTTTCAGTAAGTAACACACTCAGTTAAAACTACGTTTTAACTCCTTCGAATCTGAACGATTTTCTTCCAAATAATGTACATTTTTGATCAGCATAAGTTACCAGTTTTAAGCTACTCCGACGAAGGATTAGCGTCCTAAACATCAGTAAGTAACACTCTCTTTTAAACTACGTTTTTACTCCTTCGAATCTGAAAGATTGACTTTCAAATAATGTACATTTATGATCATTATAAGTTATCAGGTTTAAGCTACTCCGACGAAGGATTAACGTCCTAAACATCAGTAAGTAACACTCTTACTATTTTAAACTGTATGCAAGTTAACATTTTGACTCCTTCGAATCTGAAGACTGACTTCCAAAGAAAGTATATAGCTACGATGTATAAGTTACCAGTTTTAAGTTGATTATTATTGTTGTTTAAGGTGTCGGTAAACAACACTCTTTTTTTACGGTGTAAAAGTTACCATTTTTACTCCGATGAAGAAAATGCAAAGTCTTAAACGTCAGTAAAACTTTCTTTTATAATTTCCATAAGTTACCACTTTTACTCCGACGAAGGATTAACGTCCTAAACGTCAGTAAGTAACACTCTCTTTTATACGGTGGATAAGTTACCATGTTTGCTCCGACGAAGGATTAACGTCCTAAACGTCAGCAAGTAACACTCTCTTTTATACGGTGTATAAGTTACCATTTTTACTCCAACGAAGGATTAACGTCCTAAACGTCAGCAAGTAACACTCTCTTTTATACGGTATATAAGTTACAATTTTTACTCGGAAAAATATATTTTTTAATTCGTAAATATTAGTAAGTTAGAATTTTAAATTCGAAGAATAATAGACGTTTGAAAGATGAAAAACGACCTCTTACTGTAAAAGATAATTGCTCATTTATCGAAGCAAATTTTTTAGAAACACCGAGGTAGCTATTATATTGAACACTAATCAAAGTCGTTTTTTGTCGATTACTTTTCTAGAAGCATTAACACAGCTCCCACTGGTAGATAATTTATATAATCAATCACAATTTCTTAAGCACTTTTTCGCTTATTAAATTCCACGCAATTGTTTTCTTATAAAATCGATGCAGTCCACACTAGTTTAACCGCTAGTTATCGTACATTTTTACTCCAATTGTTTTCTCCGAAACACGACGCAGTCCACACTAGTTCAACCGCTAGTTATCATACATTTTACTCCAATTGTTTTCTTAGAAACATCGACGCCGTCAACACTAGTTTAACCGCTAGTTATCGTACATTTTTACTCCAATTATTTCTCAGACAATCGACAGCCACATGCACGGCCCACGCCGGTTACAGACCAGCTAGTTATCTGACATTTTAGACCTATTTGCATATCATATGTCACCAAACCATTCAACAAACGAAAGGTTCTTTAAAGTATGAAAAATAAATATTTATTGAGCAAAGAGAAGAGTCTGTTTAATAATCAACTGTTTTTATGCTTAAAAAGTTAAAATTCAAAACGTTTTTGACGAGAAAAATATAGATAAAGGTTTAGAAAAAAATATTTTTAGTTCGATGTTTTTGAATGTTATCGCAAATATATTTAGTTGCGTTCAAAATTTCCGTGAAAAAATGAAAAGAAAAGATAATTTCACAATTAATAATGGTTTAGAAACGACAGCTTTTCGATACGGATGTTTCAATGTTATCAAACTTAAAATCTCTTGTCTTTTAAATTGTCTAGAGGACACAGTTATAATACAATATTCGCTATCTTTTAGATCGAAACCATGGATTAATGTTTGGGTTAAAGAATAAAGCCATTACGAATACTGGGTTATATCCTTAAGCTTCAGAATAAAGAGATTAGTTTGATTTATAAACATTATAATCTAGGAGAGACTTTTCGGTGCCCAAGTGATAAGTTTTAAGGACTTCAAAAGATCGTAGTCACGAAAAATTAATGGGAAAAGTGTTTTTAGAAGGTGACTCAAGTTCTTATCAACATACGCATGTTTTGCGGATTTGAGTTCGTGTTATAAACGATTGCTACTTCCCCCTCCCCCACCAAGCAATGAGACAAAACTCTTCAACACATGACTTTATAATATTACAGTATGGATATAGCTAGTAAACTAGTATAGGCTGCGTCGGTGTTCGATATAAACGATAGGTAATAGAAGGAAATTCGTAACACCTTAAAAAGTCTAAAAAGTGTTGACTTAACTTTACTTAAATGGAAACTAGCGAGTAAACTAGTATAGGCTGCGTCGGTGTTTGATATTAACGATAGGTAATAAAAGGAAATGTGTAACACCGTAAAAAATGTTAGTAAAGCTAAGTCAACTTTCATAATATTAATATTAATAATAATTTAATTCTTATATTAAATTCAAGAAATAACTTAAATTGCGGGCCTTATTATAGATAACTTTTAGTGTTAATACGTATTTCTTTCGTAAAATAAAGTTTATTGTATTGTATTGTAATTGAAACTTCTTCATAAGATATCTTAATAATATTTATTAATATTAATAATAATCTTATTCTTTTATAGCGCCTCTTTCATGAATGTCATATTGATTTACAGCCTCAATATTAATTAAATTGGACTTGGCCCTTATGTGTGCGCTTTGTGGGGTTCACCATTGTGTTTCAAGCAGAAGAATAATGAGCTCCCATTCACCATTCAAGTGTTAGTAAGCAGGTTGCAATATCACGAAAACAAAATGAGACTATTATCAAATTATTTCTTCTCATATCTTGTGCGCGCGGTATGTGGGCTTCTATATTATGCGGTTTCAGTGCGAATCGAAAAACCGTGGGCACCCAGAAATATTTTAGAGAACGATTATTGTTCGTTGAACAACTCACAAACAACTCTAACTACAACAAGTTTATCGTACTACACATCAGTCAAACTTCTTGCGGTGATAGAGTTGTTTGTGAGTTGTTCAACGAATAATAAACGTTTTCTAAACAATTTCTAGGTGCCCACGGTTTTTATTTGCATTGTAAAACTAATGAATATTGTCCATTCTAATTCCCCCTGTCCTTTATGTACAATCACAAACAAAACAACGAAGTTTATACTTAAAATATAGCTTGTCTCTATTCGTATGCGCGCAATTTATGTTCTTCTATTATGGTCAAAACTAATGAATATTATTCTTTCGAAATTCCTCTCCAAACAATGTACCTTACAATGAAAAGTAAAACAACGAAGTTATACATAGAAGATAGTTTGTCTCTATTCGTATGCGCGCAATTTATGTTCTTCTATTATGGTCAAAACTAATGAATATTATTCTTTCGAAATTCCTCTCCAAACAACGTACCTTACAATCAAAAATAAAACAACGAAGTTATACATAAAACACAGCTTGTCTCTATTCATATGCCAACCTCGTTCCCAGGGCCCTCTCCCTTCGCTTTTGGGTGGGGCTATAATAAAAGATAAATAATATATTTGTGTGACAGCCCCACCCAAAAGCAAAGGGAGAGGGCCCTGGGAACGAGGTTGTTCCTATGCGCGCAAAATGTGTACTTCTGTTATGTAAATGGAAACTAGCGAGTAAACAAATATAGGCTGCGTCGGTGTTTGATATAAATGATAGGTAATATAATGAAATTTGTAACACCGTAAAAAATGTTGACTTAACTTTACTTAAATGGAAACTAGCGAGTAAACTAGTATTGGCTGCGTCGGTGTTTGATATAAACGATAGGTAATAGAAGGAAATTTGTAACACCGTAAAAAATGTTGACTTAACTTTACTTAAATGGAAACTAGCGAGTAAACTAGTATTGGCTGCGTCGGTGTTTGATATAAACGATAGGTAATAGAAGGAAATTTGTAACACCTTAAAAAGTCTAAAAAGTGTTGACTTAACTTTACTTAAATGGAAACTAGCGAGTAAACTAGTACAGGCTGCGTCGGTGTTTGATATAAACGAGAGATAATAAAATGAAATTTGTAACACCTTAAAAAATGTTAACTTAACTTTACTTAAATGGAAACTAGCGAGTAAACTAGTACAGGCTGCGTCGGTGTTTGATATAAACGAGAGATAATAAAATGAAATTTGTAACACCGTAAAAAATGTTAACTTAACTTTACTTAAATGGAAACTAGCGAGTAAACTAGTACAGGCTGCGTCGGTGTTTGATATAAACGAGAGATAATAGAATGAAATTTGTAACACCGTAAAAAATGTTGACTTAACTTTACTTAAATGGAAACTAGCGAGTAAACTAGTATAGGCTGCGTCGGTGTTTGATATAAACGATAGGTAATAGAAGGAAATTTGTAACACCTTAAAAAGTCTAAAAAGTGTTGACTTAACTTTATTTAAATGGAAACTAGCGAGTAAACTAGTATAGGCTGCGTCAGTGTTTGATATAAACGATAGGTAATAGAAGGAAATTTGTAACACCGTAAAAAATGTTGACTTAACTTAAGTAAATGAAAACTAGCGAGTAAACTAGCCAGGCTGCGTCGGTGTTTGATATAAACGAGAGATAATAGAATGAAATTTGTAACACCGTAAAATTATGTTACACCCACTTGCAAGACTGACTACTTCTAGTTATGGTTAAAGATAATGAGCATTTATTTATCCTTCCCAACTGATTCTTCTCCAACTAATGTACATTAATTACAATCATAACAAAGCGTAGAAACTGTACTTAAAAGATAGCGTGGGTCTTTATGTGGGCGCTTTCTTGCTTCTATTATGTTTAAAACAAATGAAGAGCGTCGTCCTTACCAAAATCTCTTCTATTAATGTTCGTTACAAAATTATTAATAACCAATTAACAAAAATAGAGCAAAATATACACTTAGAAAGATGACTTATGTACGAGTTTTTTTATGTTCAAACTTAACAAATATTGTACATGTCCTTTCCAAGTTCATCTCCAAACAATTGGTTACCACAAGAGCAAATGTGAGAAATTAATATACTTATAAAAAATGGAAACTAGCGAGTAAACTAGTATAGGCTGCGTCGGTGTTTGATATAAACGATAGGTAATAGAATGAAATTTGTAGTAACACCGTAAAAAAGTTGAAGTTTCGAGCTTTAGGCCTTCGTCGGAATAAAAATGACCCGGCTACATATCTTATGTACGTGTTTTTTACGTTCATACTAAATAAATATTGTACATGTCCTTTCCAAATTCACCTCCAAGCAATTGGTTCCCATCAAGAGCAAATGAGATTAATTATTCTTATAAAAACGACTCGGCCATTTATCTTATGAAAGCCGGTGAGTTGTGAGTTCAAACTAATGAATATTGTACATGTCCTTTCCAAATTCACTGACCTCCAAGCACTTGGTTACCTTAAAAAGTCTATTCTTATAAAAAATGACTCGGCCATTTATCTTACGCCGGTGTGTTGTGAGTTCAAACTAATTCATATTATACATGTCCTTTCCAAATTCACTGACCTCCAAGCACTTGGTTACCTTAAAAAGTATATTCTTATAAAAAATGACTCGGCCATTTATCTTACGTACGTGAGTTGTCCGTTCAAACTAATGATTATTGTACACGTCCCTTTCAAATTCACCTACAAGTAGTTTGGGTCATAAGATCTCCTAAAATCTCCTAAAATCATCTAGAATCGCCTAAATACGCCTAAGATTTTGGGAGCTTTTTGGTAAAATCGCCTAAAATTACGGCGATTTTAGGACCTGGAGTAGGCTTAGTTTGTTACCATAAAAAAGTTTATTCTTACAAAGATGACTCAAATCCTTATCTTTTTACGTGCGCGTCGTGGGGTTCCTTATTCATCGCACAATACTTGACCCTAATTCTCTTCCAGCCAATATTTGTCTGTTTACAATCAAAAAGTAACAACAATCTAGTGAAGCCAACATTGCTTGGAGGGGAAGTTGGAAAGGTTGTGGTAAGCAGGTGTATATTTAGTAAGGTAATATAAATACTTTTTTGTTTGAGTGTAATCGAGAAACGGAATTTGAAATTTCACGATGATAATGATGATGGTATCGGTGGTGGTGGTAGTTGTGGTGATAGTGATGATAGTGATGATGATGGTATTGGTGGTGATAATGGTGATGATGATGATGATGCCAATGGTGATGATGATGATGTGGTGCTGATGGTGGTGTTTGTGATGATGAACAATTTTGGACGAAATTCTGAACAGTTTTGGACGAAATTCTTGATCTGAACAGTTTTGGACGAAATTGAAAATGAAATAAAATGACAAACTCTATCTTATTACTATTCAAAAATATGATAACGCTGTTTATGTTTCATCCTTACATATCTAAATTATTTTGTCTTCGCTAAATTGTTTTGCCATAATTCTCATCCATATAAAATTCAATAATTGTGCATAATCCCTTGTCAAAAAAACCCCGGCTATTTAATTGATTTCGACGACAAATTAATTTGTCTGAACGTACCGTTTGAAAGCTAAATTAAGGCATTTTTTGTTTTAATGTTTCTGCTCCTTTAATCCTTTAATATCAGGATTTTGTATGAAATTACCAATTGAAAGTTCATCGCGTTATTTATATTGATCCTTTTTTTTTACTTTGTTTTAAAGCTCTTTGAGCACCCGAAAAGCGATATATATGATGATCATATATTATAAGTACTATTATATAAACTCCTGCTAAAGATGTCTCATTATATTTCATCAGTCACATGTATGTAGTTAACTCATTTTACAAAAATGTGAAATTAGGAAAAAAAAACTGAAATGTATTTGTACTTTTGTACTTTGTAAAGAGCTTTGAGCTCCCGAAAAGCGCTCAGTTTATATATGATAATGTATTATTAGTATTATTGAACTCCCGCTAAAAATGTCTCATCATATGTATTTCCTCGTGAGCCGCATTGTTTGTAGTTAACTCGTTTTTAAAGAGGTTTTAAATTAGAAAAACAAAAACCATAGATGTTTTGCTACTTTTCTACTTTGTAAGAAGCGCTATATATGATATAATATATTATTATCATTATCATTATTATTATTATTATTATTATTATTATTATTATTATTATTATTATTATTATTATTATTATTATTATTATTATTATTATTATTATTATTATTATTATTATTATTATTATTATTATTGGACTCCGGCTAAAAATATCTCGTTGTATTTCCTCATCAGTCGCATTGTTTGTAGTTAACTCATTTTAAAAAGTATTAAATTGAAAAAATTCAGAAATATATATTTCTACTTTTTTTTACTTTAAAGAGCGCTTTGATCTCCCGAAAGCGCTATATCTGAAATATATTATTAGTATTATTAGTATTGGACTCCCGCTAAAATATCTCGTTGTATTTCCTCATGAGCCGCATTGTTTGTAGTTAACTCATTTAAAAAAAATGTTAAACTAAAAAAAAAAAACAGAAATGTATTTTTACTTTTTTACTTAATTTGTAAAGAGCGTTAAGCTCCCGAAAAGCGCCATATATATGATAATACAGTATTATTATTGGACTCCGCTAAAAATGTCTCATTATATT
Organism: Metridium senile; assembly: GCA_949775045.1. Lineage (NCBI taxonomy): Eukaryota > Metazoa > Cnidaria > Anthozoa > Actiniaria > Metridiidae > Metridium > Metridium senile. The sequence goes on from OX459103.1 coordinate 18,405,822, forward strand.
GCTCCTGTTTGTAGTTAACTCATTTTAAAAAGTGTTAAATTAGAAAAAACAGAAATGTTTTTTTTTTTTACTTTTTGACTTTGTTAAGAGCTTTGAGCTCCCTAAAAGCGCTATACATTTATATATATGATAATATATTATATTATTATTGGACTTCGCTAAAAATGTCTCATTATATTTCATATCAGTCGCATTGCTTGTAGTTAACTCATTCAGTAAAAAGTGTTAAATACGAAAATAAGAAAACACAGAAATGTATTTTTACTTTTTTACTTTGTAAAGAGCTTTGAGCTCCCAAAAAGCACCCGCTAAAAATATCTCATTATATATCTCATAAGCCGAATTGCTTGTAGTTAACTCATTGAAAACCATGGGGTTCAATGCCCGCCAAGGGCATATGATATTTTTCTCATGTATGGCTGTATTCCTCTAATCAGAAGAACTTTGCATATACAATTTAATAAGAAAACTAACGAATCAAATAATGTTGTCGCGATGACAACGAAATGTCGTAATTTGTATTCGCTAGTTTTCTTATTAAATTATCTTATATTTGCTCTTTTACTCCGACGAAGGGCTAAAGCTCGAAACGTCAGTAAACTCAACATTTTTTACGGTGTTACACATTTCATTATATTACCTATTATTAAATTATCTGTATTTCATTTAAAAAAATGTTAATTAATTAGAAAGAAAAAAGAAATGTGTGTCGTTAAAGACTTTCGTCTGATCAGGAAACAGCTCAGCAAGTATACACATAGTCGATTAAAAATGAATCCAACAGACTTAGCTTAGTAAAAGTGGATTTAGTAATTGCTAATCGATCGTATCTCATGAAAATCTCACCTATATTTCTGCATTTCCCTTATATATATAGTCAATGTCATATAGCACTGTCCACCAAAAATAGACATGCATTAACACTAAAGGAAATAGCCCTTCAAACCACATGAAGTTCGCTATAGGAGCTCTATACAAGTTAATTAATTGTGAGCAAAGATTTCACAATTCTTATTCCATGTTCACTGTATCTCGTTATACAGTTAACAATTAAATTTCAACAGCTGAAAATAGATAAACAAAGAATCACGTGTCACTTGTTGTAGTGTCATTGTGAACATATATTTCATAATTCTTATTCCATGTTCACTGTTGCTCATCATACAGTTAAAAAAATTGAAAGTTTAACTGTTGAAAACAACCTAAAATTACGTATATGTTGTAGTGCCATCCTTTTCTACTCTCCCTTGTCGTACAAGTTCTTAATTCACCTGCGGTATACAATACTTAAACGACTAATCACCATACCAACCAGACCATACTTCCTGTTCCTCCTCACTGTCTGGCCTCGTTTTCATGTTGGAAAACAATTGAGTTCTCACATGTATTCGAGGCTGGCCAGTCAAGAACAAAAATTATTCAAATTGGTCGTCATATTTCGATTTGGTCAGTGAGCTTTCCATGCTTGTCTAAGCACATACTTGTGTGTTCAAAAAGCGAGACATTTGTTTCGAATTCATATTCATGTTTGTGTCTGATCGAGTGTATGACGTTTTATAAATGGTTTGAACCCAGCTGCAAACAACTATAGTAAACATTGGTCAGGTTGGTGTTTGTAATCTTGAGAAAGACTGTGTAGGCGTTGATGTCTCGGATGTTTGAATTGTCTGAACCAAACTGTAAGTAATTTTAATAAGCCGAATTTACGTAGTCTGTTTGGTGTCTGATATTTTTACTGTTTGAGCCCAGACTGCATGTTGACGATCAGTGTAATCATATACGTGTTGGTGTCTCATGTTTGAATTGGCTTTATCAGTTGCTGTAAGTGATATTAATAAGTTAAGTTCAGCCGAATTTACCGGTAGCTAGACTGTTCGGAGTCTGTTGTTTTTACTGTTTAAGCCTAGAGGCTTGTATAGCTGTGATTATTTTTATCACTAATGTGTGTGTAATCTTGAAAGATAAATGGAAACTACCGAGTTAACTAGTATAGGTTGCGTCGGTGTTTGATATAAACGATAGATAATAGAATGAAATTTGTATCACCGTTAAAAATAGAAATAGAAACTAGCGAGTAAACCAGTATAGGCTGCGTTGGTGTTTGATATAACCGATAGGTAATAGAATGAAATGTGTAACACCGTAAAAAATGTTAACTTAACTATAACTAAAATCTTGAAAAAAATATTGAAAGAGTGTTTTCGCTGATGTTTGCAGACGTTTCGACAGCTTTACCTGAGCGAAAATCATCTTAAGAGTAAGAAGACGAATATACAGAAGTGGTTTCTTTGAGAGGGAATTATGATTTATTGCTGTAGCTAGGTTAACCAGAGGAGTTTTACAGACTGTTGACCAGTTTTGATTATTTATGCCTGTGTGTAATCTTAAAGGAGGTCTGATTTCTGACGTTTCGAGAACCTAACTTGAGCGAAAATCATCTTAGGAGTAAGAAAACGAACACAGAGTAGTGGTTGCTTTGAGAGCGAATTATAATCTATTGCTGTAGCTAGGTTAACTAGTGGAGTTTTACAGACATCAAGTTGGTTGTTATGGAGTTTCTGGTGAAATAACACTGAACAGTCTTTCTCAATACACACTTTCGTGCAATCCCAACTCTTAACGTTTAATTTCTTTCTTTCACAGAAACTCTAACTCACCTTGGGGATCACTATTGCTAATCCTCTTCAAATCTTTCTGAGTAATCATTTGCTGTAATTTGGAGTCTTCGGCAAACTTTGTGGATAAAGATTTACACTCGTTACTCAGAACCAAGCAAGCTGAACACTACAGATCTAAGATTAAGCTGAAGATCGAGCAAAACTTAACAGGAGATGTACTACTTGTAAACTGAACAGTTTGGGACGGAATTCTGAACAGCTTTGGAAGACATTGTGAAGAATTTAGGACGATATTCTGAACAGTTTTGGACGCAATTCTGAACAATTTTAGACGGAATTGTGAACAGTTTTGGACACAATTCTGAACAGTTTTGGACGAAATTGTGAAGAATTTTGGACGATATTCCGAACAGTTTTGGACGAGGTTTTGAACAGTTTTGGATAACATTGTGAACAGATTTGGACGATATTCTGAACAGTTTTGGACGAAATTTTAAACAGTTTTGGACGAGATTCTGATCAGTTGGACGAAATCCATGGAAATGTGTCACCTTCAAGCAAAATGAAACTAATTTGTGAATATTCAGCAGGCACACATTAATGAAGATCCTTTCAGGGTTTATTCTGTGCCGAATATAAGAACATTGATTAATATTTTCAGGTCAAATATCATTTCCTCTTGTGTAAATATTCTTTCATGAAAGTTACAGTTTCCGAAAGGATCTTTGGAAATATTGTCATCGTCTTCAAACGATATTGTCATTTGCAGATGTCATTTTGTCAAGCCAAAGTTAACACAGATTTACGGAAAACAGTTTCAACAAACTTTGTCTACATATTTACAGTGTATATCAGGTGAATTTATGAAAATCTTCCAACGGCGATATCTAGTCTGTGAACCAGAGTTTTCCAGAACCTTTCCAGAGTTCGTCGGAGATCTTGCTTTGTTTGACTATCACCTCTTGGAAACAACGCCGCCGAACTTCAATATGGAGAAGACAATCCAACTAGTGTAAATACTTCCATATTTTTGTCGATGGTTTGGAAATGTATACATGTTCAATTCTTAAAGCAGCCCCAATATATATTGTACCTGCAGGATAAAGTGAGATTTACCATTTAGAAAAAAATCCATTTTAAATATTACAGATTTGGTAGTTAAGAGTTAGAAAATCTCGAAATATCGTTTCTTCCGGCTTCGACAAACTCCACGCTAAATTGTCAAGCAACACCTTGCAAACAAGCAAACACAATTTCAACGAAGGATTTGTTAAACATTCCAGGAAAATGATTGTATAAACCTTGGATGTGATAGTTTGAACTTGGTGTAAGAGTCAACCCAAAATAGGAGACTCGCAAGAACTCATATTTATAAGTAACTTGCGCACAAGAACTCGCAAAAACACAAACCAACGCGCGAATATCAGCACCGACATTTTCAAGCATACAGTCAATCCAGTACGCAGGCTTACGCACTCGCACACACGCGCGAATCCTCATAAACTATTGCACTAGAATACTGGTACGCACAATCTTATAAGCGCACACAAAAAAATCAATCAACAAGCTAACGAACACATATTGGCTAAAGAGAAATAGGCTGCTTCTCCATGTACCAGACACAGTCTACGTAATTCAATACAAACAATAAAAGACTGAAATTTAAACAAAGAACGAAGCTAACAAATAATACAATAGGTTTCACAGTACACGCAGAAGAACCTTCGACACAGTCTACGTAATTCAATATAAACAACAAAATATTACAATTTACACAAAGAACGAAGCTAAAAGTAAACGCTGAAGGACCTGAGAAAAAGCACAATTTGAGACCTGTGTACAAACTACTAAGACCAATGGCTATGTTTAATAATAGCAGTGCTTTGAACTTATCGACACCAAGCCCCACAATTCCAAACACGAGTTCTGACAACTTAGCTAGATTTGTTGTCATAGTAATCATCATTATCATTGGAATCATCGGCAACTCCTTCGTCATCGCCATCGTTGCTTCAATCGACAGCATGAAGACGACAACCAACTTCCTTCTCGTAAACGTCGCTGTTGCTGATATCACCACACTACTATTAACCGCTATTCATATGATATTATCACGAGCTATATCTTTTGATAACAGCTTCTTGTGTAAAGTTATTGATCCAAATACTTTGTCCAACGTCGCGTTGCTTGCTACAACTCTAAACCTCGCGGTACTCTCCATTGAGAGATACAACGCTTTGGTGAAACCAATGAGAATATCAAGAAGACTTACAACAGATAGTGTCATATATGTGATAATCGGGATATGGTTGCTGTCGTTGGCTATGAACCTACCAGTGCTTATTTACATAGATTATGATTCTAGTAAAAAGATGTGCTCCCCTGGTAAACATCACCATAGTATGCTTATCTCCGTTGGAGGGATTGTCCTTGTGATGATGATCATACCATTTTTCATCATTGCTTTCTGCTATTCGAGAATCATATCTGGATTATACTTTACTAAAACTATATGCAAACCAGGAGAAAACCCAGAGCTGAATAATCAAGATTTAATCTCGAAGAGAAAGCTTGTTACACTACTCGTTACAATAACTATTGCTTTCTTCATCGCCTTCGTTCCTTATGGTGTTCTACAAATCTCCATATTTGGCCTCATCGGTGCACGAAAACAAAACAAAGATATTGAGAATCTCGCTAATGTCATAATGTACTTTATTCCCGTCCATTCTTCTGTCAACCCTTTTCTTTACGCTCTTCAAAGCAACAACTATAGGCAAGGATTCAAAGCATTGGCTAAGAAGATGATGTGTGTTAAGAATCAAGATTGGAGTATCCTTAGGGCAAGCTCTGCCCATCGAACATCTGCAGCCTTATCATTACGAAATGAAGTAATAGAATTATGAAAGCACAAAAACTATGAAATGAAGTTAAATTTAGCCGATACTAGTCACTATCATACACAAGTAAATTTGAAATATATGGTAAAGCGCTATCCTAAAATGAAATCAAATCAAATTGCTACTGTGGAATAGAGCGCAAACACTATATCCATGAAATAGAATAAAATTGCTACTGTTGAATAGAGCGCAAACACTTTATCCATGAACTAAAATAAAATTGCTACTGTGCATGGAATCGAGAGCAAACACAATATGAATAACATCAAATTGCTTTATACTGTGGAATAGTTTTATTTAGTGAATAATATTTACAGCTTTATATACGCTTTTGGTAAACGTTAATTGAATTAGCTATATATACATGTACATTAGGATGGTACAATTTCTTGGTTTTAAAGCTGAAGAAGTCGTTTTTGATCTGAAGGAAAAGGCTTTAGGCTTTTTCAACGACATCGTTAATTTAATTAGCTATATACATGTACATTAGGATGGTGCAATTTCTTGGTTTTAAAGCTGAATAAGTCGCTTTTGGTCTGAAGGAATAAGCTTTAGGCTTTTTCAACGACAACGTTAATTGAATTAGCTATATACATGTACATGAAGATGGTACAATTTCTTGGTGTTAAAGCTGAAGAAGTTGTTTTTGAAAATATTAAATGGAATATGTTTTGATAAACCTTTTGACTTACACACAATATATATAAATAAAGAGCAGATACACATCTTAAATTCCATTAGATGCTCTAGTTTCGGGGTCTTCGTTAGTTAACATATGCCTCAATAACTTGTGCTATGGTCCTTGTATTTATTACCGTGGTAAGGCAAGAAATGTATGCATCAAGAAACAATAAAAATACCACATGTACCGTCATACCTTATTTGTATAAATAAATCTAGCTTTGATCACACTTCATATAAAGCGCAAGACAAATTATTCACGTGTCTCTATCATAGCAATTTCAACGTTCGTCTTGCTTCGATGTGAAGGCCCGGCTACCTTTCAAGATGGCGAAGGGAAATGTTAAGGGAACTATTGTTTTAGAAACCTGTTTCCAATGCTGTTGCAACACAAGTTGCTGAACAATTGCATAGTGTAAGAGGCTTTGTTGCAGACAGCATTGCACAAAGTAGAGTTCAGTTCCACTTTTCGCAACAGAACTCAGCAACTTGGAACGCCTTTGCACGGTGTATCATCCCTCCAGCAACGTTTGGTGCAACGGCATGGCGCGACAAGTTGCTGAACAAAAATTGCAACAGTGCCTATAGATAACACTATAGATAACACACTTATATACACTCATTCATCAGTTATTCACACTTGTCAATAATTTACCCATCTTACTTGGAAGAGATTTCTGTATTTTCCCTCGCTAGAAGTGAATGAATAAAGAAACCTCAGCAAGGAGATGGTCGAGCTTGTCCACAGCTTCAGACGAAAAAATGAACTTGCACTTATAAATCAGTTATTCACTCTTATCAATATTAACCCATCCTGTATGGAAGAGATTTCTTTACTTTCCCTCGCTAGACGAGAAGGAAAAGTCTGTATGGAGCTGCTCGAGCTCGTCCACATAACAAGCCTCAAGGTCGTTTTTATTGCGATGAGGAGAATTGAGTTCAGCTTGAAAATGTCATTTTGACAGAATTTTTTTGCCACAATTCCACACAGTTCGGCATTCAGAGCAAACCAATGCTTCTGTGGGTCTAAATTGACCGAAAACACCTCCAACAACATTTCGATTTCTTTGCTGTTTGTCTGATCGACATCGCGCTTTGGAGCTCGATGATGACTTGAAGTGACTCGAATTCAAGTTTACCGCGGAAAATCTTAGATCCTCCGAATAAGGCATAATCTAATTTGAGAACCCGTAGCGTGAATCTAGCTTTTTATATGTTTTCAATCACAAGAGAAGAAGACAGATTCACACTTCGTATACACCTTGTACAATAACAAAGCAGCAGGATTTCCGGTATGTGGGTCAACACAGGGATCCCTAAAGTTCGCAATAAAAACGGCCTTGCGGCTTCTTATGTACTTTAGTCTAACCTGGAAACTGGTTTTAAACCTGTTATAACTAGTTTGAATTACAACGCATTTAATACAATGTCGTTGTGAATAATGTTGCCATACATTTACCTTTGTTCGCTAGAATATCTAGCAGGTCTATACATCTTTCTTTTTGAAAAAATCTCTGTCAACAAATGCAGTAATCCAGCACCAGTCAAAATCTTCGTTTTGGTTGGCCCCCTAATACAGTACCGCTATTGTTTGGTTAGGTTCAATACTCCAGTCTCATGTCACCTAGCACCGCTAGACAATATAACAAAGGGCGCATGCATTTGCACAGGGATAACTTCGATTCGGAGTAAATTGAAATATTTGTCTATTGTTTAGCGGTAGTATTTTTCCTGTCTTTGCTTGGAATTTGTGAATATTTTGACAACAAATCTAGGCTTAGCCTGTGCAAATGCGCCTTTTGTCAAATAGTACAGCGGCGATAGATAACATGAAATTGGAGTGTGTGAGGTAATTGTTTAGAAGGACTCTATTGCAATTTTTTAAACCAATCCTATATACGATGTTTCGATTTGGTGCTGGATATTATTGCCCAACTATATATGACAACAACAAAAACATGTTAAGTCATTTGCATGTTTTGCTGACCATTTCGTTGTAGATCAAGGTTATTGTTTTTCCTTTTTGGTTTTCCGCAACAAAAGTGAATAAATATTAGAGAGATCAGTTCGATTACTTCTAATCCACTGAGTACAGAGACTCCCAGCCAAAGCCCCAGTTGACCTCCGATATCTGATACAAAGTTCTCAATCTAAAATAAAGATAAATAAAAAAGTTTAATTATTAAATCAAATATATTTGGCATTCCTTTCTTCTCGATCACTATCAGGATTAATCTGTGAGGTTCACTCTACACACACTACCACTACACTCAGTATTTAAAACCATCACTCCTCCATCAGGGCTCTTCTGCGAGGTTCACTCCACACACACTAACCACTACACACAATATTTACAACCATCACTCCCCATCAGGGCTCTTCTGTGAGGTTCACTCCACACACACTACCACTACACTCAGTATTTACAACCATCACTCCCCATCAGGGACCTAGCTTCTGTGAGGTTCGCTCCACACACACTACCACTACACTCAGTATTTACAACCATCACTCCCCACCAGGGCTCTTCTGTGAGGTTCACTCCACACACTACAACTACACTCAGTATTTACAACCATCACTCCCCATCAGGGCTCTTCTGTGAGGTTCACTCCACACACTACAACTACACTCAGTATTTACAACCATCACTCCCCATCAGGGCTCTTCTGTGAGGTTCACTCCACACACACACTACAACTACACTCAGTATTTACAACCATCACTCCCCATCAGGGCTCTTCTGTGAGGTTCACTCCACACACACACTACCACTACACTCAGTATTTACAACCATCACTCCCCATCAGGGCTCTTCTGTGAGGTTCACTCCACACACACACTACCACTACACACAATATTTACAACCATCACTCCCCATCAGGGCTCTTCTGTGAGGTTCACTCCACACACACTACCACTACACTCAGTATTTACAACCATCACTCCCCATCAGGGCTCTTCTGTGAGGTTCACTCCACACACTACCACTACGCTCAGTATTTACAATCATCATGATATGGCTTGTCGTGGCTTTCTCGTAAGTTTTGTTTCATACATACCTGGTATGATATTTCTTCTGCGATGTTCTCATAGTTAAGATCCTGGTAGAATATGTGCAGTTTCAGCAAGTTTTTCCTATTTGAATAATATAGAAATAACAATATTATTTAATCATCACTGTTTTCAATTAAGGTACATGTAGTGACTGTTTGTTAGAATTTACTTAATATTATTTCATGGTTTAACTGCATTTCAAGACTCGCCCCTGCAATTGCTCTAATGCATTCTGGATGACTTGGATTATTTACTAACCTTAAATGCTCTGTTGATTCGTTTGTGTTCAATTTCACAGCCAAAGAATCCTTAAAAACACACAATAAAACATAATTATATAAAACATTTCAACATTATATACACCTACTTGCAAGAATGTTGTCCTGACTTTTGTAATTTAGTAGGAAAGGAATTAATTTAAAGACAAAAGAAGATCACACAATGCAAGCTCAAGATATAACAAATGAAAGTGTTCAGCTTGAGTGTCGGGACAGTGTTCTTGCAATTAGGTGTATATTCCAGTAGATATTGCAAATATACATTATATTTTTCAACACCATATTTTGTACTATTCTTACCATGTAATTATCCGATGGCCAAGCTGAAAACGACGACGTCATTCTGAAGATTTGCTCCCTGGAAAAGTCATAGAATTATCGATTCCCGTAGCTTTCTTAGCAATTTAATTTGGGAAGTATTATATGGAAAACCCCTGTGTGCTTGCTTGCGCGCCTGGCATCTCGCCGCTGTGATCAAGGTTTGAGTCGGCCCGCACCGGGCTTGAATTATAAATATGTGAGTTGAGTTTGTTCGATGTTTTCTTCTCCCCTATGCCACGAGGGTTTTTCTCCGGGTTATCCGGTTTTCTTAGCTCCACAAAAATTGAAAATGTGAGCAGAGTTGAGTGCTAAAATATTTAATGTAGAGGTAGTGAGTCTGAGTCTGAGTTTGAGTCTTCTCAATTATGCACTGGCTAAATACATTGAAAATAGGTTTATTGTGTGTAGTCGTAATTAATATATTGAGAACGTAGGGATCTATATTTATTCATTGGAGCAGATTTCGTAGGACAATGAAAAGCTTACGATACGAACGCGGTCAAAACACGCGAAGACACGTCAAAATTCTAGAAGCATCACGGTCGCGGCAAGGCATGCATATGTCACTGAATTTTTCATAGTCATACTAAATCTGCTTTACAGCCGTTCTCAGTCAAAACATTCCTGTCTAGACTTGATCTTCTTGGACGTCAATCAACGATATTTCCATTTAAGGAAACTCAGCCAAACTAGTCCGTTGCGAACGGCGATAAATTAGCATTACGAATAAATTGTTTAAATTAGATCTTGTTTTGATAGAATTGAATCTTCTATTTGTCTTTTTATCAAACCTTTTCGTCCTAGAGTACTCGGAAATCAATATTGGAGAGATTAAAATCTATTTAACCCATTTTACGGGCAGAAACTCTACTTAACGAGTTTATGGCTGATCTGCAACGGACATTTTCAGGTACGTGTTGCCTTGGAAATCAGGTTGATTGACGTGCACCAAAATCAAGTTTAGACGGCAATGTTTTATAGTGAACTGTCACGTGTGACTGAGAACGGCTGTAAATAATAATTGCTAGTTCTTATATAGGGCATTTCCAGAACTGCTCAATGCGCTTACTCGACGTGTTCGAGTTGAAGGTATATCGAGGCGCATTAAGCTGCTGCCATACAACCCATGTCTGACCACGAAGTTCTTTTACGTCCCTCGATGTTGTTAAGATTTGAGAGAAGGGACTTCAATTTTAAATCGCTATCCGAGAGGACGTGAGGTTCTAACCATTTGTAGATTGTTTTCTCAATTATTTTAAGACCCTGAGTAATGGTCCGGCCGGGGTTTGAACCCAGACCTTCCGCACAGTTAATTCAGTCCGGAGTTCTAACCACTGAGCTAATCAGTCGGAGGTTTATAACTCTAAATAAGGGCTTAATTCGTTATATAACTCACGTGCAAGGAGGTGGGCAGCCAGTAGAACAGTTTAGTTTGTTATTTCTTGCCATTATAAGAACTTTCCTGAGGCAGATTACTATATAGAAAAATTACATTGATAAACAATTAGATTTGTTATAATTTGGCGAGGTGGGGGGGGGGGGGGGATGTGATAATGATCGTTAGCTTGGTGATCGTTAGATTGTTTGAATGAATGAGAAGTTAATTTAATGAAAAAAAATGAAGAAATTAATAATGAAGAAAGTGAAGCAAGAAAAAACGAACAAATGAATGAATAAATTGACGGATGGATATATAAATGTGAATGCATGAATGGATATATAGATGGAAGAATGAATGGATGAATGATTGATTAAATGGATAAATCGATGGATAAATAAGTGAACGAACAAACGAACGAATGAAGGCATGCATGAATCCATTCTCACCAGTAGTTATATTAAAGACATCACATATAACTTTGTCCTTTGGATAGTACTGGTATTCCATACAGCCACAGAACGACTTTTGGTTGTATGCCATACATGACTGAGTACATGCCTGAAATATAGAGGTACTATTAAAATAATGACGAGAGGGGGGCGTTATGGTATGCGGTGATGCGGTTTCGCTTTTTCTATTTGTTCAGTTTGCGTTTTTTTTTTCATTTATATCTGAGGTTTTGCGGTTTTACAAATCTTGCGGTTGCGATTTTTAGCAAATGTTGGTGCGATTGTGCGGTTTTTGGCAATGACATTGACAATGACGAAAAATTCAAAACGTCAGACAGTGGTTTGAAAGACCCCCCCCCCCCCCCCCCCTCCATTCTCTCATGTGCCCTTGATCTTTTTGCATTTTCTCCCTTGTTCCCCATAATTAAAATAATTGGTTTTCTATGATCCCAAAAAACTATTGTTTTATCATATTTTTTTCCCTTGTTACCTGAAAATAATTTGGCAGTATCCCTTGTTCCCTAAAAATAAATGCGCTTGTTACCTTGATCCCTAAAACCCCTGGGACGTATTGTATTTTTTATGGACGATCGCGACACAAAATTTAAGGCATTCACACAAGCAATGTTGTCGCGCAATACGGCCGACCAATTCAAAAGCAATTTCAACACAGCTTTGTAGCAGCAATTTCAAATACGGTCGACATTTTGATTTTTAAAAGCGACAGCAAATCGCAGCAAGTTGCACTAAATTTCGAGAAGCTTCAAAGTTGCGATCAAATCGCCATCGAAAATGCTGCCCACATCACGCAACAAAACTGCTTGTGTACACGAGGTTTATAGGATATATTTACCATAGTAGAGTACTCAGTTTTGAACTCCCTCTGGTATAAGTTGTTGTTGTTCTGTGATGCAACATTCACACATGAATTATTACCAAATCTGTCAACTCGCTGAATATTAACCTGTTAAAAAAATAAAAAATCCTCTATCAACTAGAATAATTATCAATAAACAATATAGAACGCTAAGCTACGTGCTTGCTTAAGGTCCCTATTCTACGTTCGTTGTTGAGCTACGTGTGCTGGCTTGCTTAAGGTCCCTATTCTACGTTTGTTGTTGTGCTACGTGTGCTGGCTTGCTTAAGGTCCCTATTCCACGCGCGTTGTTGAGCTACGTGTGCTGGCTTTCTTAAGGTCACTATTCTAAGTTGTTGAGCTACGTGTGTTGGCTTGCTTTTAAAAGGTCCCTATTCTACGTTCGTTGTTGAGCTACGTGTGCTGGCTTGTTTAAGATCCCTATTTTAGGTTTATGAAAGCCTTGTTCACACTAGCGACATAAGCGTAAGCAACATACGCAGACTCAGTGAAGCTTTGCTTGACTAGGTGTGAGAAAAGACAAGTGCGGCTAATGAGCAAAGCCCAACTGAGTCTTCGTATAATAATAATAATAATAAATTTAATTCTTAAAACAGCGCATTTAACAAAAGTCTCAATGCTCTTTACAAATTTTAAAAAATATATATGTGTATGTATGATATAAAATGGTTATGTACATGTTATGAATATAATCATAATTATAAAAAAAAAAACAGATAAATAAAATAAAATAGATGAAATATAATAAAGTTCAAAAGGGTTGCATCAAATGCATGAAAATATAAATATAGTGTATATATGTCTGTAAGTTCCATTATTGCATAAATAAAAAATATATATAGTTATATGTGTATATCGTTCTAATCATAAAAGTGTTTGAAAAGAAATGTTTTCAATTTTGATTTAAAAGAAGTTAATGTTTTTTCATGCCTTAGATAGTCTGGTAGTTTATTCCATAGTGTTGGACCTATGACTGAAAAGGCTCTGTCTCCATATGTTTTTGTTCTCGATCGCGGAATTGTCAGGAGGTTTTTTGTAGAAGATCTTAAAGTTCTGGTAGTACAAAGTGGTTTTAACATGTTCTTGATATAAACTGGAGTTTCACTGGTGTTTAGGCCTTTAAATACCGTAACAAGGAGTTTGAATTGTATTCGTGCCTCTATGGGCAGCCAATGAAGTGATTTAAGGACATGTGTTATACTTTGATCGGGACGAGTCCTCGTGACTATACGTGCAGCAGTGTTGAAAACCTTCTGGAGCTTTTCTAGTTCATACTGAGGAAGACCTGCCAGTAGGGAATTGCAATGGTCGAGACGGGATATGACAAGAGCGTTCACAAGTGCTGCAGATGTTTTCAGGTCGAGGAACTTGCGGATCTTTCCGATGTCTGACAAAGCACAAAATGCAGATCTGCAGATGTTGTTAACATGCGACTTTAGTAGTAAATTTTCATCTATCGTGAGTCCAAGAGTGCGAGCTTCTGATGTAGGTACGATCACTGTATTGCCACAACAAATGTCAGGTGGTGATGTCGGAGCCTGTATGTTGCTTATCCTTATGTCGCTAGTGTGAACCAGGCTAAAAGCATAAGCTACGTACGCAGACTCAGTCAAGCGTTTCTTGACTAGGTGTGAGAAAAGACAAGTGCGGCTAATGAGCAAAGCCCAACTGAGTCTGCGTATGTTGCTTACGCTTATGTCGCTAGTGTGAACCAGGCTCAATCTACGTATACGTACACTTGCATGAGGTTCCTATTCTACGTTGTTGAGCTTTGTGCATCACCTACCATCCTTAGCCCTATAGATGTAGAGAACCCCGGCGCTATACTCATCCCCTCTTCTGAAGGGAACGGCATTTGTCCACGTGGAGAGACGTTGACGATAACACCTGCATCTTCTGTCATCTGAGCAATGTACTCATTTTGTTGTGTATCGATCTCTAATATTAAACCTGCAAAGAACAACGACAATTCTAACTTAAAATAAATAAGAGCACCATTGATATTAGAATAACTTTATAGGGCATTGTCGATGTTGTTGAATGGTAATGCTGAAAACCTTTGCCACCCCCTTTCAACATTATTGAAACGTGTTATGTATTTGAAGACCACTAAATGTACATGGGTGTACTCAACAATATTGAACGGAGCAGGGCAAACGACTTCAACTCCGATTCAACATTTACAGAACAAAAGAAAGGTTGACTGCAAGTTTAAAAGCGTTCAAACTCTTTCAACATCAATACAACATCGATTCAACACGTTTCAACAATGTTGCAAGTGAGGGCAAACAGCTTCAACATTACCATTCAACAAAATCAAACGAATGTTGAAGCCGTTTGCCCGGGCCTGACCATGGGTCTTAATTTGAATTTCCAATCTCAGACCGTTACCATGACAACGGTCCAATTTCCGTTATTTTTTGTTTTGTTTTTTTCAAACCGGGAAATTAATTACACCAACTTGTAAATTACTGAAATAAATATTTTGTTAAAGTTTTGCGTTTTCATACCTGCAAAGTGTTTTTATCCAGTTTAGTGTGTGTTTAATGTATTTTTATTTATTCAATAATGAGAGATTCGGCGATAAAATATTTGTGATTTCGTACATCGCTAAGAAAAAAATAGCCATATAATATAACCAAGGAAGGAAGGAGGAAGGAAGGAAGGAAGGAAGGAAGGAAGGAAGGAAGGAAGGAAGGAAGGAAGGAATTACAAGCACGTAAGCAAGCAAGCAAGCAAACAAGCAAGCAAGAACGAAATAAATCGTTTAATCGATAAATAACCTATATTTATCAGCTGTAATCATACCGTGTGCTGGGCCAGGTGAACTTGATCGTTGTGCACTTCTGCCTTTTGTTTGTATTTTTTTGTTGAATGAATAACAGTTACCGTACTTGTAGTGCCAGTACGAATCCCAATCAGAGTCGTTACCGAAAGTGTGACTGAAACGTACAATAAAAATGTATGTCAGTACGTCCGGTAGTCAGTATAAATCAATCAATAAATAGTCCATGCAGTCAGTCAGTCAGTCAGTCAGTCAGTCAGTCAGTCAGTCAGTCAGTCAGTCAGTCAGTCAGTCAGTCAGTCAGTCAGTCAATTAATAATCAACAAATAAATCAACCAACAATAAATTACTTAGCAGTTCTATCAGTCAGTCAGTGAATCAGGCAGTCGGTGAGTTATTCATTCAATAATTCAGTCAATCAATCAATCAGTGAAACAGTCAGTCAGCAGTTACACTAATAATAATGTTAAATCATAATGTATAATAATGTATAATAATAATGTTTCTGCCACTAACCTGCAATCAACTCCTTTAAATTTACAAGAAAGTATCATGTTGTTATACTGGTGGCCCAGTGTCTCCAACACTTGACTATCTTCCCGTGATAATGAAGCTACTAGTTTCTCGTACGATTTGTAATCATCGTCAACTTTGTCTGGATCTGGGACATCATTTTCTTCATTGTGCTTGTTGTTGTTTTTCTTACCAGGCGTGGTTTTGTTACGTTCTAAATCAGAGTACATAAAGTATGATAGAGTAATTTTCATATGACCGTGAAAGAATTGGCAAACTATTAGTTGTTACTACACTCTAAATCAATTGTTTTCGTTTGTTCTTTACCAACAAGTACGAACTAAATAGTCGTTTTTCTTGCACCGTCGACGTACGTCAAATGAAAATCACTATATGATGTGTTGTTATCATATGCCCGTATTTTGCCCGGCGCGCGCTCTTAAGAAAACCTTCGGAAAAGTCACGTGATGGGGTCCGTACGGCTTTTTTCACCTGGTCCGTACAAATTAACACGTACGGACCCGCTGCTCGAAATGGCTTAATCCTCAACCAATCAAACTAAATTAAAAAGAGTGGGTCATATGATAAAAAACTTATGGATTGAGTTAGGTCGGGCCGTACGGGAAAATATTTGGCTCTTGGTCATTTGTACGGACCTCGCTGCGCTCGGTTCGTACAATATAACTCATACAATAAGTACTTGGTATGGACCAGGTGAAAAAAGCTGTACAGACCTTTCATCATTACTTTTTCCGAAGGTTTTCTTAAGAGCTCGCTGCGGACAAAATACGGGTCATATGATAATGACAATTACGTCGGAATTGATGATGATGATGATCATGGTAAAAGCGATGATAATGATAATCATATATAATGATGATGGTGAAGGTTTTGATGATGATGACGATGATCCGTGATCCTTGATCATGATGGCGATGATTTTGATATTTATATTGAGGACAATTACGAAAGAATTGATGGTCGATGATGATGATGGTACGATTTATGATGATGTTGATAGTGATGATGGTGAAGGTGTTGATGATCATGATCATGATGATAACGATGATCATGATGGCGATGATTTTGATATTTATATAGAGGACAATTACGAAAGAATTGATGGTCGAAGATGATGATGGTACGATGATGTTGATGGTAATGATGATAGAGATAGCTCTATACATACTTTTGGAGAATTTCTCGACGTCGCCTTTGATGTTAACAGGAAGATCTTTCAGTCTTGATTTACGAATCATGTTAAAGTTACACACTGTAACCGTTGGAAATGCAAGACGCTGAAAATAATGAAATGTATAACAAGGTAAATACGTACATGGAAGGATAAAGACTTGTTGGGAAGGAAGGAAGGAAGGAAGGAAGGAAGGAAGGAAGGAAGGAAGGAAGGAAGGAAGGAAGGAAGGATCGAAGGAAGGAAGGAAGGAAGGATATCAATAATCAATAAATAAACAAATAGCAACCATACCGAGCTGTGTTCCAGCGATATACGTGTGTTGATAGGCTTGGATTGGTAAGTATTGAACAAACCATAAAGCTGATAGATCCCAGCACCAAACGCACCCAAGAATGCCAAAAGCCAGATTAACCGGAATAACAGGTATTTAGAACCAGCCACTCGACCCAGACCTCCCCATGAAGTGTCTTCACAGAAGTCTGTCAATATTGATAGGGCCGAGTCTTCCTCGGGTTCTTCCTTTGGCTGGCGTCGCCATGACGACCCACGACGGTTCATTGTTGAAACGACTGAAAAATAGTAGAATGATGGTTATGATGGTAATGATGATGATGATAGTAATGATGATGATGAAGTCGATGATGGTAAATATGATGATGATGATAATCATGATGATAAAAATGTTTTGTTAATGATGATGATGATGATGATGATGATGATGTTGTTGTTTTGTGTATTGATAAAGATGATACTGATAATGATGACGATATTGATGATATACTATTTTGAATTCCGCGGTTTTTAATGTATTGAACTGTGTCAAAAAGGACTTGGTTCGTTATACTTTACTGAAATTATTACCACGTACTTCAGTTTAATGTAATTATTTATTTTAACTGGCGTCATTTTTGAAGATAAACAGCCCTTGAAGTCCCTTGAGTCATGTGACACACGGCAAAAAAAAAAAACACCCAAATTGATAACAACTCCAAACCTTTACCAGGACAATATGTTAATCTCATTAACAAAGAATAATTTACATCGATCTCATTTGCATGTATTTGTGTATGTTCTTCTCACTACTGTTAAAGACCTTAGCGTTGAAGGTCGAAAACTTACCTTAAAGAAATAAAAAAGCCAGAGAACGCCAAACTTATCATATCGTCATTTTGGTAAATAAAACATGACATAACAACTTTAACAAATACGCGACGAAAGAATAAAGCAGAGTAAACATATATACTAGTTGTAGGTCTAAGCATAAGGTTATTTCCTTTTAAACTCATTTTACGCCTGTTTAAATTAATCAATCTTTCTTCAAACATCTTTACATCAATTGGGATATTCGTTTACGCGCACTCGTGCGATCGTGCTTTGAAGGCCTTCAAAGGGTCTAATCAGTGATAAGTTCGTGTGATTCACATGTACGATTCACTTGTGCGTGCGGTTCACTATAAAAAACACATATACAACGCTTAAAAACTCGAATTTACTATAACGACAATATATTATATAATCTCTTACCGAATATTTCCCGATCTAGTCAATCAGTAAGCTAAAATCTTCTATCTTTAACAACGATTAAATGAACATTACTTTCACTTCCATCACTCGTAGAACTAATCAACTATAATTTGTTAGATAATATCTCGATCCAGCCTTCCTCGGTTTATGTCGCTTAAAATGCCGGCTAACTAGTAAATACTTAAATCGATTTCTTACCAGTCTTTTGTTCTAACCTTTTTTTAGAACAGGTATATTTATTAGATTTTCGTTACAATACTTTCGTTATAAAGTTTGTATACAAAAGACGTCACTTCATGGTTTTCTTTGATAGCACATAATCTAGAGTGATTGAAACCCGTAGAGCATAGACCATATTATAGCAAAAACTTAATCCACATGCAACAATCTATAGCGAATGGAAAACCCAAGCTGTTATTTTTTGTGTTACTTAAATGTATTTGAATATTGACAATACGTTTTAAGATATTATCAAAATAATGATTTAGTGTCATGAATTTTTTATCATTTAGTTCGGTTCCAGTTTCTGTATTTTCCTTGTATCTGCCCTGGGTTCATTTGCGGGCCTGGGATCATTTGCGGGCCTGTACATGTCCACCCTTTCAACATTGTTGAAACGTTTTGAATCGATGTTGAGTAAATGTTGAAACCGTTTGCCCACCTACGTTCAACATAGTTCAACAACCATTCTACAGCGTTCAACAAAATCGAACGAATGTTGAAGCAAATGTTGAAGCCGTTTGCCCGGGCCTTTAATCTTCCTATTCCAAGCATACAAAATACAAAATTAATTATAAAATGTCTATATTTGTTTTTCAAACTTAAATAGAAATGCCGTTGCAGACAATCGATATTTAATTCAAATTCAGTGATTTCATTCAATATTTTACGTTGACAGCCGGCCGTATAGTGCACTGACAACTGACAAACGGCCTAATGAATAATTGTTAGCTGACAAAGGACGAAAATGTTAACTTTTTACTGACAAATAAAAAAAAGATAAATAAATATCTAATGAGGGAGGAAAACCGGATAACCCAGAGAAAAACCCTCGTGGCATGAGAGAGAGAACAACACATCAAACAAACTCGAATTACTTGTTGCCCGTTTGTTGAAATATAGCTGTATACGTGAGCGTAGTGTTTACAAGTGTTGGTATTGTGATGCTAATTTACCAACCATTTTAACAATAGAATTTTGAATTTTATTGTTCTAATAACAATGGTTGGCTGGCAAAACCATAACAAAATACGTCACTGTACGTCCACCTATACGGCAAGTGAAAACGGAACCAGGTTTCCATTTGTTATCCGACATCTCTTTTAATTTGGAATAATCGAAATATATTTTTCGCTAGACAACAATTATGAAATTGGTTGTATTTTGAACTGCAAGTTTTAAATGTGCCACGATATATTCAAATACTTTCAGAAATGTTAATTACGAAATGGAGCAAGTTGGTGTTGGCCCAAACTTGAATCGCGACCACTACTAAATTTGTGATTTATTGTACGTTTTTAAAGATAAAATATTTGTATTTATATCAACCACAACAACAACTTGTTATGGTCATATAACACAAACACGTACAACCAAAATATAACAATATCAAGAGAAGAAATACCAACATCCTTTGCAGGCTTCCGAGTGTGGACTGTGGCTTTGTTTGCGACAACGATTTCGAGTTTTTACCTTAAAATTTAATAAAATTCAACAAAACTCTTACAGTGTCTTCTTGTTGATCTCTAGAATCCTCTGAGTTAATTTTAGCCGATTTCGTTCAGAATAAATTACTTTCTCCCTGCCTTATAATATAATACTTTATAATATTTCTTATTATTTCATTTTTAATTTGTTCTTCTTTAAATTTAATAAAACATTTACGTTTTTCGGCATTGAACAAATAGTTCCAAGGGATTTACATGAACTCCGCTGTCCCAAAGTCGAAGAGTAAACAATATGGCGGCCTTAACAAGTGAATGTTTGCTCGTACGATATTGATCAGCTTTGAACATGAAAATGTGGCCGTTTTTGCTTACTTAACTCGATTACAAGAAAGAGTATTTGAAGTTAAGTTAAATTAAAAATATTATTTAAAATAGAAATAAAAATGCTTGTTGACTAGCAGTCAACTGTCGACATGTTTTCTTGTGTAGATGTTTGTTGTGTTGACAACAAATTTCCGCCATTTTCACTCAGTTTAATCAAATTATTCCTCCCTAAACCGAAGCTTAACTTTTATATTATATGAATTAGAGAAACAACAGAATATTAAAATTGTCCTCTATTAGAATTAAATCAGTAAAAAGTCTTGACAAATCAACAAAAGTAACAGTTTGAATTTGAATTTGAATCGAGAGTACGTGGCTGTATTTCAACTCACAAAATCAAGCCGATTTTTCGCTGCTTTTACTTCTCTTCTCTTCTCTTTAAAACTACTTTCATGTAAAGAGTCTCAAAGCTATCTTTTTAAGCATTTATAAGCTAGAGTTTTGGTAAATTATACCGTCATTTGGACTCGTTACGGCCGAGGAGTTAAATCCACTTCAAAGATGACATGATTCGCTTCGATGAGATGATAGCTCTAGACCAAAGCAACGAAAGCCTTCGTTCATCAACAAAACATTTCTTACCTTAAACTTTTCTCGGCTAAATGATGACTAGAAATGCTTCTTCGCTTAGGAATTGAAAACTTCCCTAAATTGTACTATACATGTGCAAATCCAGCAAGCTTAGTTGTCTTCTGCATACTTGATATTGAAATGATTGTGCAGAACGTGCTTGTCAATTCTCAAGAGAATAAGCAAACATTGTTTTTGCATATAAAAGTGTGAAAATTGATTTTATTAAAAATGTCATTGAAAATACACGTGTAAATTTTTGAGATGAATTAACATAATGAAATGAAAATGATTAAGAACATAATTAAGAACATAACAAAACAAAAACTAGACGTTTATAGAGCAAATACAGCGAAGAGCGACAAAAATCATCTTGCAATACTTCTCTTATAGTGAGAGACTCGCTCCATAGCTTTGGTCTCCAAACGCTCTCTGAACGGCGCAATCACTGTACTTTGCCGTGGTTTTTATAAATCAACGTTAGCAAAAGGGGGCAAAATTAACGGTCTGCTGCCAAAGCAAGTCCAGCGGAAGTGTTCAACAAGATTTCCCAGAACATTCCCCATTATTAAATGCAATAAAAAACGTTTTCAATCTAGTTCCATTCCCATGTAGTCAGAAAATGGGATGCTGATCCATAAGTAAAACGACTTACATCTGCAAATTCGACTTTATTTTTTATATGTTCATATTTTGATATATGTTTGTTAATATTAATTTTTAGTTATCTTTTTATATCATTGTAAACTTGAGTTTTTCAATTTGTAATTCAGTGACATTAGAGGCCTAAATAAACTTATTATTATTATTATTATTATTATTATTATTATTATTATTATTATTATTATTATTATTATTATTATTATTATTATTATTATTATTATTATTAAACTATGTGAATTCAATTACGCGGTAACTGCGTCGATGTTTCAAAGGAAACAATTGGAGTAAAAATGTACGATAACTAGCGATTAAACTAGTGCGGAATGCGTCAGTGTTTTTAAGAAAACAATTGGAGTAAAAATGTACGATAACTAGCGGTTAAACTAGTGTGGACTGCGTCGATGTTTCTAAAGAAACAATTGGAGTAAAAATGTACGATAACTAGCGGTTAAACTAGTGTGGACTGCGTCGATGTTTCTAAAGTAACAATTGGAGTAAAAATGTACGATAACTAGCGGTTAAACTAGACTAAGTGTGGACTGCGTCGATGTTTCTAAGAAAACAATTGGAGTAAAAATGTACGATAACTAGCGGTTAAACTAGTGCGGAATGCGTCAGTGTTTTTAAGAAAACAATTGGAGTAAAAATGTACGATAACTAGCGGTTAAACTAGTGTGGACTGCGTCGATGTTTCTAAGGAAACAATTCGAGTAAAAATGTACGATAACTAGCGATTAAACTAGTGCGGAATGCGTCAGTGTTTTTAAGAAAACAATTGGAGTAAAAATGTACGATAACTAGCGGTTAAACTAGTGTGGACTGCGTCGATGTTTCTAAGGAAACAATTCGAGTAAAAATGTACGATAACTAGCGATTAAACTAGTGCGGAATGCGTCAGTGTTTTTAAGAAAACAATTGGAGTAAAAATGTACGATAACTAGCGATTAAACTAGTGCGGAATGCGTCAGTGTTTCTAAGAAAACAATTGGAGTACAAACGTATGATAACTAGCGGTACTGCATCGATGATTCTAAAGAAACAATTGGAGTAAAAATGTACGATAACTAGCGGTTAAACTAGTGTGGACTGCGTCGATGTTTCTAAAGTAACAATTGGAGTAAAAATGTACGATAACTAGCGGTTAAACTAGTGTGGACTGCGTCGATGTTTCTAAAGTAACAATTGGAGTAAAAATGTACGATAACTAGCGGTTAAACTAGTGTGGACTGCGTCGATGTTTAAATTTCTAAGGAAACAATTGAAGTAAAAATGTACGATAACCAGCGGTTAAACTAGTGTGGACTGCGTCGATGTTTCTTAAGTAACAATTGGAGTAAAAATGTGCGATAACTAGCGGTTAAACTAGTGTGGACTGCGTCGATGTTTCTTAAGTAACAATTGGAGTAAAAATGTACGATAACTAGCGGTTAAACTAGTGTGGACTGCGTCAGTAGTATGAGATAAATTGTACAAATAGTTTACGCACATTAAATTATACTTACTAAGTTTTCCAGTACGTGAGCGGTAGGAATCAGCAACTAGATTTGCTGACCGCATTCTCATTTTTAGTTCTCTACAGGTGCAAATCGCAGTCTCTTTGAATTCGACTTTAACGTTGTTTCAAGTGCATTAATACTGATTCAACTTGAGTTGTTTACAATTGTATAATGAAGTTTTTGAAGTTTTTAATATGAAAATAAATAATTAATTACATAAATTAACAGCAATATTTCATTCAACAATCTGGCACAAATCTTAAATTACACCAGCTTAAAAACTAAGGCCACGTTTATACTATACCGGTCGAAAAGTCGTACGTTTAGGGGTCTTGTTCACACGGGACCGCGCTAAACGTGCAACAATTTGGACGCCTAACCGATCAAATATTCAACCTGCAAAATCGAGGACGATTTTTTCAGACGGCCCGGTCTTTGCAAGCCTAACGTTCATCTCGCGCGCTTCGATGCGAAGGCCCGGCTACCTTTCAAGATGGCGCAGGTAACTGTAAAGGAGACGATTGTTCCATGACACCACAAAATTTCTCACTAAGTGCTCGATATACTAGCTTTAGATTTCATAATTCTTATTCCATGTTTACTGTTACTCATTATACAGTTAAATTAAAGACGCTTTAGTAGCGCATGCGCCTACTGCGAATTGAATAATATTTTTGTTCAATCGTTTCTTGGTACGTAGGTTTTGACATTTTGAATGCATACATAGTTTCAACCACGTTAATTAAACAAAACGACAAAATATTTTTGTTGTTTCTGCCAAAAAAAGACACAAATCGTAAATAGATTGAAACATGTTGTTATTTTTGTGTTGTAACTCTGAATTTCGACTAGATTTATACTTTTATTTTTGACGACTGGTACTGAATACATCCCAGACTAGGAAGACAATTTTTGTACAAAAACAAACACGAAAAAATAAGTGTTTAAAAAATATATATCATATTTTTGTCATGTCGCTGTAAATCGAACTCAGATTACTAACAGGCTTCTTGATTAAGTGCGTTAGCCCAGTGCGCAAGCCCGTCAAAAGGGTGACGTCATTTAAAATTTAACGGTTTTTTTTACGGACATCCTTACGATGCACGATAGCGAAATCGTAATAGGCAAAAAAATGAAATGTCAACTGCTGAAAACAAATAAACAAAGAATCTCGTGTCACTTGTTGTGGTCTTAATCTCTACTTTACATGCATGGACAACGTTAAGTAAGTATACTTTAATAACCGAGCAGGAGTATTTTATCAGGATTTAAACCACGCTGCGAAGCCAAGTGGTTTTAGACCTAATAAAACACGATCTGCGAGTTTATTTAACGGCTTAAAAAACTCCAACCTATATTTTGTGATTTTGTACAAAAAAAAAATCAAGGATTTATGAAAGTTTATTCGAGAAAATTCAGTTTATGTAAATTAGGGTGAATCTTTATCAGGATATAAAACACTCGTCATGGTTACGATTTCTTTTGACAATTTCTCATGAATTATTAATGAGTTTTTTAATGAATACTAGACATCAGTAACGCGCTGTGATTGGTTGAGGTTGTGCTTTATGAGAGCACGATGCGCGCGCGTTTGCATTGAGAATGAAAATATGATGTGATCAATTTAGTTTTTTTTATAAAAGAATTAAATATATAAAACCTGCTTCCTTTGCTGAAGTTTGCAGTTAAAAAGCACTTGAGCTCACTTGGGGATTGTTAGAACGCACAAGAAGCGTTTCGCTTCGCGTTGTGCTTCTTTAGACTTTTCTCGTATTCTGTCACACCACGTGTGCCTTATAACTTTACACAGCAAGCGTTAAGTCTGGTTCACACTAGCGACATAAGCATAAGCAACATTCGCAGACTCAGTTGGGCTTTGCTCATTAGCCGCACTTGTCTTTTCTCACACCTAGTCGAGAAATGCTTGACTGAGTCTGCGTTGGTTGCTTATGCTTATGCGTATAGCCTGGTTCACACTAGCACCATAAGCATAAGCAACATACGCAGACTCAGGGGCTAATTATATGATGGTGAGTTGTCCCTGCTAGCCGGGATAATGCTGTTGTTTTGTGTTCCCCGGGGAATTCAAGACAATAGAGTTATCCCGGCTAGCAGGGACAACTCGCTTCCATATAACCACCCCCTCAGTTGGGCTTTGCTTATTTTAGCCGCACTTGTCTTTTCTCATACCTATTCGAGAAATGCTTCACTGAGTCTGCATACACCTAATTCAAAAAAGGTTGACGGGGCGAACGGCGATTGGCGATTGGTGATTGGCGATGGTTAATATGAATTCCTTCTTATTCGTTTCTAAATTACCCAAACAATTCCTCCACCGTTCAGGGAAACCTTCGAGACATCCATCTAAGGTCATCGCTTAACGATGTTTGGGTAATTTAGAATAGAATAAGAAGAAATTCGTATTATCCACAGTCTCGCGATCGCCAATCATCAATCGCCAATCGCCGTTCGCCCCGTCAACCTTTTTTGAATTAGGTGTATGTTGCTTATGCTTATGTCGCTAGTGTGATCCAGGCTTTTAAAAGCATTTTTTCATTTTTTCATTAACAAGACAAAATATTGTCCCCTTAAAGTCATTTTTGCGTCGTGAAAACTTGGGAAACTCTTGTTGTTGTGGTTTTCATCCTATTTACAATAGGATAAACTAGAATCCAAACGAGTTCGATGAGTTCAGCGATTGTAAGTGCAGATAGTCCTATCCACATCCCCATCTGGCCACCGATATCAGACATAAAGTCTTCGAACTGAAAAATAACAAAGAGAAAGTTAAGATGATGGATGAACGAATAAGGGATTCAATAGAAGAATGGATGGATGGATGGATGGATGGATGGATGGATGGATGGATGGATGGATGGATGGATGGATGGATGGATGGATGGATGGATGGATGGATGGATGGTTTGATGGATGGATGGATGGATGGATGGATGGATGGATGGATGGATGGATGGATGGATGGATGGATGGATGGATGGATGGATGGATGGATGGATGGATGGATGGATGGATAAATAAAATTATCAAATTAATATTAAACAACTTACATTATATTTAATGATCTCTTGGACATGTTTACAATCCAAAGTAGAATAGAAGACATTAAGCTCAAGAAGATTGCTTCTAGAAAGAAAAATCGTAGATAATGATAAATAAATTTCATAAATTTAAGTCGCTTAAAATCGCCTAAAATTGACGTATATTGTGTCCCATTTCCTCAAAAGTTTTTCTTAAATCGCCATAAGTCGCCATGAATAATGGCATTAAACTACGGCGACTTTAGGACCCGAGGCAGGTCTACGAGCACAAATTAAAAGCGTAAAAGGCGTTTTTATGTTGTTGTCAATTAGATGAGTTGAACACATTGTATGGGCGATGTGTTCGTCGTGATGATTTGTATTCTTCTAGTGTGAGAAAGGCGAATGAATAAGTCGAAACTGGTCTATTATATGTAAGCTTACTGGATGTTCTGCTCATCCAACTCCAAGCTTGTCTTCTGTTTGATAGTCTTCACTAAATAGTCCTAAGGAAAACAAGCAATACAAATGTATTATACAAATATTTGTTATACCTTTCCCGAATTGGCTTGGATGATCACAAGACAAAGGTTCCAAGTCGAGGTTGGCCTTGATTCTTTTATTTATCAAGGCCAACCTCGACTTAAAACCTTTGTTTTGTAATCAACCAAGCGAATTCGGAAAAAGTCTATTCGCTGTGTCAGGTCTCTATCTTCTCCGTGTGTAGTCCAGGTGATTTCTCGCGCGGGCTTCCGGATGCTACATGCAAGAAAATCAGAAGCATCTTTGCCGCATCGCCAACAGTTCCAACATGGCGTTGTTCGAGAGAGCTATTTCCTGTGTTAAACCTTCATAAATACGTCCTTAACATAACTTTACATTATATTATATAAGTTAGATTATATGTAACTTGCTCTCTGCTGGTGCATCATGCAGCAATAAAAATTATTAAAAAAAAAACGCAAATGCTTAAATTAACCAAAATCGTTGCTGTCTCGAGGCGCCATTATTTTGGAACTGTTCGTTTTGAAAAACAATCCTTTGCGACCGTACGTACGAATTCAAACGTGTTTCGACAATTTTGGCGCCATTTTTCAAAATATTTGAAAATTTATATGCTCACCTTATAATGACTGGCTGGCCACTTTGATGACGATACACCTCTATCAAACGTGATCTCACTGCAAAACAATGTATGCAACAACCATTTCAGGCTATAGTCACCTTCGAGATTTCCTGCGCCATCTTCAAGAGCGAGACGAAAGTTGAGGAGTAAAATGGTGACTTATACACAGTGTAAAAGAGAGTGTTTTTGGCATTTTGGACGTAGTCTCTTATTACTTAAAATACTTACAAGCATGGCGGTGGACACTGTGCTTCACATGCTCCTTCTACAAACTCGACTTGGACATCACTCAGACATTTTGCTTTGAAAGGATAAAATTATGTTTATTTACAAAAATTACGATCAGATTAAATTATGGAACAACCAATGTAACAGTTTCGCAGCTGATGATGATGATAATAGTGGTTGGGGTGGTAGTGCGCTTGATAATGAAGATGATGATGGTAATGATAATAGTAATAATAAAGAAGGACAAGGACAAGGACAAGGACAAGGACAAGGACAAGGACAAGGACAAGGACAAGGACAAGGACAAGGACAAGGACAAGGACAAGGACAAGGACAAGGACAAGGACAAGGACAAGGACAAGGACAAGGACAAGGACAAGGACAAGGACAAGGACAAGGACAAGGACAAGGACAAGGACAAGGACAAGGACAAGGACAAGGACAAGGACAAGGACAAGGACAAGGACAAGGACAAGGACAAGGACAAGGACAAGGACAAGGACAAGGACAAGGACAAGGACAAGGACAAGGACAAGGACAAGGACAAGGACAAGGACAAGGACAAGGACAAGGACAAGGACAAGGACAAGGACAAGGACAAGGACAAGGACAAGGACAAGGACAAGGACAAGGACAAGGACAAGGACAAGGACAAGGACAAGGACAAGGACAAGGACAAGGACAAGGACAAGGACAAGGACAAGGACAAGGACAAGGACAAGGACAAGGACAAGGACAAGGACAAGGACAAGGACAAGGACAAGGACAAGGACAAGGACAAGGACAAGGACAAGGACAAGGACAAGGACAAGGACAAGGACAAGGACAAGGACAAGGACAAGGACAAGGACAAGGACAAGGACAAGGACAAGGACAAGGACAAGGACAAGGACAAGGACAAGGACAAGGACAAGGACAAGGACAAGGACAAGGACAAGGACAAGGACAAGGACAAGGACAAGGACAAGGACAAGGACAAGGACAAGGACAAGGACAAGGACAAGGACAAGGACAAGGACAAGGACAAGGACAAGGACAAGGACAAGGACAAGGACAAGGACAAGGACAAGGAAACAATTTTGGTGATATGTTATTGATATATAAAGATCTTACCGATTTCAGGGTTCCTTGGGTCACAATAATCAACATTGTCATTGCCAGTGAACTCGAATATAGTACATTTACACTGACTCCTTTGCATATATGACAGACAGGAAAGATCACAAGCCTATAAAAACAAAAAACAGGGCCAATTCATTTCGGTCTCAGATTGCAGATTCAGATCTCCTTCTGACAACGTTTTTTGAAATAGGTGTACACCTACTTGCAAGAACGTTGTCATACGAAAAAAGAACATTTGTATTTAGTGGGTTAGGAATAAATTAAAAGTACAAAAGATGATCACTGAAGCTGAACTCTTTCTTTTGTACTTTTAATTTATTCCTAACACACTAATACAAATGTTCTTTTTTATATGACAACGTTCTTGCAAGTAGCTGTATGTATTATGCACTAACCATTTTGGAATAGCTCATGTTGTATTCTCTGTAAATGTTGGTTGGATCAAGCTCCTTGGCTGTCTGACAACTGTTGTTCTTGAAAGGATCTATACGTGTTGAATGAATCTAGAGAGGACAGGGACAGATCAGGGAGGAGAAACAGCAAAAACTAACAGGGAGGAGGGAGAAAAGGAGGTAAAAATAAAGTGGGGAGGGAGAAGGTCGATTTTACTTAAGGAGATTCCGTAGTAATAGATTTTGACATAACTTTTTATTGAAACTTTGTACAGTTATACTTTAAGACATGGGCATTTCAAAAATAAAATAAAAAAGGGGGGTCACCGTGTTGGTTTTGGCACTAGATCACGTCCAAGTTACTCATTTCGACGGCGCGCGGGAGTAATATTTCGATGTATAAAATGAGAATAAAAGGCGATTAAATGGTACTCTTTTTTGATATTAGGATTGAAATATCAGGTTTTATTTCATCTTAGCACCCCAAATCTTCATTCACACACAAAACTTGGATAGAAAAGTGAACCTGTTAAAAGATAATAGCGATAAAGCAATACTCGAAGTTACTCGAGCGTATCGTTCGCGAACACCTTGGTAGCACAATATTACCACAATTCTTGAAATATCTCGAAATCTGGACATAGATTTTTATTCAAACTCAGATATGTATTTGAAAACGTGGATATCTTTAATTCAATAAAATAAAAAAGATAGGTCACCGTATTCGTTTTGGCGCTATGGCACTTTGAATGTACGAATTGTGATCTTTTAGTAATACCGACATAGCGCGCGCAAGGTGCGCGAGCTGTAGCGCGCGCTCTCGCTGGTCAAAATTGTGCGCAGTAGAGCGTGCGCAATGCAAAACATAGGCAGCCCAACTACTCCTTTCGAGGATTTTTTTATTTTTAAATAAAGATTCAATGGGAAAAAATGCGCGCGACTCTTTTGGTTTCTTTGTTTGGCGCGCGCTTGTAGTCTTTGGGTTTCCTGTGGCGCGCTTGTAGATTATGGGGTTCCTGTGGTCAATCCCGCGGGATACAAGTATATATTGTGACAAGGTATGAAACACGGTCACGTGATAAATCACAATTTCGCTACTATCTCATCACCTAAAAGACGAATTAATGATTTTTCTACGAATATGTAAACAAATCATCTATCTCCAGATAACTTACCAGTTTGAGTCTTCAATCTTTATTATATGACGAGAATTTCCTCTTGGACGCTCAAACTCGCGATGGATCGATGTGTGCCCCAGGTAGCTGGGACACTTTTTCGTGAAGCGCTCGGGATTTTTCATTCGTTTGACATTCGTAGAGGTTTCGAGGAAGTCGTGAAATGTCGTGAATGCACGAATTTTTCCGAAATCTTGGCGAATTTTCGGAAGATTTTTACCTAAAACTAAATACGCCCGTCATAAAAGCTTTTTTTTAGAGATTTTCTTTCACATAATGGCCGAAATTACTTTAAATACCGAGCAAAGGAAAGTGGTTGACCGTGTAATGTGTGGACACAATGTTTTTATCAGTGGTAAAGCTGGTAAGGGGAAAATAATGTAGCTTGCAAGCTAATGAAACGATCGAGTTTGTCGTCAATAACATGTTTGTTGGACGGTTCTTGTTGGGAAATCCCCGATGATTTTGGTCGTAATAATGAAGGATTTATTGACTAACAAACAAATCTAGACATCATTTAACCTCAAGCAGATGATATTTACTCACTACTGACATCGACATTATGTGGCTGGTTTGAGTTGAGGATTGCTTGGACATTTTTCAATCAAGTAAAATTCACGGCTAAATTCGGACGAACAGAAATCGCCATGATAGTCAGGTAATCCTGCTTTGAACAAAAATGCATTGATGAATACTTAAGATATTGACTATAGTTATATCGTAAAGCATCTGTTTTTGCAAGCTTATTTATTCAAGTGAATAATTTGTGTGCTAAACTTTGTCCGTTGGATGCCTTGTCATTCGCTTGGGTTTGCATTGTTTAGAAATGTGAAATTGAACTTCACTTTCTTCACTGAACAGATATCTTACTTTATCCTTTGACATCAATAACCTAATTAGGCTGCTTTTTTGTACTCTTTTTAATTCAAAAACAAAACTGTCAAATCTACACTTTTTTCATCTTTTTTCGCTCTTATTCAACAATAAAAGTGACTTTTAGAACTACCTGTTCTGTTTATGTGATGCATTGAGTGTTTTTGTTGTTTTTGCTTTGTTTATATCAGCTTTTTAACAGAAAGAAAATATTTACTCGACAGTTTGAACGCCATTTTTAAAAAGTCAACAGGGAGCAAACACAACTTTTTCGCTGTTCCTCCGTTTATTTGTTTTGTTTTGTTTTGTTTTGTTTTGTTTTGTTGTAAAGACGTCATTCTATTTAATTTCGGAGACTGTTCGACCTACTCTACGAATGTCAAACGAATGAAAAATCCCGAGCGCTTCACGAAAAAGTGTCCCAGCTACCTGGGGCACACATCGATCCATCACGTGACCCGTGTTTCATGCCTTGTCACAATAACAAGGTACCTGTCCCTGCTGACCATCCATCCCGCGGGATTGACCACAGGAACCCCACAATCTACAAGCGCGCCACAGGAAACCCAAAGACTACAAGCGCGCGCCAAACAAAGAAACCAAAAGAGTCGCGCGCATTTTTTTCCATTGAATCTTTATTTAAAAATAAAAAAATCCTCGAAAGGAGTAGTTGGGCTGCCTATGTGCAAAACTACGGAATCTCCTTAATTCATCATATCAAATATATGCCTATTGTTCTGTTGCAATCTCAACCTGTTAAAAAAAAAGAAAAAAATCTCGCACGCTAATATAATATACTCATATATATAATATATCTCACCAGTTTCATTTCGATATTTGTAGATAATCCAGGCCCAACACTGAGTCCTTGGTAGACTGGGAAAGGCATTTCATCGAAAGCGCCTATGAAAACTCTAAGACCAGCCTCGTTGGTGATGCCTTCAAGATATTCATTTTGCTCTAAATTTAGGATGAGACTTAACCCTGCAAACAGAAAAAAAAAACACAATACTATATATATAGTCCACTTGACAGTTCCTGCGCCATCTTCAAAGGTAGCCGGGCCTTTGCATCGAAACGAGACGAACGTTGAGCTTGCAATGATAAAGATATAGCTAGAGAAACGTGAATAATAGCTGTTTTTACAGTTATATGCAAATGATTTTGAACAATGGGTTGAAGTCGAGGCTTTCCGGCGAAAACAATAGGTTTGCCCGAAAGCCTCGATTTGAATCCATTGTTTGAAATTATTTGCATATAACTGTAATAACAGCTATTGTCCCGCATGGTGTTACAAGTTCTCTATCATTGAAGCTCCACGCTCGTCTCGCTTCGATTCAAAGGCCCGGTTACCTTTCAAGATGGCGCCGGGAACTGCGAAGGGAATATTAAAGTATTCTACTTGGCTGCTCTGGGGTTTTGGAGAGGATGAAGAAGGAAGGAAGTAGGGAGCTCGAGAGGGGGGAGAAAGGAATGTGGTTTCCATTGAATTAACGATTGGATGGATTAATAAATGAATAAATGAATTAATAATTAATGATTGAATAACTTAGTTAATATCACATCTATAAAAAATACTCGATTCCGATTGGCTGACGAACTGTGATTTTTTTCTTAATACCATGCAATTAATTAGCTGCACACATCCGAAAACTTTTGTGCTTTCAAATTGATTCATTGCCGTGCACTTTTATTCTCAGAAACTCGTATTTTTTTATATTTGATATTAAAAGTAAATTACACCTATCGTGCTACGCACTCGTGGAATTAATTCATTTTCATCAAATACGCGCGGTATTTTTCATTAATTCTTCTCGAACGGTGTAATTTCCTATACTAGTTAACATTTTAAATTGACAACCTACCATGTCCATGTCCACCAAATGCCTGTCTTTGCAAGTGTGTATTTGCCTCAGTACCATTATCATTAAGAGCACGGTTAAACATATAGCAGTTGCCCACACCTTCAATCCATAAATGATGCCATGTCTTCGTATCATTGATGTTCCTAATGACATTGTATTTATTATTTCAATCAATCAATCAATCAATCAATCAATCAATCAATCAATCAATCGATCGATCGATCCATCGATCGATCCATCAAGCAAGCAAGCAAGCAAGCAAGCAAGCAAGCAAGCAAGCAAGCAAGCAAGCAAGCAAGCAAGCAAGCAAGCAAGCAAGCAAGCAAGCAAGCAAGCAAGCAAGCAAGCAAGCAAGCAAGCAAGCAAGCAAGCAAGCAAGCAAGCAAGCAAGCAAGCAAGCAAGCAAGCAAGCAAGCAAGCAAGCAAGCAAGCAAGCAAGCAAGCAAGCAAGCAAGCAAGCAAGCAAGCAAGCAAGCAAGCAAGCAAGCAAGCAAGCAAGGAAGCAGCCAGCCAGCCAGCCAGCCAGCCAGCCAGCCAGCCAATCAACCAATGTACCAACCAATCCCAAACACTGCACGTGCACGTGTCTTTGACTTATTTCAAGGACGGTTAACACAAGTTACCTGCAGTCCTTTCTGCCAAAAGAGCAATCCAAAACCATATCTTCTATCTGATGGCCCATTCTAATCAAGTCTTCTTTCTTCATTGTACTCCAAATCGACCGAAATGAATCATCTCTAGCAAATCTTTGGTGTGTGTGTTCAGGAGGAGGGAACGCAAAACTTTTATCCATCATGTCGTCTTGTGGTTTTAACGTTATTGCTGAGAACAAAAAATTTGTGATCTTGATGTAGGGGAAGTTTCTTAATATACAATAGGTAATAGAATGAAATTTGTAACACCGTAAAAAATGTTGACTTAACTTTGCTGACGTTTCGAGCTTTAGCCCTTGGTCGGTGTTAAAGAGTTACTGACTAATTTACGGTGTTACAAATTTCATTCCATGCATTACCTATCGTTTATATCAAACACCGACGCAGCCTATACTAGTTTACTCGCTAGTTTCCATTTAAGTAAAGTTAAGTTAACATTTTGTACAGTGTTACAAATTTCATTTTATTAATTACCTATCGTTTATATCAAACACCGACGCAGCCTATACTAGTTTACTCGCTAGTTTCTATTCTTAATATACACTTACGCCTGGTTCACACTAGCGACAAAAGCATGCATAAGCAACATACGCATACTCAGTTGGGCTTTGCTCATTAGCTGCACTTGTCTTTTCTCACACCTAGTCGAGAAATGCTCCACTGAGTCTAAGTATATTGCTTCTGCTTCTACTCATATCGCTAGTGTGAACCAGGCTTTATTACAATAAACTGTTCCCTTCTTGGTCAGAACTACGAATATTGGCGAGCAGTGAAATATAATTACTATGAACTGAAGAATATAGCTTTTGATAAAAATTTATTCCCAATGCTGTTCTAGAGTGACATTATAGCGTTTTAGTCACTACTAAACTATTATTTTAAGGCATTGTCCACATCATATGATCCTGAAGATCCACGTAGCTGGAAAACTATCTGTTTATCATGTAACATTTCACGTAGTTTAATGTCACCTATCTCATACTGTTTCTAATGTTTTTGTAATCATATTTTAAGATACATGGGCCCGCATTAATTGGCCTTGCTGTTGCGGATTCCCTGCCCAGGCCAGTGGCGAGAATTGAACCCCATCGTTTCGGCTTTCTAGTCCGACGTGTTACCACTACACTACTAGGTCGACTAACCACGCTGGCAACTGTGGGGGGTTCCCGCCAAGGGCATATGATATTTTTCTCATGATATGATCTTTATTTCATTTATACACCGAACGCATTTCAACTCATTAAATAATATGTACAGTATGTGTGTACAAATCCGGACAGTGTGCAAATCCGGACACTTTGGCATTTAAGCGTTAAAAAAGAGATCGAATTTGTTTAAAAATGAAAACAACATTATAGAATTAAGCATTTGTATGTATTCTATTGTTTAAGAAGTTTTTGTGACAATCGAGATATTTTCAGCTAGGAAAAAGAGCGATTTGTCATCGCATGTGAATATGCAAATTTGCAATAAGTCAGTTTTTAACGCGCTCCGAATTACATGTTAAACTTAAAATGGTGATTTTTCTGCAGATTCAAATGATAACGCCAAAATAATTAGTACGTTTTCAATTGAAAACAATGTTTTATCTTGTGTGAAAAGAAGAGCTTTTTATAGTTTTAAATAAGTGTAGGAGACGTTTTTAGAAATACTAATAAAATCCACTAAGGTATGTGCAATTCCGGACGATAAAATAAACAAGATTAGCAATCACCCGTAACTTTAAATTGTAGGTTAAAATGTCGCTTAAAAATATACAATTCAACTGCAGGTTGATTTTGCAAACAAAAGTTATCTTTTGGATAGTTTAATCACCATACACTATTCATTTATAGGACATTTATATTCATTTGCAGAATCCAGCGCACGAAAACAATTACTCATGTGTGAAATACTTTAGTGCTCAAACGTATTATTCAAGCAACGTAATTCATGATTTAATTAACACAAATTTATGCTTTAATATCAAATTTGACTGTGGAAATGGAAAATCTATCATAAACATTCGAAAATTAGGAAATAACTTCAAAGAATTGATTAAACAGAACCTACTTTAATAGTGTCCGGCTTTGCACACAACTGTCCGGAATTGCACCACTCACACTACTTTACAAATATATCCATAACATTTTTTAAAATCACTAAAATTGACCAATACTTTACATAAATCTTTATCAGATGTTACCTCATCTCCAGGGAAAATATATTTCCTAAACAATGCATTTAACGAATGATATGGCAATTTATTTAAAAACCGTCCGGAATTGCACACACATACTGTAATCTTCCTTTGGTGTTTTTGGGCGAAGCTAATAAAATAAAAAAAACAAATAAAAAACAAAATTAAGGTGCGGCGCTTATTCGAGGGCGGTGCTTATTCGAGTAAATGCAGTCAGTGTATAATAAAGCAGATAACATGAAATTGGAGTATTTTAACCGGAGCAATATGTGATAGACATATACGTAGACAGCATACTAACCAGCAGTCTTGTTTAGAAGTTCATTGATGGCTTCTTGTAAATAAACTGGGATCTTGCTCTTTCGAAGCATATTTCTATTGCAAATTGTCACTACTGGGAAATCCAATTTCTGAAATCAAAACCAGCCTACAATATAAGAGGGGAATATGGGGGATACGGGAGATACGGGGGATTGCGGTGTTATAGTTAAGTAAAGCAACCTTATTTAACGTCGGTAACTCGATTCAGTCATATACTGATAGACAGTCACATAATTATAAACTTGAGGCCGACAGTGCACATTTTATTACTCCCCTCTCTCGATCAGTGCTCCGTTTTACGGGTATTTAAAGCTACTTAAAGCTACACGGAAAGGAGAGAAGTCGAAACAAGGATGCGAAGTCACTGGGAATCAAACTCGGGACTTCTCACACAAAATGGTGTTGCGGTGATGTAAATGCCTTCAGTGTGCGGTATTCTCACCTTCTTACTTTCTAATGATATCTTTGTTCTGGTTGCCTTGTCTAGGTAGTTATTGACGATCAACGATGTGTGATAACAGAATGCCACATTCGCCCCAATGCACACTATCACCCAGAATGATGTCCAGAACACTCCACGTGCCGCCGCTAGTCGACCATACCCATGTGCTGTGGATGTCAATCATTGTAATCGTTAATGATTGTAATAGTTGATGGTCGTAACAGTCATTGATGATCGTAACAGTCGTTGATGATCGTAACAGTCATTGATGATCGTAACAGTCGTTGATGATCGTAACAGTCATTGATGATCGTAATAGTTGATGATCGTAACAGTCATTGATGATCGTAATAGTCATTGATGATCGTAACAGTCATTGATGATCGTAACAGTCGTTGATGATCGTAACAGTCATTGATGATCGTAACAGTCATTGATGATCGTAATAGTTGATGATCGTAACAGTCATTGATGATCGTAATAGTCATTGATGATCGTAACAGTCATTGATGATCGTAATAGTTGATGATCGTAACAGTCATTGATGATCGTAATAGTTGATGATCGTAACAGTCATTGATGATCGTAACAGTCATTGATGATCGTAATAGTTGATGATCGTAACAGTCATTGATGATCGTAATAGTTGATGATCGTAACAGTCATTGATGATCGTAACAGTCATTGATGATCGTAATAGTTGATGATCGTAACAGTTACTGATGATCGTAACAGTCATTGATGATCGTAACAGTCGTTGATGATCGTAACAGAAGTTGATGATCGTAATAGTTGATGATCGTAACAGTCATTGATGATCGTAATAGTTGATGATCGTAACAGTCATTGATGATCGTAACAGAAGTTGATGATCGTAACAGTCATTGATGATCGTAACAGAAGTTGATGATCGTAACAGAAGTTGATGATCGTAACAGTCATTGATGATCGTAACAGAAGTTGATGATCGTAACAGAAGTTGATGATCGTAACAGTCATTGATGATCGTAACAGTCATTGATGATCGTAACAGTTGATGATCGTAACAGTCATTGATGATCGTAACAGAAGTTGATGATCGTAATAGTTGATGATCGTAACAGTCATTGATGATCGTAATAGTTGATGATCGTAACAGAAGTTGATGATCGTAACAGAAGTTGATGATCGTAACAGTCATTGATGATCGTAACAGAAGTTGATGATCGTAACAGAAGTTGATGATCGTAACAGTCATTGATGATCGTAACAGAAGTTGATGATCGTAACAGAAGTTCATGATCGTAACAGTCATTGATGATCGTAACAGAAGTTGATGATCGTAACAGTCATTGATGATCGTAACAGTCATTGATGATCGTGACAGTCATTGATGATCGTAATAGTTGATGATCGTAACAGTCGTTGATGATCGTAACAGAAGTTGATGATCGTAACAGTCATTGATGATCGTAACATTTGATGATCGTAACAGTCATTGATAATCGTAACAGAAGTTGATGATCGTAATAGTTGATGATCGTAACAGTTGATGATCGTAACAGTCATTGATGATCGTAACAGAAGTTGATGATCGTAATAGTTGATGATCGTAAACAGTCATTGATGATCGTAATAGTTGATGATCGTAACAGTTACTGATTATCGTAACAGTCATTGATGATCGTAATAGTTGATGATCGTAACAGTCATTGATGATCGTAACAGTTGATGATCGTAACAGTCATTGATGATCGTAACAGAAGTTGATGATCGTAATAGTTGATGATCGTAACAGTCATTGATGATCGTAATAGTTGATGATCGTAACAGTTACTGATGATCGTAACAGTCATTGATGATCGTAATAGTTGATGATCGTAACAGTCATTGATGATCGTAACAGAAGTTGATGATCGTAATAGTTGATGATCGTAACAGTCATTGATGATCGTAATAGTTGATTATCGTAACAGTCATTGATGATCGTAATAGTTGATGATCGTAACAGTCATTGATGATCGTAACAGTCATTGATGATCGTAACAGAAGTTGATGATCGTAACAGTCATTGATGATCGTAACAGAAGTTGATGATCGTAACAGAAGTTGATGATCGTAACAGAAGTTGATGATCGTAACAGTCATTGATGATCGTAACAGAAGTTGATGATCGTAACAGAAGTTGATGATCGTAACAGTCGTTGATGATCGTAACAGAAGTTGATGATCGTAACAGAAGTTGATGATCGTAACAGTCATTGATGATCGTAACAGAAGTTGATGATCGTAACAGAAGTTGATGATCGTAACAATGATAACAATTGTAGGTTGGCTAAACATAACAAACTATGTCATTGTACGTCCACACATAAGATTATCGTTATTACCTGTTGTGTATGCCAAGAAGTTCCAAAGAGATGTTTTTAGATGTGTTTTCTCAGATGAAGCATCCCGGTCTTCTGGCTTTGCCTCTATTTCAAGACTAGCCATACTTGTAATGATTTCCTGTTATATATATAAAATATGTTATATATGGAAAATCATCCTCGGGAACCCATGCAGGGGTAATCTTCTGTCTCTCGTTTCTCACTCCCAGACAAAATACCCCTGGGAACGTAGTCTGCTGGAGCTTGTTGAGGTCGACCAATGGAAATCAAGATAACCATTCAAAGGAAGTCTTTAAATAATTTTGAATTTTGTCTTCTGGAACAAGCTCCAGCAGACTACGTTCCCAGGGGTATTTTTTCTGGGAGCAAGAAACGAGCGACAGAAAATTTTACCCCTGGGTTCCCGAGGATGATGGAAAATAAAAAATGAATGTTAAAAAAGAATCAAATTGCTACTGTGGGATAGAGCACAAACACTATATCCATGAAATAGAATTAAATTGCTACTGTGGAATAGAGCGCAAACTGTACTATATCCATAAAAATAGAATCAAATTGCTACTGTGGAATAGAGCGCAGACATTATATCCATGAAATAGAATCAAGTTGCTAATGTGGAATAGAGCACAAACACTATATCCATGAAATAAAATAAAATTGCTACTGTGGAATAGAGCACAAACACTATATCCATGAAATAGATTCAAAGTACCGGCTGTGGAATAGAGTACAAACACTATATCCATGAAATAGAATTAAATTGCTACTGTGGAATAGAGCGCAAACACTATATCCGTGAAATAGAATCAATTCAAGTGCTACTCTGTGAAAGAGCGCAAACACTTTATCCATGGAATAGAATCAAATTGCTACTGTGGAAAAGAGCGCAAACACTTTATCCATGAAATAAAATCAAAGTGCTACTGTGGAATAGAGCGCAAACTCTATATCCATGAAATAGAATCAAAGTGCTACTGTGGAATAGAGCGCAGACATTATATCCATGAAATAGAATCAAATTGCTACTGTGGAATAGAGCGCAAACACTATATCCATGAAATAGAATCAATTTGAAATTGCTACTGTGGAATAAAACGCAAACACTATATCCATGAAATAGAATCAAATTGCTACTGTGGAATAGAGCTCAAACTCTATATCCATGAAATAGAATCAAAGTGCTACTGTGGAATAGATCGCAGACATTATATCCATGAAATAGAATCAAATTGCTACTGTGGAATAGAGCGCAAACACCATATCCATGAAATAGAATCAAATTGCTACTGTGGAATATAGCGCAAACACTATATCCATGAAATAGAATCAATTTGAAATTGCTACTGTAGAATAGAGCGCAAACACTATATCCATGAAATAGAATCAAATTGCTGCTGTGCAGTATAGAACGCAAACACTATATCCATGAAATAGAATCAAATTGCTACTGTGGAATAGATCGAGCACAAACACTATATCCATGAAATAGAATCAAATTGCTACTGTGGAACAGAGCACTAACACTATATCCATGAAATAGAATCATATTGCTACTGTGGAATAGAGCGCAAACATTATTTCCATAAAATAGAATCAAATTGCTACTGTGGAATAGAGCGCAAACACTATATCCATGAAATAGAATCAATTTGAAATTGCTACTGTGGTATAGAGCGCAAACACTATATCCATGAAATAGAATCAAATTGCTACTGTGGAATAGAGCGCAGATGTTATAACCATAAATCAAACTCAAATTCTTACTGATGAATGAGGCGCAGACATGTGTAAACAATTCTTGTTTGTAATAGTGGAATATCGGCTCTGTGTTCTACCTTGTTTCAACTTTACTTGCCAGCGACGGGAAAAAAACACTAAGTAGCTTCTGTTTTGCTCTTGTTATCAAAGCAATCATTCTGTTAGCTTATCGACGAAGATCGTTTAAATTTAAAACCTCTTGGATGACTAATTGTGAATGACTATATCTTAATTTTAATAGACACTAAGTCACCGAGAAATAAAT
Source organism: Metridium senile (assembly GCA_949775045.1). Lineage (NCBI taxonomy): Eukaryota > Metazoa > Cnidaria > Anthozoa > Actiniaria > Metridiidae > Metridium > Metridium senile. Next base: position 18,446,987 of record OX459103.1, read on the forward strand.
TCAATTAAAATACCATCTTAGCTATTTTTCCCAAACACGAAATGATGCGGACTTGATCACGTTTTCTCTTACAATGTGGTGACTTCAACAAAAGCTTTCCCTGCTTTCGGAGACATTTTTAATTAGTAAATCAAATTACTAAAGCAGATGACTCATTATGCCCCATGCAGTTAAATTGCACTATTACCAAAGCTCATAGCGATTTACAAATCTACAGTTCTTTCCAGCGCAACCTTTGAGAGTCTCGCTTTTGAAATTCGACAAGTGTCAATTACAGAGTCTCTCTTTAATAGACGAATTTCTACGCTTGGTCGGGCGAACTTTAACGTCTCCAATTGCCCTATTTCATTATGATGTCACGATGTGTTTTAGTGGGGGATAGAATCGCCGAAAACAGTGGTAATTTCAACTAAATCTTCTTTTTCTTTGAAAATTGAGCTTCAAATTATCTAATTTTTATTTATGTTATGTGTCTGTGTTTATACTTTCATATTGTAAAAAAAGATTGCACGATTTTCTCGCTTGATTCGTAAATAATAGATAATCGTGATGTTTTGAAAGTTATTAAATTGGATTCGCCTTAAGGTTGGTCCAAATTTACAAATCATTATGGCTATCATAATTAACGAATTGTTCTCGACATAAGTGCGCTATAGAAAAAAGTTTATTCTTGTTATTATCAAGTCAATTGACGAACGCTATCTACTAATCTTTGTCTACAAGTGCTATAATGGACTTGTTCCACCTTCCCTTTAATACTCAACTTTATACAAAACGTGATGAGATATACAATTTCAGGAGTAAACAATGTCTAAATCTACCTCTTCCAAAGTCCAACTTCATGCTGAAATCTATAGAATACGAAGGAGGAAAAAGTTGGAATGCCTTACACAACGATGATAGAGAAAAAACAGACATCGCAAAGTTTAAACAAGCAATAAAAAAACACGTACATTGAACACATTTAACATCATGTTTTTACGAACTTTTTGAAGCTCTTTATATTTATACTTTCCATTATATAATTTGTTATCATTATTTTGTCTTTTTTCATTTTTTTAACCATTTTGTCCGACATAGTTCCTTCTCGTCTTTTTCGATAATTGTTAGTTAGGCAACTTTGAAATTATAAGTTAGATAGAATTATCATATTGTAATTTAAATCACACGACCACATCAGCTAAGCAGCGTGCAGTAAATCATCGTGTATAAATAAATGATTTTATTATTATTATTATTATTATTATTATTATTATTATTATTATTATTATTATTATTATTATTATTATTATTATTATTATTATTATTATTAATATTATTATTATTAATATTATTATTATTATTTTCGTGTGATTTCTAAGCGCTTGGCTTCATGTGACGTCGTCAAAACTCAAAATCTAAACTATACTCGTATAGACCCTTTTAATAAGTCGCGAAGTTTTGTGTTTTCCGCGCTTGACGTCAAATTTATTCTTTTGAAATTTGTATTATATGAAAGGAATTGAAAATAATAAATTTGACGTCAAGCGCGGAAAACACAACACTTCGGGACTTATTAAAGACGTGTTAACATTTGCTCAGCTATAAACCCGCTATACATCATGCTTCAATGCGCCTAGTCAAAATGGTAGAAATAAGGCCACAAAATCGTGGTTTTTCGATCTTTTCCCAAAATATTTGCCGAAAAGTAAAAAAAGTAGACATGGATACAGCTACCTCAATTTTTTGTTGACCTTATCAAATGATTTTGATCTACTTTCCGTTCAAAAAGTACACGTACTTTTGGGGGTTGAAAGTTAACGGTTTGATCACTTTTACAAGAGAGATTGTGCGACTATTCTCATGTTAAGTTATAATATGGGCTATATTTAAAATTAAACAAACCCTAGCCATGGAAAACGTAGCCATGGATTCGAAAACACCTTTCTTTTACGGACATTTTGATGTGTAATACATGACTATGCGTGGAAAAAAAACACCGTACTTTTCAAGATTTCTGATTGTTATCGCTGTAATCTCTCGGTCATTCTCTTATAAGACTCTCATTCAAAATCGAGCGGACAGTATAGAGCCTCGAGAACTCTTTGAATGATATATATATTTTTTTGTCGCCGATTATAAGTCGTCTGAGTATATATAATCATATTGTGCTGTGAAAAGGCTTCTCTGGATGTTTATTGTTTTTAAAAGCGGGTTTCTACTTGGAAATATCAAATGTTCACAATCACGGAGATATGTTTTCCGATGGTTTCAGGCCATTTTGAGTTATGAATTCGAAGGTTGAATTTGTGTCACGCAAAACCTTAACTGTACTTGTATCTGAATTAGTATTAAATTGGAAAATGTTTTATCCAAATAGAATGATTTTGCCTTAAATTCTCCATTTCATACATATTTGAGTAAAATCGAATCTAATTTATTGAATTTTCCGTCATATTAAGCCTTTGATGTTTTGTCCGCCATGTTTGTGCCCTTCACTGGGGTACAAAGATGGCCGCTCCATATATTTTCTTTTATAAAAAAACGCGTCATGTTTGTTCGCCCATGACGCCCCAACGAAATGATCTACAACCTTGAAACGTGACCAGTATATGCAGCTATAAAAACTTTAACTTGAGTATGAAACTCTATATTTATTGTTTTGTGAAATTACACTTTTGAATTTGTTGATTTTCAATTGGGACGTAAGTTCTGGATCTACCGCCACAACTATATATATTTTTTAAAGGTTTTTACTAGTAATTTTGTTTTTGTAATTGTATGATTGTGAAAAAAGATAAATTAAAATAGTCAAATAGATTGAAGGGACTTTAAACATCATTTATACAAACGAGAAACAAAAGGGGTCCCAGGACGGAGCCTTGTGGAACAGGAGACCTTAATCGGCTTGTTCAGAGTAAGATAGATAGAAAGATAGATTCCTTTATTTAAACCGGTTAGCTATTTATCTCGTGAAAAGGTGCATAGACAGCGGGAACAGTATCGAAACAAGGAGTAAGGGTCCTTTTAAAACGGGCCCAACATGGCGAACCAATCTTGCTGGTCCAGCGTCTTGGGCCCGTTTGAACACATTACTTTTGTTCTCGTGTACAACAAACCGTATCGCACCAATTTTGGTCCAGCATGTTGGGTCCGTTTTATCGAGGCTTAAAAAGCTAACTTATACACCATCTAAATGAGTCATAGTGTTACTAACTGATGTTAATTAAACCTCAGGGTAAAAATTGTAACTTATATAATATCAAACGTCCCTTTCGCGGTGTACTGAGTCGAAGCTAAAATGGTAGCTTCAATCAATCGATGTCTCCTCGATTTTCTTTGAAAAACATTAAGGTCTTACTTTCCTTTTTAAAAAACGTTTGTATTTTGATCTTGTAAGGATGTTTAGTATAGTATAATATAGTGGACCCAATATTTTACCCAACCCCAACAACGTATGACAAAATATGCAATTAATTTTCGCCATATTATTTGACCATTGAACAACGAACTTCGGCGTCCTATTGGCATTTCTCCGTGTACTTTGAATTGTGAACCACGTCCAGAATTGTTATAAATAAATAAAATGAAATAATGCTATTTACTGCTGCTTACTTGATTATTGGCATTCTAAAATTAACTAAATTGAAACACAACCAACAAGTAAAACATTGAAAATTTTTCTGAAATGTTTTCATCAGCATTAAAATTAAGTACCTTTTAAGAGCAGCTTCCAGCTGAAAAACCGTTTCTGGTAAATCAGACGTCGAGTTGTGCTTGAGCAGAGAGGTCTACGCAAGGAGCAGCGATTGTCGGTAGTTGTGGAACTTCTCTAAACGAGTGGAATATAATATGACACTTGATGTTTTACAATTAATTATAAATCAATCCAGTAATGAGGAGATCTGCTAGAAAAATTGAATATTTATGAAATTCAAGAAATACAGTAAAAACCCACGTATAGGAACTTAGTTTTTTTCAAGTTAGCCTCCATAGGTTCTTATATAAATGGCGCTTACTGCGCGTTTTCTCCAGCGCTCCAAGGCTGTGGAATCAACTCCCGTCTTGCGTCAAAACCTGTGCCAGCACAGAAAGTTTTAAAAATCAATTGAAAACCTATTTATTCAACTCAAATATCCTTTGACATTCAATTAATTACTAGTACTTTTGTATGAGCATTGGTTATTTGTAATTAAATATCTATTTATATCTTCCTATATTTATATCAAATTATATTTTTATATCAATTTGTAAGGGCATCGAGAATTATTGGGATGCACTAGAAATAAATTATTATTAATATTATTATTATTACTGTGAATTTAGCTTACTAGGTTCTTAATTTGGTTCTTAATTTTTGTTCAAAATAGTAATTTAAATTCATTGGTATGGCCGACACTATATTGAACCATTTATGCATTTTTCTTACTAACAGTTAAAGAACATAATCCCTCCCTGGTACACATCCAGATGAATCTGCTGCCTATGGTTGACTGTGCAGTACATGGCTAACTTTTGTTGCTTCTTTTGTGATGTACTGAAATTGTAGTTTTTGAAGAATAAGAACCTGTTTAGATTTTAGCCTAAAGTGGTTCTTATCTGCATGAATGGTGCTTAATTGGAAAATGATTGCTTAACAGGTTCTTTAATGGTAATTTTAATACCATAAATAGTTTATATCACCAAAACACGTGCCATTTTCTTCGTAATAGTTTTGAAATTTCACGAATTTCTTAGCGGAAAATAGTTTCATTGCCTGGCTGATTTACAAAATATATTCCTTTAGAAAAAGTAAAAAAAAAGTATGTTAAAATTAATATTATGTTAGAAGTGTGAACTTTTTTTTAATCAATTATTCATTTCAGAAACCTTAATTAAATTTTTAACTTGCTTTTCATAATGTATTACTAATTAATTGAGTTAAAGTTGTTTTTACTTTTTCACCACTATTAAACCTTAATTCGTTGTTTTTATTAGTGTAAAAACAGAAATACATATTTTGTTATAATATAAAAGAGATCATAACCAAAACGTTTACAGTAAAAACCCACATATAAGAACCAATATTTTCCGAGGTTAGGCTAAAGTGGTTCTTAACTGGTTCTTATTTACAAAGCAAGAACAATATCCCTTATATGGTGTTTTTATTACTTTATATAAAAATATACATAACATAACATTTTTTGTTGTCGTTGTTGTTGCTGAAAAAAAATCAATTTTAAACCTTTCAAATAAGAACCAGTCTAATTTCTTAGGCTAAAGTGCTTCTTTTTAACAGGTGCTTAAAAAGCAAATTCTAGCCTAGTAGTTCTTAATCCACTGGTTCTTATATACGGGTTTTACTGTATATAACAACTTATAATATTTGAAATATGATGTATGATATATAAATATTATTGTTGTCATTATATTTTCGCCAGAAGTTCATGATTTTAGCCTTATTTTTTGACCATTGGAGAACGAACTTTGTAAGGGACTTCGAGTCCTATTGTCGTCCCTCCGTGGACTTTGTAACCACGTCCAGAGTTATTATAAATAAATAAAACAGATAGAAGCGAAATGATGTTACAACGTTTTGAAGTCTAATTTACATTATCATCAGTAATAATTGAACAGAAGTAAAAGTTACTTAACGTTAAAGTGCCACTTGGATCCAGATAGAACGTGATGTCATGCACTCAAGCTAACACATCCAACCCCATACATTTCTTAATTACATTTAATTTCTTTAACTACCGTTTTTACTCGAGTAAACGCCGCAGCGCTTATTAGATTTTTCTCGGCGATCTCACTGTCCCCTTCTTGATCAGAACTACGAATATTAGGGGATAACTTGATGGGCAAGCGGTGAAATATAATTACTTTGAACTGAAGAATATAGCTTTCGATAAAAAATGTATTTCCAATGCTGTTCTAGAGTAACATTATAGCGTTAAAGTGCGGCGCTTATTCGGGAACGGCGCTTATTCACCATTGTAAACACGGTATTTCATGTATTTTATACTAAATGTTTGTGCGAAGGATATTGCTTATTAGATTTTGATCCAATATTTGGGCTCAATTTTAATGTTAATTTGATGACCTAATGATTTTTAAATCGAAAATTATTTACCCTAGAGCCTTTTCGTATTACCCACTCTTAATATGCAAATGAGCATATGTGTGAAATAACATGCTAATGAGGTGTGGGTGTAGCAAAACAGTGCTTCACTGGGTCGTGCCCACGGCTTGAAATAATCAAAATAAAGCATGATTGACAACGAAAACATTTATAGATTTACTCGAAACCACTTTTATTACTGTTTAATTTTCCACAGTGGCTTATGACTCAAAGAAAAAAATGAAAGCAAATAGCTACACGTATACCTCATTAACATGTTATTTCACATATATTCTCATTTGCATTTTAAAAGTGGGTTGCTGATTCCCTTGTGTTCTTTTGTTGTTATTTGACTACTACACTTTAACTCAGTTACACTTTGTTTCACGGGTTGTTGAGAACAACTCTAACCCATGAAACACTCTTTAGTGTACTATTCTTTAATACACTCTAATTCCATTGTGTTCTTTTGTTATTTGACTATTACACTTTAACTAATACACTTTGTTTCACGGGCTGGTTGATGAAAACCACTCTTACTACAACAGAACTTACTTCTGAAGATATATCTCCTTACCTTGATCAGTAAAATGTCTAGGAAATGCTCTGGCAGCAGTGTAGGAGCGCAGCGTATCTTGAAACCTATTTAGATGAGTTTTTATGCGTAATTTTTCGACTATGCTTTGGTCTTTTTAAGCGACACTTGGAACACGTATTCAACATTTCAGTGCCAACTGTAATAGTGATTGTGGTTAGACATCATAATTACAAGGATCAATTATTTATATGTAGTGCTTGGGGACTTCCAACTTAGACATGAAGGGAAAGCTTGCATAAAAAAAAACTAGGTGATTTCGCTCGCGCGCGCACTTTCGGTTTTTACAAGTCAATCAGAAGTATTTCTGTCGCATCGCCAACAATTCTAATTATAAGATGGCGTCGTTCGAGAGTTGTTTCCCGTGTTAACCCTCGATAAATACATCCTTAAAATAACTTTACATTAAAAAGTTCTATGTTAGTTGGACAAAAAAAGTTCACTGCTGCTCTATCAGGGATAAAAAAGAATAAAAACAAAATGCAAATGCCTAAAAGTAACCGAAATTGTTTTTGTCTCGAGGCGCCATTTTGGAACTATTCGTTTTGACAAACAATCCTTTGCGTGCTTCGAAGCGAGATCACTTAAATGACACAATAAGTAGTATTTTTGTGTATCTCCCAGGTGATATATTATTTGCTTCAAACTACTTACTGGTAGACAGCAGGCTAAACTATTCCACAGTTTCATTGTTTATTATTTTGATTTTAAATAAAGTATAATGAATAGAGAAAGTGCGACTAGACGTACAGATTTATACACAATTCAATTGTCCTATTTCACTAAGACGTCACATCAAAAATTTTTATTGTCTTAACGCTAAGGATCATGGACGCCAGTGGGGGACAGATTCATAACAACAGTACAAGAATCACAATAAAATTACATTTACAAGACGGAGAGGAAAGAAATGACAACAAAATGCCATAAATATGAATGTATATAAACATAGACACATAACATACATAACTGAACTAGATAATATGAAGCTCAATTTTCAAAGAGAAGGAAGATTTAGTTGAAATTGCCATTGTTTTCGGCGATTCTATACCCCATTGTAAACACATTGGGACGTCATAATGAAATAGGGCAATTCAATTTCAATTTATTTACAAATATATAAATTGTAAATTTGAGTTTACATGCACGAGTTGTTTGTACGTGTCAAAATTAAACAAGAACGAGAGAGTGAGTGTTTTACACTGAAACAAAGAGTGAGTATAAATCTGTCCAAACCACTTTCTATGATGTAATCTGTTTACTTTACATATAAACAATACATGTCCTTGAAAAATTAGGTTGTTTATACATCAAACCAAACATTTTTCATAAATTTTATAGTCGGATCCAAGCCTTTGTTGCAGTAAACTTTTAAAAATACAAAGTTTGCCGCCAATAATGAGATGTCAAAATAATGTCATTTTATTTAGGTATTTTAATTAGCATTTTTATATATCGGTTTAATAAGCCAATTCATTTTAAATAATAAAGTTTCTCAAATTCGATGGCTGCACGGTGTCATCGAGAGCTGACAAGACAACTTGTATATTTTGATAAATTCAATAAACTTTTGAAATCAAACATCGATACAAGTATTAAAAACACTCAATGCAACTCTATCAAATAAATCTATTTTACTTTTGTCTATAAGCATTTATCTTACATTTCATTCAGAAAGTGTTTTAGAAAGCCTTTAAACTAGCACAGGAACTTGGCCGACACTAGATAAAACCAAAATTTCAATCTTAAAAATATTCATGTAAAATCATATCTTTCTTTAGAAAAACTACATCGGTATAACTTAAACATTTTTCTCAACCCAAATTCAAACGCTTGGCATATCATCAAGGTAAAAGTAAGTACCTGAGAAAAGCAAATTTGCAGTCCAAAGCAGTCCGCCATTATATAAAAACACTGATTCAAAATTAAACACTTTTCGCTCTTTGGCCGGGAAAGCCAATCAAGTGTTTTTCTCGTTCCCTGATTGGCTGGGACGTGTTTTTTTTTTTCAAATCTGATTGGTTATATTTCTCACATGTGAAAAGTGTGTACGCGACGCTGATTGGACGTATCGCTTTTTTCACATGTGAAAATATAGCATATAGAATTTTAATTAGATGCTTTATTTCATGCATAAAATTATTGTTATATATATAATAACAAAATAGTACAAATACGATAAATGGAAACTAGCGAGTAAACTAGTATAGTCTGCGTCGGTGTTTGATATATACGATAGGTAATAGAATGAAATTTGTAACACCTTAAAAAATGTTGACTTAACTTTACTTAAATGGAAACTAGCGAGTAAACTAGTATAGTCTGCGTCGGTGTTTGATATAAACGATAGGTAATAGAATGAAATTTGTAACACCTTAAAAAATGTTGACTTAACTTTACTTAAATGGAAACTAGCGAGTAAACTAGTATAGGCTGCGTCGGTGTTTGATATAAACGATAGGTAATAGAATGAAATTTGTAAACACCGTAAAAATGTTGGCTTAACTTTACTGACGTTTCGAGCTTTAGCCCTTCGTGTTTTACTTCGCTTTTACTCCGACGAAGGGCTAAAGCTCGAAACGTCAGTAAAGTTAAGTCAACATTTTTTACGGTGTCCTATATACGATAGGTAATATACGATGAAATTTGTAACACAACCAGCTTTATATGTCAACATTTTGATCAGTTTTTTGTATTTTTCTTACAAAATTACTGTCAAGTACAAAAAGCGAATTTGTATTGAGTAATACTTGCACTGAATTACCTCTTTTTGCACTGTTTTTCAGCCAATCAGAATTGAGTTACTTTTTCATGTATATTGACCAATCACAAACAACATACTTATAAATGCAAAACTCCACTTCCGCTAATTTGTCATTTCGAGGCGTTTTCAACGTCTTTTCAAAACAACTCTCTTCGAACGCTCTACTAAATCAAAAAGACATCTAGCTTTCGGCATTTATTCTCTCTCTATTAAAGATATAATTTTAACAGTTATTTAGTTAAGGAACTAGTAGGTTAATATTTAAGGATATTTTAGAGGAAGAAACAATCAGAAATTCAAAGAGCATTGTCAAATAATATGTTAAAAAGCACAGCTGTTTGTTGAGAAGCCAAATTGAAACCGAATCATGGCGGAAAGGTAAGTTGAATTTATCATTTAAGCTAGTATTTTCTATAGAATTATAATCTTATATCAATGTTTTTTTGAATGTAGGAGTTGTATTTTTTATGTATATTGTATTGGCAATCATGTGGAGTTCATTTTCGCTTTTTTAATACGAAAAAACGATCAAATTTGGCTGACAAATTGATTTTGTACGAGCGACAAGCTAGTATTTTGTTTAGAATTATAATATTATATCAATGCTTTTTAGAATGTAGGAGTTGTATTTTTTATGTATATTGTGATAATGATGTGTAGTTCATTTTCGCGTTTTCAATGCGAAAAAATGATCGAATTTGTCTGACAGATTGATCTTGTACGAGCGCTTTTTCTATTCAGACTGTTTACAAAGATATGAGGTTTATATTTGTGGTATTTCTTAGTATATTAAAAAAGATAGCGCATTATGAAGAGCATACATGTATAATATGATGTAATATGCTTTCCAAGTATTATAATTTAAACTTTTTTGCAAACTATTTACAATCATAAGGGGTTAGTATTTTCATAAAAGAGATAGCATTTTGCATATGTAAAACTATGCTCTAAAAAAATTGTCAACATTTTAAAAAAAGATCATAGTTTTCGTTGCTAAATCTTCAGCCTCGATAGCGTATAATATATTCTTTAGAACTTGACTACAGCCCGTGGTAATTTACTGCAGTTTTCAGTCATACGCGACCAACTAGACCTTCAAAACACAAACGAAAAGTAGAGTTTTGGTAGCGTCAATCGACTGTATTTCCAGTACAACACAAACTAAAATGTCCGCCGGTTGCAAATCAGCGATAAATTAACAATTAAATCAATTCCAAACTCTCTGAAATAGAGTTCAGGAAATACTAGGAAAAAAACAGTTAGGCAAAAAGACAAATAGAAGCTTCAATTCTATCGAAATTAGATCTAATTTACACAAAATCTTCGTGTTGTGAATGTATCGCCGATTAACGGGCAAGTTTGTCTGTGTTACCTTTAATACAGTTGATTGACGTCTAACAAAACTCTATTTTTCATCTGTGTTTGAAAGTCTATTTTGTTACGTGTGGCTGGAAAACGCAGTAAGGACTGTACACAAGAATACAGTAAAAACCCGAATATAAGAACCACTATTTTTCGAGGTTAGGCTAAAGTGGTTCTTATATATTTAGTGCGAAATTAGGCTAAGGTGGTTATTTTAAAACTGGTTCTTCTTTACAAAGCAAAAACAATTTCCCTTATATAGTGTTTTTTATGTTATATAAATTGTTATGTAGAAGCATCTGCAGAATGATAAATGTATTCTCATTGAGAACTAACTGATAATACATTTGTAAAACATTTTTCTTGCATTAATTTTAAATCTTGTCATATTCAGACTGATCAACTTATATTGAGGTTGATCAACAAGAAATGTGAAATAATGTAACTCCTGACCAGTTCTATGTTATCTATCACCGCTGTACTATTTAACAAAAGGCGCATTTGCACAGGGATAGCCTCGATTTGTTATAAAAATATTCATAAATTTCAAGCAAAGCACGAAAAAATGTTATCGCTTAACAATAGAAAACACACTTGAATTTACTCTGAAGTGAGGATATCCCTGTGCAAATGTGCCTTTTGTTAAATAGTACAGCGGTGCTAGATAACACGAAACTCGAGTATTGAGGCTATCCCTGTGCAAATGCGCCTTTTGTTAAATAGTACAGCGGTGCTAGATAACACGAAACTCGAGTATTGAGGCTATCCCTGTGCAAATGCGCCTTTTGTTAAATAGTACAGCGGTGCTAGATAACATGAAACTCGAGTATTGAGGCTATCCCAGTGCAAATGTGCCTTTTGTCAAATAGTACATCGGTGCTAGATAACATGAAACTCGTCTATTTCTTCAGACTAAATTGAATAGTCAATTTTCAATTAAACATCATGGACCATGCGTAGGAATTGTTTTCTTAAATTCTTTCTGCGAAACACTGGCGCCAGAAAACTTGTTCTAGACCCTTGTGAAATGTGCAACTATATATAATAGTTTCTGATTGGCTCTTGACTCTTGCTATGAAAATAGGCTTTTTGTCAAAAAGAACAGCGGTGATAGAGTGATTTTCATAGAGTGCTTACACTATGTCCATGAAATAGAATCTAAATAGTTCCTACATATTAGTTTTTATTTAGTGACTATTAGTCACTATCACTCAACTGGAACAGCTTTAGTAACAATAGACCACAAAACACAAGGGTAATCAAATACTCAAAACCATAGAAAGTTAATACTTTATTCATTGTGTATTGTTACTAAAGCTGTTCCAGTTGAGTGATAGTGACTAATAGTCACTATATAAAAACTATTAGTTAGTAACTATTTAGATTTTATTTCATGGACATAGTGTAAGCACTCTATGACCGTGAAAGAATTGGCAAACTTATAGTTGTTACTACACTCTGAATCTATTGTTTTCTTTTGTTCTTTGGCAACAAGTTAGTACGAACTAAATAGTCGTTTTTCTTGCAATGTCAAATGAAAATCACTGTAGATAACATGAAACTTGTCTTATATGTTTCTATTAAGCAGGGGCAACGAAACAGAAGATGGCGTTAGGTCTTCATACCAGAATAAACGAAACAAAAAAGAATTTATGCAAGGTTGCTGTGGGTATGTTAATATACTATTTTATAGGGGACGTGGGCTAGAAAATTGAGACGTTAAAAAAGTGATTTGATATTTGAGCAGAGCTGTGTACTAAAATATTTAATGTAGAGGTAGTGTGAACATGTGAGGCTCCCAAATTAGTTGGCCACTTATAATTAGTGTCTGGCTAGAAGATTGAAATGTTAAAAAAGTTCGTCCTATCTTTTTGGGGTAATTAATAACAGCACTTAACTTTGGATCTTGATAACCCAAATCTTAATTCTTATATTTTTATATATATTTATTTATTGATGGTTTTTTTTTTTTCGTCTAGCGTCCTTCAGAATCTAATTGGCAAAATGTTGTGTGGCGTCACGTGGCAAATGATCGTCATTCTATTAGTTCTTATTGAGGTCGTTATTAACATTATACTACTGCTGATTTTATTCCATGCTATTAAAGGTAAGCAGACGGACAGACAGACAGACAGACAAACAGACAAACAGACAGACAAACAGACGAACAGACGAACAGACGAACGACGAACGAACTGAAGTACTAACGAACGAACGAACAAGCAAGCTAGCAAGCAAGCAAGCAAGCAAGCAAGCAAGCAAGCAAGCAAGCAAGCAAGCAAGCAAGCAAGCAAGCAAGCAAGCAAGCAAGCAAGCAAGCAAGCAAGCAAGCAAGCAAGCAAGCAAGCAAGCAAGCAAGCAAGCAAGCAAGCAAGCAAGCAAGCAAGCAAGCAAGCAAGCAAGCAAGCAAGCAAGCAAGCAAGCAAGCAAGCAAGCAAGCAAGCAAGCAAGCAAGCAAGCAAGCAAGCAAGCAAGCAAGCAAGCAAGCAAGCAAGCAAGCAAGCAAGCAAGCAAGCAAGCAAGCAAGCAAGCAAGCAAGCAAGCAAGCAAGCAAGCAAGCAAGCAAGCAAGCAACCAAGCAAGCAAGCAACCAAGCAACCAAGCAACCAAGCAACCAAGCAACCAAGCAACCAAGCAACCAAGCAACCAAGCAACCAAGCAACCAAGCAACCAAGCAACCAAGCAACCAAGCAACCAAGCAACCAAGCAACCAAGCAACCAAGCAACCAACCAAGCAACCAACCAACCAACCAACCAACCAACCAACCAACCAACCAACCAACCAACCAACCAACCAACCAACCAACCAACCAACTATAAAAGTTTTTATAGTTCCGTTCAGTGACCACGAATAATCCAAGTCGAACTTCGAGATAGATCCACACATAGCAAAACTACAATTTATCATGCGCAACAACTCACTCCAACCTTGACTTGGAACTATCATTTGTGGTCACTGAACGGAACAGTGAAAAGCATTAGGGGCAGACACTGCAACAATGATTTCTTTTACTTTTAGATTCGAAAGACCATTTCGCTTCCAACATTCTCCATTTCATTGCGATATCTATTCTGTGCATTTTTGTCTTAGAGGTAGGTACCAATTAAGCATGCGCTAACAAGAATGACTAATCGATGGTCTATTACGATTCTATGGTTCAGTTTTATGTCTGTAATTAAAGTTTATTGGTTCGTTTTTAAACTTGAGTTTCTAATGTATGTTTCTTTATTCAGTTAGTTAGTTTGTTTGTTTGTTTGTTTGTTTGTTTGTTTGTTTGTCTGTTTTTCTGTTTGTTTGTTTGTTTGACTGTTTGTTTGTTTGTTTGTTTGTTTGTTTGTTTGTTTATTTGTTTGTTTGTTTGTTTGTTTGTTTGTTTGTTTGTCTGTTTGTCTGTTTGTTTGTTTGTTTGTTTGACTGTTTGTTTGTCTGTTTTTGTTTTGTTTGTTTGTATGTTTAATTTGCTTGTTCGTTTGTTTGTTTGTCTGTCTGTCTGTTTGCTTGTTTTTGTTTGTTTGTTTGTTTGTTTATTTGACTTGATTGCTTACTTCTTGTTGGTAGCTTGTTGGCTTGTTCATTGGTTTGCCTGTTTGTTGTTGTTGTTGTTGTTAGGATAAAGTCGTATACAATATGTACAAATTACAATTTATTTTTTAAGATATTTCTCAAACTATTTGCACTTGGATGGAGGTTCTTCTGGAGGGAGAAATGGGAGGTAAAGTGATGGAATAAATGAATTAATTAATGAATAAATGGATGGATGGATGAATGAATGGATGAATGATCAAATGAATGAAAGTATAAGGTGCTAAACATCAACTCTAACTCATGTCCTATCTGATCTATTATCTCAGCTATTCGACGCTATCGTTGTCATGGTTGCGATCTTTCTTGAAATTCTGCTCCGGTAAGCTCACATATTCTGTATTCTTCGAAACAATCAAACATTGATAACATATCTTGCTTTCTTATCATGCATATAGAGTCCTACACGCTCAAAATTGGGAGGGACTGGGACTAGTCGTCGTTCTTCGACTGTGGAGAGTCCTGAGACTAGTAACAGGTAATCACGTGATCAATACCTTTATGTAAGGGTTAGATGATGAACGCGAGTGTCCTATGTGATAAAGAGTCTCGAGAATTAGATAGAAGTCTACGAGTGCGCAATCTAATGCGAGAGACTCTATGTCCCATAGGACACGAGCGTTCATTATCTAACTGTCTTAGAATATGATCACACCCACCAAGAAAGTTGTCAAAATTAAATATCACATGACCATAGCAAAACAGCGTTTTACTAGTACTTATAATGCATTGTGAACTTCTATATAGTATTTCACTGGCGAGGTTGCAAAACAATAAAAAACAAAAGGCCTCGCCAGTGGAATACTATATTTAGTATAGACCATTAAAATACAGTCATCTTATTAGCTGATCTGATTACAGGGAGCCCGGCTTTTTGTCGTTTCTTTTCATTTCTCTCTCTCTTTATTTACGCTAATAATACGCTATATTATGTTTGCATCGGGTTTCCTGTGGTATGAGACAGTTCTGACGTATCATTTAACATGTTGATGTAATTAACAGTAACTCGATAGGAGGATAAACTCTTATCTGTAACGCACTCTCTAGTAACAGTCAATAATTAACGGTTACAAGCGAGTGCGTTACAGATAAGAGTTTAATCCTCCTATCGAGTTACTGTTAAATAACATCATTTCGGAACTGTCTCATACCGCAGGAATCCCGATGCAAACATAATATAGCGCATCAATAGCGTAAATAAAAAGAGAGAAAAAAAGAAAAGAAACGACAAAAAGCCGGGCTCCCTGTGATCTGAGTAGGTGTGATTATTTTCTAATGTATATTAGAACTTAAATCCAATGTAATCAGTTATAACTTGTGTGTATGATATGAATAAATGAAAGTCTAGAGTGAAGTTATTTAGCCCGTGAAATTAGATATTAAACTTATACACCTTAGCAGCCTCTAATTCCATTGTTTTCTTTTGTGTCTATTTGACTATTACACCTTGACTATTTAATTTTGTTTCACGGGTTAAAGTGCACCTGACGCCCTTCATGATATTTTGCAAATCTGTTCGACATGAGGTGTATAATAAGTGTACTTAATTTTTCTTGATGTCGACATCTCCTTTCTGAGATATAAGCATTTGAAATCTGAAAATGCAAATGAAGTGACGTCTACCCAGGCCTCATTAAATATACAAAAGTTCTCTGGAAATAATTATAGCAATTTTTTAAAGCTTAATATCTGTATTACTAATATTTACACTACCATTAACATTTTTCCTTTTTTATAAAAACAAGCTTGCTGTCAGCTTTGAAACAAAACTTTGACAAATTCCTGGGATGACGTCACCTCATTTGCATTTTCAGATTTCAAATGTTCATATCTCAGAAAGGAGGGGTCAACATCAAAAAATATTAAGTACACTTATTATACACCTCATGTACAACAGATTTGCAAAATATCATGAAGGGCGTCAGGTGCACTTTAAATGTCTTCAGTCTAAGTCTACATATACTAAATACTTGTTTCTTTATGACGTTTCAGTGATGGTCATCTTCAAAGAGGAGTTCTACGAGCTCATTGAAGACGAGATTGATGGTAAACGCAAGAAACAGGATCAAACTCCAGCAACGGAGCCCTCTGAGACGGAATCACTCCAAACAAAAGACGAGAAATGACCAGTGCGAGAATTAACAAATGGGTTGTGACGAGGGATGTGGGAACAGGGTTCACATAGACGTCCGAATCAGCTGGATTTAGGGATCACAGAAGAGGGGTCGGGATCGTATGAATAAATTTAGGGATCAATACACCGAATCGAAAATATGGCGACCAATTTGAATATAACTAATGTTATTGACTCACTAGCCTCTTATTCATGTAAAAACTCCATTGTATTCCATCATGAGCACGAGGCTAGTCAGTCACGAACAATAGCAGGCCGCCATATTTGAATTCGGTCTATATAGAGCTCTTTAACTTGTTTGTTTGTCCCGTTTCAGATCACGTGATGCTACCCTTGGGAATTGTTTCTTTCACATGTAAATGATATAACACGTTCATCATAAAAGAACAATTCTCAATTCTCACGTGGTCTGAAATGGGCAATTTGTATACGGAGGTAAAGATGTCTATTGCAAGGAATCAGGGATGAAAATACAAGGATCAAACTTTTGTGTATTATCAGGATAAATCACGAGCACCACAACCCTCGTCACGACTTTGGAATAAAACTACATGTACAGTTCTTTAGTGTTCGTTTTGGAGTTGTAATGTACGATAACTAACGGTTAAACTAGTGTGGACTGCGTCGATGTTTCTAAGAAAACAATTGGAGTAAAAATGTACGATAACTAGCGGTTAAACTAGTGTGGACTGCGTCGATGTTTCTAAGAAAACAATTGGAGTAAAAATGTATGATAACTAACGGTTAAACTAGTGTGGACTGCGTCGATGTTTATAAGGAAATAATAGGAGTAAAAATATACGATAACGAACTAGCGGTTGAACTAGTATGAAATCAAACAAAATGGCTATTGTGTAATAGTTCTTATATATTTTGTGACTATTAGAGGGGGCGTAAGGATTTGCAGTTTTTCGGTATCCAATCCTACTTACGTATCCCTTCTATTAGTGTCTATCAAAGACAATTAAAATTGTATTAAATGAGGTGGAGTGGTTTTCATAAACCCGAGAAACACAAATAAACACACGGTGACCCCTAATCAATCTATATAATTGTAAATAGATAAAATAAAAAATTGTGTTGTAGTGATATTTTTTTCGCGTGTCGTCGTGCGCATGATTGATGAAAATCACGTGGGATTCCTGTGTTAATAAAATTCAAAGTTGGGCTTCCTGTGGCACGTTGTTTGGTTGGATGACGAATGGCAAAATTCAAAAACTTTTCTCGGGTATCTTTTCTCGGCAATTCTCTCTACTTGATACATGAGCGATAGGATGCATGAAGTTCGTGAACGAAGACATAATTTGCTTTAAAACTAATATAGAACTGAAATATACTAAAGCTAAGTATGAGTAAATGAACTATTTACCTGTAGCTTGACTCTATTCCTTCTCGTGCATGTTGTATTTTAAATATGGCGGCTTCAATAAATTTAATATATACAGGCCTAGTCTCTCACGGACTTTAAGCTTATTACGTCATACCTTTCGCCCTATGAACAAGGAATAGAGTCAAGCTACAGGTAAGTTATTCATACTTTTTATATGTTCTATATTATTTTTAAAGCAAATTATGTCTTCGTTCACGAACTTCATGTATCCTATCGCTCATGCTTGATAGTTTAGTAAGGGCAAGGACACTCTTACCACAGGAAACTCAGCAATAAAATAAGTTGCTAATCAACACAGGAAACCCAAGCGGCGAGTAATTACACTAGTTAAGCGATTTTGTTCGCGATTTTAAACAATTATTCATTGATTAGGTGTCCCTGTGGTTAACACAATAGAAAACAACAGAATTAAGAGTGTAATGCAGTTGATTCTCTAGTTGGCGACCGCCCTCGGATCAGAAGAAAGTGGTCGCTTACTCTAACCTTAACACAGGAAGCCCAAACAATGCGTAAATTGTAACACGTCCGGACACATGTCAAAAATTATCAACAAATTTCGAAATTACTTTATCTTAAGTCTTTGTTTGGCATATCTTTTCCGCCATGGTATCTCTAAAGATGTTTTAGGTATTGTTATCCAAAAATGAGCAGTCTTATGACAATGAATGTTAGCTAACGCGAGAGGAAAAACAATGAAAAAGTCAAAACTTGAATCCTAAAGGTGGTCACGGACGCATGACAATCTTGGCAAATATCAAGTAACAAAGGATCAGAACTTTAAGAATATTCTGCTTATGCACTTATAGAAATATTAGAAATATTAAAAAAAGCTACTATGTGAAAAATGGTATAATCATCGGCCAGCGCGAAACTAAGGCCTCGTCTACACGAATCCGATCCTGCTGAAACCGCATAGAAATATTTGCGTCCACACGAATCCGCGTATCCGGAGGATTCAAGTAAAAGTATGCGGTTTCGGTGACCGGATTCACTGGATTCGTGTGGACGATAGGCCGATTCGCATCAAAAAGTATATATTTATTTGTGTATTTGTTTATTTACTGATTTATTTATTTATCTATTTATGTATTTATTTATTTATTTATTTATTTATTTATTTATTTATTTATTTATTTATTTATTTATTTATTTATTTATTTATTTATTTATTTATTTATTTATGTCTTTGTTTATTGATTGATTGATTGATTGATTTATTTGTTTATGTATCTGTTTATTTACCTATGTATGTATATTTTATTTAATATGTATTTGTCTATTTACATATTTATTGATGTTTCTAATTTAATTTGTTGTTCACGGCCGTTTTGAGGTGCGATTTTGCGTATATACAACCGGCCATTTTACTTCGATTTTGGAAATTCAAGTCGCTGCGATACCGCAGGTGTTTTGAACATTTTCCCACTGAAAATGTATAGCTGCTTTCCGTCATGGAAATGTAAAGGAGAGGATATTTTAATTGCAGAAAGGAGAAAAAATAATTGTCTCTTTACAAAAGTCGCAGCAAAAATGAACTTTTCGAATTGAAATCGTCCACATGATCAAATGTAGAGATTTAATGTAGAGGTACAAAACCCGCACATAAGAACCACTATTTTTCGAGGTTAGGCGAAAGTGGTTCTTATATAATTGGTATTTAGTGAGAAATTAGGCTAAGGTGGCTCTTTTAAAACTGGTTCTTATTTACAAAGCAAAAACAATTTTCCTTATATAGTGTTTTTTTATGTTATATAAATTGTTATGTAGAAGCATCTGAATGATGAATGTATTCTCATTGAGAGCTAACTGATAATACATTTGTAAAACATTTTTCTTGTAGAGTACAAACACTAAAAGTGTGCAATACTTTGTACTATTTACCACTAAATAGTGTTGGTTAAACAACAGAGAACAAAATAATTTGCATAATTTAGCAGTATTTAGTGGTATTTATGTTGCACACTTTTAGTGTTTGTAGTCTATTGATCATGATTTTAAATTTGGTCATATTCAGATTCAACTTATATTTTTTTTCAAATGACTGAATAAATCTTGGAACCTTTCATATAAGAACCAGTCTAATTTTTTAGGCTCAAAGTGGTTCTTTTTTAACATGTGCTTAAAAAGCAATTTTTTTGGCTAGTGGTTCTTAATCCATTGGTTCTTATATGCGGTTTTTTACTGTAGTGAGTGTGAGTGCCAGCAGAAGAATGACCACTATGTGGATCTGCTGTTGAAAATATTAATATGATATTATTATTACATCGCTATTTTGATTTGACTAAAAATCAACATTTGCGCAAAAAATATAAACGAAAGCCGCAGTAAAATCGCCCGTTGTTCACACGCAAAAATCGCCCCCGTGAACCGAAGTTTACTTTGCTCTGTATCTAGTTGCCTGTAGTAGAAGTACCAGCATTAGTTGTATTTTCAACCGATACTTTAGCACGGAGTCGAGCGAATTGCTTAACGAACAAGTCTTTCACTCTCTTATCAAAGAACAGATAGATATAGGGAACGATGGAAAACGAAGAATACGAGACGGTGAACGTGGTTAAATAGAAACAAGAAATTGACGGTGAATCTGGTATCGCGTTACGTAAGGCACGCGCAATACCAAAGGGGATCCATACGATAGAGTACATAACGGCGAACGCAAGCGCGCTACGCACCATACGTGTCTCCTTTACGACGCTCTGGTCACCGAGGGTGCTTCTTACTGACTCGATATGATTACGTAGTTTAAGGTCAGTATAGAAAAGCCAAGTAAAGCACAGGCAGTTTGAGATTACGATGAAGATAGTGTTGAGTACTATCAATGCAATGTTGGTGTAGAAATTGCGCTCGCTATCGACACTACCCGTTATTTGATATAAACTCTCGCAGACTGTTTTACCGTATTGGATATCTACTATATAACCACACATCGTTAACAAGGTTGACACAAAAACCACAGCTAGTACAGCCAAAGCGGCTAGTACTGCTTCGTTAAAGTTCAGGATTCGTTGTTGGGGGAATTTCGTGATAGCTTCGTAACGTTCATAGCAGAGGAGCGCCAGTGTACCATAGCTAACGCCCAAGCAGAAACAAAGTGTGAAGAGCTTGATGAAACACAGAGTGCTGCATGTATTCAACGATAAAGATATATGTCCCATGTGAACGATATCTACGTAGTGGAGAGGTAGGCTTATTAAACAAGCAAGTAGGTTTATGATAGACATCTGGAGAAGTAGGACTCGGTCGGGCGTCTTACGGCGTTTGATGTCAAAACGGACGAAATGGATGACCAAAGCATTTCCGAAGATCCCAGTAATGATGATAACAAAAGTTAGAACGGAGACAGTCAGTCTACCAGGGCACTGGAGGTCGAATGTCGTGTTGAAAGATTTGTTCATTTTTGATGGGTCGATGTTTCTAAGAAAACAGTTGGAGTAAAATTATTAGATAACTAGCTGTTAAACTAGAGTGGACTACGTCGATGTTTTAAGGAATCAATTGGAGTAAAAATGTACGATAACTAGTAAAAGTTAAACTAGTGTGGACTGCGTCGATGTTTCTAAGAAAACAGTTGGAGTAAAAATGTACGATAACTAGCGGTTAAACTAGTGCGGACTGCGTCGATGTTTCTAAGTAAAAAATCGAGTAAAAATGTACGATAACTAGCGGTTAAACTAGTGTGGACTGCGTCGATGTTTCTAAGCAAACAATTGGAGTAAAAATGTACGATAACTCAGTAGCGGTTAAACTAGTGTGGACTGCATGAGTTAACAGAAAAAAATTGTACAAATAGTTTGCGCACATTAAATTAAATGATACTTACAGTAGCCTGAGATCAAGTAAGTTCTTCAGTACATGAGCGATAGGAATGATCCGATAGATAAGATTTTTATTTCTATTTCTCTGCAGGTGCAAATTGAATTCTCTTTGAATTCGCCCATAATGAAGTTTCAAATGTACTATATATTAATCTTGAATCGTTTACAATATAGTAAAATCGTTCACAATAATGACCTGTAATAACTTTTACCTACTCAAGCAGTTCACTTATGGCTATGAGCGAAAATTAAATAAAGGTTTTAAACGCGCTAAACTAGGAATATTGTTATCATTAGTATTTACACAACACAAATTAAACTGCCATATCTAGTGTTACTGCGTACAATATATTAAACAGATTTAATGTTTTGAACAAAAAAAAAATGTTAGATATTAAAGCGAATTCACATAATGCATTTTAACTTGATAATGAGTAAAATAACATGCTAATGAACATCGCGCTGGGGCATCCGCAATTTATCACAAATAATTTTTTTTTTTTCAATATATCTGATAAGTGAGCAAAACACTCTTTAAGCAGGGTTCGTGCTGATGTCAGTAAAAACAATCTAAGGAGTATTCAAGGAGTTTTCAAGGACCAAAAAGTAATTTTTAAGCACTTTTTGCGACAACTTTGATATAGAAATGATATTCCTG
The DNA here is from genome assembly GCA_949775045.1 of Metridium senile. Taxonomy (NCBI): domain Eukaryota; kingdom Metazoa; phylum Cnidaria; class Anthozoa; order Actiniaria; family Metridiidae; genus Metridium; species Metridium senile. The sequence continues at coordinate 18,469,367 of OX459103.1, forward strand.
TCATTGATAACATCGCACAGAATGTACAAATTTTATCAAAATATATGTACCCTACTTTAGCTAGAATTAAGGAGTTTATGCTGATTTTCTAAAATTCAAGGGCTTTTCAAGTGCCCTTAAAAACATAAATCAAATTTAAGGAGTTTTCAAGGAGTAGCACGAACCCTGTTTAAGATACTCCAGTTCAGATACTATATTTCTTGATATTAGCCAAGACTGTCATGCGTCCGTGACCACCTTTAGGATTCAAGTTTTGGACTTTTTCATTGTTTTTCCGGCTCTCGCGTTAACTAGCATCCATAGTCATTAGACTGCTCAATTTTGGACAATACCTAAAACATCTTTAGAGATACCGTGGAGGAAAAGATATGCCAAACAAAGACTTAAAGATAAAGCAATTGTAAAATTTGTTGATAATTTTTGACATGTGTCCGGACGTGTTAAAGATTACACATGGTTTGAGCTTCTTATGAAAGGGTTTTTGTGGTTGGGCTTCCTGTGTTAAGGTTCTCGTAAGCGACCATCTCCCGTAAGCGACCACTTTCTTCTGGTCCGAAGGTGGTCGCTTACGAGAGAGTCAAATGTGTAATATAAATATGTAAGTAAATCATATATAAAATTTCAGAAAGATATAAACCAATAAGCAAATAAATAAATACTTTTCACACAAATAACAAAAATATGAAATGCAATTAAATAAAAAAATAAGTAAACAAATACATACATAGATAAATCAGTAAATAAACTAATCAATCAATCAATCAATGAATAAATTGAATAAATGAATAAATAAATGAATAATAAACGAATAAATAAATAAATAAATAAACGTTTAAGTATTAAAGTCCAGTTTTAATTTATTATGCACAGCAGATAATAGATACACTAATAATTCCTAAAAAAAAATATAAAAAAATAAACGATTTCTATTTTCTTGTACGTCGGCGAGCAGTAGCTTTCGGTCTTGCTTTGGCGACAGAGGACGAGGGAGTCTGCGCACTAGCTCCGAACGCAAAGCCACCTGGGGTTGAAGGAGCGCCTCCGAATGTCGGCGCAGCTGATCCTGCACTGAAATTGAACCCGCCACTTGGGGCCGGGGAACTGAACGATGGAGCTGAAGAGAGATTAGATAGAATATAAAATATGTAATAAATAAATAGATTATTAAACAGTTAAATTAAACAAATAAATATGTACACATGGAAACAAACAAACACACGGACAAATAAACAAACAAACGCACGAACAATTAAACAAACGCACGAACAAACAAACAAACGAACAGACAAACGAACAAACAAACAAGCAAGCAAACAAACAAACAAACAGACAAACAAACGAACAGACAAACGAACAGTCAAACAAACAAGCAAAACAAACAAACAGACAAACGAGCAAAAAAACGAAACAAGCAAACGAACAAACAAGCAGACAAACAAACAAACGAACAGACAAACGAACAAACAAACAAGCAAACAAACAGACAAACCAACGAACAGACAAACAAACAAACGAACAGACAAACAAACAAACGAACAGACAAACAAACAAGCAAAACAAACAAACAGACAAACGATCAAAAAAAACGAAACAAGCAAACGAACAAACAAGCAGACAAACAAACAAACGAACAGACAAACGAACAAACAAACAAGCAAACAAACAGACAAACCAACGAACAGACAAACAAACAAACGAACAGACAAACAAACAAACGAACAGACAAACAAACAAGCAAAACAAACAAACAGACAAACGATCAAAAAAAACGAAACAAGCAAACGAACGAACAAGCAGACAAACAAACAAACGAACAGACAAACGAACAAACAAACAGACAAACAAACAGACAAACGAACAAACAAACAGACAAACAAACAAGCAAAACAAACAAACAGACAAACGAACAAAACAACGAAACAAGCAAACGAACAAACAAACAAACAAACGAACAGACAAACGAACAAACAAACAAACAGACAAACGATCAAAAAAACGAAACAAGCAAACGAACAAACAAGCAGACAAACAAACAAACGAACAGACAAACGAACAAACAAACAGACAAACGAACAAACAAACAAACAAATAAACAAACAAACAAACCAAAATCAATCAATAAAATAAATAGATTGATTGATGTAAATCACTTACTAGTATTCTGAGTATTTTGTTGTACTCCCCCTAAATAACAAACAAAATCCTGTATAAGTAACCGTTTATGACCACTACACAGTACCACGTGATTTTGATTCCGAGCGCGCAAAGGATTGTTCGTCAAAACGAATAGTTCCAAAATGGCGCCTCGAGACAAAAACAATTTCGGTTACTTTTAGGCATTTGCGTTTTGTTTTAATTCTTTTTTATCCCTGATAGAGCAGCAGTGAACTTTTATTGTCCAAATAACCCAGAACGTTTTAACGTAAATCTATTTTAAGGATGTATTTATCGAGGGTTAACACGGGAACTAACTCTCTCGAACGACGTCATCTTGGAACTGTTGGCGATGCGACAGAAATGATTCTGATTGGCTTATACTTACCAAAAGTGCGCGCCCGACACAGCAGACGAACACGTTGAATGTTAGCCGGTCCTTTGCATTGAAGCGAGACGAACATTGAGCTTGTAATGATAGAGACACGTGAATAATTGTCCCGCAAGGTGTTAAAACGTCTCTATCATTGCAAGCTCAACGTTCGTGTCACTTCGATACTAAGGCCCAGCTACCTTTTAAGATGGCGCAGGAAAGTGTGAGGGGAATATCACATATCACAGTATTTCAGTAATTTATTGAGTTTCTATTTGTCTATTTGTTAATGTTAATAAAAACTGGCGTATACACCGTATCGAAATATGGCAGCCAATGTGAATAACAATTCTTCTTGACTGCCCAGCCTCGCATACATGTGAAAACTCTATTGTTTTCCAAAATGAGCACGAGGATACACAGTAAAGAACAATAAGAGTACGCCATATTTCGATTCGGTCTATGTGTGTGCATGTCAGGCTAAGTTTACACGTGACCGGACGAATTTTTGACCGGTCAAAAAATCGTCCTGGACATGCTGTTCACACGGAACCGAACAATATTTTCGTCCTGTTCAGACGAGTATTTGACCGGTTAGGCGTCCAAATTATTTTTTGACCGGTAAAAAATTTGTCCGGTACCGTGTAAACGTAGCCTCAGTTCTCAAATTAGTACTTACCAAATTGAAAGCCTCCAGGGGCCGGAGAGTTGCCAAAAGCAGGTTTAGTAGAAGACGAGGCACCGAAGTTGAAACCACCAGCACTGTTACTGGCAGGTTGGGTGTTACTGCTGTTTGCGAAGTTAAAACCACCGGCTGCCGACTGGGATGAACCTTTATTGATCATTAAAATAGTTATTAGTTTTAGTAGTATAAATTGTTATAAGCGTTTCAGTATGGGATAAAATAATATAATGACGATAATGATGATGATCATGGGAATGATGATGAAGATGGAGATGATGGTGATTAGGTTGGTGATAGTGATTAAGATGCTGATGATGATTGACGACGATGAAGATGATGATGGTGATGAAGATCATGAAGATCATGAAGATGATGATGGTAATGATGAAGATGATGATAATGTAGATGGTGATAATGATGAAGAAGATGATGATGATCGTGATGGTGATGGCGAAGGTGATGATGATGATGGTGATAATGATGAAGATGGAGATGATGGTGAAGATACTGGTAGTGATTAAGATGCTGGTGATGATTGACGACGATGCATGTAGATGACGATGACAATGAAGATGTTGATGATAAAGTTGATGATGATGATGGTGACGAAGATGCAGGTAACAATTGAGAAATGATGATGATTATTATTTTAATGATGATGATGAAGATGATGAAGTTGATTATGGTGATGATGTTGATAATGATTATTATAATAACAATGAAGATACGATGTTACGTTTGTGATAATAATGATACTGCTAACGAAGCTACTATTACATATTACGATAATTATGATAATAATAATAATAATTACATACCTGGTGCAAAGTTAAATCCTCCTCCAGCAGTATTACCGGTACCACTAGTAGAATTCGACCCAGTGCCACTAAACGCAAATCCACCGGCAGAATTACTACTACCTCCTCCAAAGTTGAACCCACCCCCCATACTCGACGACCCTGGGGTCGAAGCACCTCCAGCGAAATTGAATCCGCCTGCACTGCTAGTAGAAGGCGGAGCGGACGGCTTGCTGGCAAAGTTAAAACCTCCAGAGCTTTGAGCTGGAGCTTGGGAACCGAACGGAGTCTGCGTTGCTGGAGAACTAAAGCCACCGCTTATTGAAGTTGGCTTACCAAATGCGTTTTGAGTTATACCAGATCCAAACGCCGGCTTAGTTGCAGGGCCAAAGGAGCTTTGAGTCAAAGGATTTCCTCCAGCACCCCCAAAAATGTTTGGAGCAGTATTTGAAGAAGGAGCTCCAAATGTTTTCTGGGGAGCTGACCCTCCAAATGTACTCTGGGTAGTCGATGCGCCAAATGCATTCTTGGTAGTTGATGCGCCGAAAGCATTCTGGGTAGTTGTTGCACCAAAAGCATTCTGGGTAGTAGCAGCGCTAAAAGTATTCTGGGTAGTTGACGTTCCAAAAGCACTTTGGGTGTTTGCTTTTCCAAATGCATTTTGGGTAGAAGGTGCCCCAAAGGTTTTCTGGGTTGTTGAAGCTCTGGGTGCATTCTGGGTAGGCTTTGCTCCAAATGCATTCGGTGTGCTAGCACCAAAGGTATTCTGGGTACTACCTGCTCCAAAAGAAGTCTGGGCAGTGCCGGCTCCAAAGGGACTCTGGGTAGACGAGGCGCCAAAAGAACTCTGGGTAATTGTTGATCCTCCTGCTTTCGCTGCGCCAAACAGACTTTGTGAAGGGGTTGAAGTTGAAGGTTGTTGTGAAGCTGGGTTCATAAACGAAAATCCCGGCGTTTGGGTGGTCGATTTCTGTACATGTGTGACCTGTCCAAATGCACCAGCAGCTAACCCTACTTGGGAACCAGTAATGGGCGTGGTGGCGGTCTTAGCAGCACTTTGAATTGATGGCAGAGTATTGTTACTAAAGCCAGTCGATGAACCGAAGATACTAGTGGTTGGTGCAAAAGTCGTCGCATTCTCAGTGGTTTGTTTAGCTTGGTTGGTTGGTATGATACCGAATGTAAATCCACTAGTAGATTGTGTTGACCCTCCATTGGTTGTTAACACAGGCGAGGGACTTGCGGTATTTTTACTAAGACCTGCAAAGAGTGATGTCCCAGAAGCGTTGTCAACACCGGGCAGTTCAGAAGTCTTGGAACTTGAACCGAACGTTGTAGAGCTTCCTTGGAGTTGGGTAGTTTTGATTGACCTGGCAGCAATCGGACTAGACCACATGGTAGCTGTACCAGTCGAACCTGCTTGGGTTTGTCCAGCAGTAAGGGGGATCGTTCCTGCTTGGGTTTGTCCACCAGCAAGGGGGTTCGTTCCTGCTTGGGTTTGTCCAGCCGTAAGGGGGTTCAAACCTGCTTGGGATGCTCCAGCCGTAAGGGGGTTCGATCCTGTAAGGAGTGGGTTACCGCCTCCAAGTTGGCTCAATCCTTGGGTATTTGTAGTCGACACTAGAGCAGTTGACGCTAGTGTAGCACCTGTACTTATGAAACCTAAATTACTTTGACTGGATGAGCTCGATGACGGCGTTTGAAGAACTTGGGAAGATAATGCAGAGTTTATCAATGTAGAATTGACAGATGAAGTTATAGGGGTGCTTTTATGAGGAGTTCCAAAGGTTATTCCAGTAGTATTCGTAGAAGTGCTATTATTGTCTGATTTTGTCGATGTCAGATTGATTTTCAGAGGTATTGAAGTCGTAGATGCGCTAGAGGTATTGGTGTTGAGTAACGATTCCGAATAGGTTGGCGGTGGATTCGGTTGTTGATTGGTGGATGGGAGTGTAGATGAACTTGTCGCTACGAAAATACGAAATATAAAGATATAATTAAATTACTCAACAAAAAGCTCTTATTATCATATAACCGTATTTCCTCGCTAGTGCGCCCCTAATAAAAATCAAGCAAACAAGTCACGTGATGGGGGCCGTACGTCTTCTGTACGGACCTGCTTGCGAAAAAAAAATATATATAAGGGTCATATGATAAAATGCTTATTGGTTGAGTTAGGTCGGGCTGGACGGGAAAATGTTTGGCTCTTGGTCATTTTTACGGACCTCTCTGCGCTCGTTCCGTACGGAATAACCTTGAGCCAAATATTTTCCCGGACGGCCCTCCCACTCAGTCAATAAGTATATATTTTATGGATGCATGCTACGAAAACAAGAAATATGAACAAATAAATAAATCCCTTAACAAAAAATTGCAGTTATTATGGATTGTATGCATTTTATTGACCCGATAGCCTCACTTGCATGACAAACGAATGCCTCATGGGCATGCATTAACAGACTCAACTAGCGTCAAAATCTGCGTCGGAGATTTCGCGTTAAAGTAATTGATTGATTTGCAGTCTATTTTACTCCGACGAAGGGCTAAAGCTCGAAACGTCAATTTTTAAGGTGTTACAAATTCATTATATTACCCATCGTTTATATCAAACACCGACGCAGCCTATACTAGTTTACTCGCTAGTTTCCATTTAAGTAAAGTTAAGTCAACATTTTTTATGGTGTTACAAATTTCATTCTATTACCTATCGTTTATATCAAACACCGACGCAGCCTATACTAGTTTACACGCTAGTTTCCATTTAAGTAAAGTTAAGTCAACATTTTTTATGGTGTTACAAATTTCATTCTATTACCTATCGTTTATATCAAACACCGACGCAGCCTATACTAGTTTACTCGCTAGTTTCCATTTAAGTTAAGTAAAATTAAGTCAACATTTTTTATGGTGTTACAAATTTCATTCTATTACCTATCGTTTATATCAAACACCGACGCAGCATATACTAGTTTACTTGCTAGTTTCCATTTAAGTAAAGTTAAGTTAACATTTTTTATGGTGTTACAAATTTCATTCTATTACCTATCGTTTATATCAAACACCGACGCAGCCTATACTAGTTTACTCGCTAGTTTCCATACATATTTAAAAAGGCCCAGGCAAATGGCTTCAACATTTGCTTCGCGATCTAAAAGTCATAACTTTGTTTAGTTTTCTTTTCAAATAAAACAAACCTTACCTTGCGTAGCTGAAGATGTCGAAAGTAACGATGTTGTTTGTGTGTTTGAAGAAGAAGAAGGTTTACTGAGCAAGGAAAGTACTCCTACAAATAAAATCCTTTAGTTAGAAAAGAACTGAGAGCGGGTTTCCGTTGCAAGAGCTGCAGCATTCGACGTAACAATGCATTCAAAATTGACATTCTTCCGCGAGCTTTCTGCGCGCGAGGAAGGTGTGATTTTATTAATCGTATTTTGAGCGCGCGCGAGGAAAATGAAATTTTAGTGATCGCATTCTGAGCGCGCTCTAAAAAGGTTTTAAAAACATTTTATCGGTAAAAGGCCATGAGCATATGATTATAAATCGTTTTGCTCATGAGTTTATCTTGCGACTGGTCAACTAACTGATGGAGAAATAACCAATGGACCTCTTTACCTTCCTTGTTTGTTGTCCCATTTCAGAGCACGTGATGTTACCCTTGGGAATTGTTTCTTTCACATGTAAATGATATAACACGTTCATCATAAAAGAACAATTCTCAAGGGGAATTTGTATTAGGAGGTAAAGAGGTCTATTATTACAGCGCGACGCGCAAAAGTAATCTATTTCATAACACTCTCCTTCATGTTCAGTTGAAATAAGGAATGGGTAAAAATATTGAATCAGCGGCCAAAGGCAAACTATAGCAATTTGCCTTTGGTGGCGGGTCCATACGACCACGCGAGACATGTCGGGGTGGGAGGGTGGGTCGTTTTCTAGTGGGTCCGCCGCGCTGATCAATCAACTGAACGAGCAGAGAGTGTTCTCTCGCATTTATAATGCCCCCCTACATTCCTCACGGGCCTATTCTATCCGTATTTCATCGTGTATAAACAATAATTCTATTATTTCATCTTCGCATCTCATTAGAGTATTAAGAATAGTAATCTATTTCATAACACTCTCCTTCATGTTCAGTTGAAATAAGGAATGGGTAAAAATATTGAATCACGCTACCTAGGTCTATCTATGCATCATTTATAATTATACCACATTTCACACTAATATCATCTCACACCAGAATACCCCCAATCCTCATATCCCCTATCCTTTAATTTTATACCCAAAGCTATAACTCTCCTGGGCTGTCTCATTTTTTCCTTTTATTCGTGGTTTCCATTGGGAAAGCGCTCACAAAACGTTTCAGTTCATTAATGTCTTGCCATGGTTGGATAGTATTTACAGTTCCACTTGACGCTAGCTTGCCCGACGCACCCGATGGGTTTAACACCTTAGCTAACTGTAAATAATACAATGCAGTATGGCAACGATTCCACCCCACATGATTTCAGACAGGTCTGCACCTGTCACTGAGGGCTAAGGTGATGACGCATCCAGATCTAAAGCCATGTAGTGTTTCACCTTCATTTATACCCATCTCATCGAGGTATCCCTTTAATCGGGCTTCAGCTGTTGATGATGTCAACGGAGCGTCTACAATGCCCTGCGCTGACGTCGTTGGCCGGAACAGATAGTCCCGGGCAAGATCAACGCGCATTTGCCTGGCAATATCTATTTATTGTTCAATAGCCCTTATAGGGCAGATAGCAGTTTGGTTTTTTTTTTTCTAATTCCGAAAACATTATGATCTCCGTCTCGTAATGTTTTACCCCAGATGTGGTTGAATAGTAACCCATCATCGTTTGGGAAGCGTAAAATTTCCGGGACTTTCACTCGACCCAGATCCCCTGGTCGGTCCCCACTAAAGAAAGCTGTCTTGAAGTAAGCCTGATCACGTGCAATTATAAATCGCTCTATGGGTTTATTCACCTTCTCCAATTTACGTTGTAAATGCAGTGACAATTGCGTAAGCTTGTCGACAAAGAAAGGCGTTGCTTGCTTAGGTGTAACTCTAGCCTGGAGCTGTTCCGCTGTAACTAAACGAAGATAGTCTTTGACGCATTTATCCGCTGCCGGATTTCCTAGCCCTAATCTCTTATCCCATTCTCCATCTCGACCCATCGTATGGAAAATTGCTCTTAGTTTGCCGATATATGAATCCACCGTCTTATAAGATAGGCGCATTGGGCAACCACAAGGGTGTTTTCCTTTATCTCCTATAAATTGACAACTATTTATGTGTACTTGCGTTCTACCATTGCGGTCCTTTTAGATTAAGAAACGGCATATGTCCCGCGGGGTTAAAGTAGCAAGGGTTACGTTTCCCTGCAAAGCCGCTACAAACTCTTCAAGTTCTTTTTGCAATGAATCCTTTAATTTGTTTTGCATAACTGGTTGCGCGATCGTAATTCAAAAGTTGCTGTAGCCGCTCATCGATGACATCCAAATCTATATCTACGTGATCCACCCTTTGCCAAGATATCACCTTTCTCTTATATCCACAGCGCTGACAAAAACGAAAGTCTACGTCATTTGCGTGGCCACATTTTGGGCATCGTACTGAAAGGATGAACAATTTTGCCACCATGGGAAGGTCCTACAATACAACGTATTATATAACAGTTATTTTCTTTATTCTTATGTTGTTACATACTAGTTATTTATCATAAATATGCAATAATATGCAATAATATTGTTGTTATCTTCGTTATTCTCTGATTACCCATCGATTGTCCTACACTGTCTATATACATATATACCCAATCGGGTTCTGCAGTCATAATGGTTTAAAAGCAAACGCCCAAAGATCGCCTGGTAGGGATTTATGCGGGAACCAACCGTTCTTGGAGGGAGCGAGAATAGCTTTCTCATCACCTTTTGCGGCCAGCTTATGTTTCTTAGTTGATTTGCACCATAATAAGGGCCACCAAAACTTCCTGGGATAAACATCCAAAACTACCACTGTGCAACTTAGTGCATATTCCTGAAGGAGAGACAACACTGGCCCGACAAGTGCCAGAGGCGGAAACACATAAGGTCGTTTCAAGATACTACCACGCTGGGCTAGATCTTGAGCAAAGACATTAACGCCAGCCGAACCTGGAGACGGCCAAGGAGTAAAATGGGGGAAGTCGTGGCCGGATCTGTTCTTCATCACATTGGAATCCAATGACATCAAATCACATGTATGTCCCTCTTTCTCCCCAAAGATGTTCTCCACATATCGCCACGTGTTATATGCTAGCCGACTGTCAAGCATAGAAATTCGGAAATTCGAGATGGGAGGTCGGCTGGGTTAGCACTGCTTGGGATGTAAAGCAGCTGGAGTAACACGTTCAACCTCACGGTGGTGTGGAAAAGCTTCTTGAGAGCTGTGTTTAAGGGTGCACTCCTGCCTCCTTGGTTGTTCAATGCGTTTATTACAACCTGACTGTCCACCATCGCATCTACTCTGGCATTTCGTAAAACATCTCCACATGAACATAACAGCTTATCAAGTGCTATGGCCTCCTTAACGCAATATCCCACCCTTTTTCTTCTGCAGACCAATAATCTGATATCTCTTTCTGTACAGGAGACAAGACGCAAGACGCTGAAGAGTTTTGACGTTCACGGTATGTGCTGTAAGGACGGTTTTAACCAGTGATATAAATTTACATCGTTTTTTTCAGGTATCAAGCGAAAACATTGTTTCTGAGAGTCAACCAAAAAACCGAGGTACGGTACTTTTCTTTGAGGTGTTATAGTATTAACTTCGCAAGACCCAGGAAATAACCAAGCTGTATTAGGTGAAAAGCCACCAAGAATAAGGCCGACTCGGCTGCAGACCGCATACGATCCTCATGATTCGTCATGGTAGCATATACCCCTGTATCAAATGGAACTTGTTATTGTCCATTATGCCTGTCATCAATATAAAGTGAGCAAGGGACACCAATTGATGAAAATAATGGCCATCAATCCAGTCGTATTATATATGTACGGGGAGATTTTCCACCCAAATGGGATAGTATTATAGGAGAAATACCATCCCCCCCACTGCATACCAAAGAAAGTACGGCTGTCGTTGGTCAGCATTATATGATCGTATCCGGATTTGTCGTCCAACACCGTCTGAAACGAATCCTTGCCCACGTAGCGAGTTACGTCGGTTAGTTTGTCCAACGTAAATGGCTTGTCTTGCATCCATAGATTAACATATCTCGCGTCTAAGCAGAGACGTGGTTTTGACGGTTCGACTGTCAGTGGGAGGACAATATGTGGCGCTTCTACCTCTTCTACCTTCCCAAGTAAAGATATTGCTCCTGTTTTCATCCGGTCAAGAAGCGTAGACTGTATGTATTCTGTAAATGGCTTACACGATGCGTTATTCTTGAATATCCTTGTTGGCGGGCGATCAGAATCATAATCTATACCCTTAAAAGTACCTTTAAATCGTCGGAAGAACGACCAGATAGATACCTTGTTTCTGATCCATCCAAGGACTTCATCCTGGCTCGCTCCAGGACATTTTTGTGCTAACGCCTCCCATTGTGTTGCATGAGCCTGTAACTCTCCCGCTTTAAAGCATTTTGGGTCCCGGAAGCATAAACTTGTTACTCTACCACCAGTTTCTCCCTTTTGTACTAATAGGACCCTCCTATGTATCCCATCATTTGCTGTCATTTCATCTGCGACTGTAACGGGATTTCCCCGATAATCCACCCAACTTGTCACATTCTTTTCTTGTTCTCCTCCCATTAGACATCTATCAAATTGGACATTTTTTTTCCCATTGGGGAAATTGCGCACCATAGGATAAGGAAAAGGCATTTAGAGTGGCGAAGAGGAAAATCCCGCACAGTCAGCAGCGAAATGACAGCATTGACCCAGTTAAACCGGGGGGGTTATTTTAGATACCCTTTTTCAATACTGCTAAAACTCTGTGACTGTCACCAATAAAACACTCATATATATATATTTTTTTTTTTTTTTTTTTTTTTTTACTGCTTTATTGTTATATTAGATCAAGTATAATGTATCATAATCGACTACAAATCCTTTTTACAAACAAATGAAGGTACTTATGAGTCCCGTACCATCCGCTGCATAACTACATGTCATAAATCCTTTAGTATTACAATTTATAAATGTATGCAACAAATTTTCATTACACTTCAGTTGTCAGTATGTATAAATATCCCCGTACATCTAATTAAACCAGCATATACGCTACATTACACTATGTAACTCTGCCCACTAATTATTCAAGTCAAACTGTATTACACCCGTACTACCCCTAGAATATGCTTATGTTTTTTCCTTCATCATATTCCTTACACATGACAACGAACACATAGAAAATACTTCACTTTACTATACTCAGTGATAGTCATCCAACGATTCACAATTTAATCTGCTTCCCTAATGCGTGGGAATATTTCAATTCTGTGTACCATGTAATCGTAGTCATTCAAAAAACACACACCGAAGCAATCATTCTACACTTGTCTCCTCCCTGTACACGGGAAAACTTAATTTTTTTTTTTTTTTTTTTTTTTATGTACTATTATAGTCATCCAACGAACACTCGCCGAAGCAATCATTCTACACTTGTCTCCTCCCTGTACACGGGAAAATCATTACTTTTATGTACTATTATAGTCATCGAACGAACACTCGCCGAAGGAATCATTCTACAATAGTCTGCCTCCCTGTACACGGGAAAATCATTACTTTTATGTACTATTATAGTCATCGAACGAACACTCGCCGAAGGAATCATTCTACAATAGTCTGCCTCCCTGTTCACGGGAAAATCTTTCACTTTTATGTACTATTATAGTCATCCAACGAACACTCGCCGAAGGAATCATTCTACAATAGTCTGCCTCCCTGTACGCGGGAAAATCATTACTTTTATGTACTATTATAGTCATCCAACGAACACTCGCCGAAGGAATCATTCTACAATAGTCTGCCTCCCTGTTCACGGGAAAATCATTCACTTTTATGTACTATTATAGTCATCGAACGAACACTCGCCGAAGGAATCATTCTACAATAGTCTGCCTCCCTGTACGCGGGAAAATCATTACTTTTATGTACTATTATAGTCATCGAACGAACACTCACCGAAGGAATCATTCTACAATAGTCTGCCTCCCTGTTCACGGGAAAATCATTCACTTTTATGTACTATTATAAACTCATCATATACGCTATAGAAAACCCAGACTATAAGATAAGCTAAACTCTAGTTAAAAATAAATTACTATCTTAAGCGTTACCCACGTGCACGACGCTTGTTGAAGGCACTCAAGCTTATCAGGAATATGCAAAAACATTTTAGTTAAGAATAATCTTTGTTATCTGAATAGTCCGTTGATTTAGAAATAACGCTTCATGTACAAGTTTGCAATAAAAGTACTCGATTCAGTCCATAATAAACTAGGATATATACATCAATGAGTCAACTTGTACCGTAAAACTTGGGTTTTAAATGTAATATATTTACTTGAGTCGCTGCTGGCTGAGCTTGGGCGGCTGCTTCGATGGCCGGCGCATGTTCTGCTTGCTGTATCGGAGCTGGTGGTTCTTGTCCTTCGCCTACTACTGGCGCTGCGGGAGCTTGTATTTCTCCAGCTTCGTCGTCTGACATTTCTCGCGTGGTCGTTCTTGAACACAGTACTAAGAGTTTTCTAGTGGGTCCGCCGCGCTGATCAATCAACTGAACGAGCAGAGAGTGTTCTCTCGCATTTATAATGCCCCCCTACATTCCTCACGGGCCTATTCTATCCGTATTTCATCGTGTATAAACAATAATTCTATTATTTCATCTTCGCATCTCATTAGAGTATTAAGAATAGTATGACCAATTACGTACAAATCTCTACATTTTTCATTGAGCATAACTTCTTTGGTATTTTAGCCAGAGCATCAAAACCTTCCAAACATGCCTATTTCAGGTAGTTCTTTCATATGGCAGTGCTAAAATATTAAAATATCTGTTAACTTGAAAAATCATTTTCCGGTGCATATTATGGTATTTATGAAAGTGGTCTATGTGGTCATACTTTTGCGCGTCTTGCTGTAATTAATTGTAAATGGATTAATGGTTTCAATAACAATATCTATATTTTACCTTTAGTAGTGGTTGATGAAGTAATAGAGGTTGAACGGGGAGGGCTGGTAGCTAGGCAAGTAACTACATTGATAGCTATAGAAGGTGAAGTGGTGCCTATAAGACATATATAGAAACAACAAATAAATAGAAAAACAGGCAGACTGACAAACGAACAGACAGACAGACAAACAAACAAATAAACAAAAAGACAAACAAACAAATAAGCAGACGAACGAACAAACAACAAAACCGCAGACAGACAAACAAAAAGACGAACAAACAAAAAAAAACAGACAAACAAACAGACAAGCAGACAAGCAAACAAATAAACAAACAGACAAACAAACAAGTAAGCAGACGAACAAACAAACAAAAAACCGCAGACAGACAAACAAACAGACGAACAAAAAAACAACAAAAAAAACAGACAAACAAACAGACAAGCAGACAAACAAACAGACAAACAAATATGCAAACAGACAAACAAACAAACAGACGAACGAACAAAGAACCAAAAAAAACAGACAAACAGACAAACAAACAGACAAACAAACAGAAAAACAAATATGCAAACAAACAGAAAAACAAACAAACAAACAAACAGACAAACAAAAGCAAATAAGAGCGACAAAGACTCACCTTCACTGTTAGTACTTTTATTTTCGTCCTCTTCTTCATCCGATGCGTCAAGGAAAGATTGGATCCGTTTCCATGCAAACTTACGGTCTTGCTCGATATCTTGTTTTGTGATCTTATGGGAAGATGATGGCTGACGTTTATGCTAGATGAGAAACAGCGAATTTAAATAACAATGGTAGTATTCGATGCTCTATGAAGTATTATAAAATTCATGAAAAATTCATGAGAATTTTACAAAAAGAAATCACGTCCTTGACGAGTACTGTAAACATCTTTTGTTTGGGCGCGGTGAGTGCGGAGAGACGGGACATCCAGTTTAACGTCCTTATCCGAATAGACTCGAAGTTCTAACCATTTACAGATATCATTACAAAGGCAGCAACTTCTTCTCAATTATTTTTAAGACCCTTGAGTATTGGTCCGGCCAGGATACGATTCCCGCACAATAGACCAGTGCTCAACCTACTAAGCCAACCGGGCAGCCGTACTGCTGCTGCTGATGAGAATGATGATAGGGAAAAAGATGATAACGATGATGTTGTTGATGATAATCGGATGATAATGATTATGATGATTGATGACCATGATGATAATAATAATAATGATCATGATAATAACCACGATAACGATGACGATGACAATGATGATGATGATGGTGGTGGTGTGAGTATATTATTCATCCTACCAAGTCCGGTGAGTCCACCGATGCACAGTACACTGGTACCGGTCTTCTCTTGGCCTCACTGTTCTTGGACGGGAACCGAACGACTGAGAACCTCTTCTTTGGAGTCTGAAATAAGAGACATCATTGAACCGAATTAATTATGACAGGTTTTATGCCCGTAATATATTGATATCTGACTTGTTTTTCAACTGAATTCAAACTCATAATAACAAAATGGGAGGATTTTGTGCGCTTGTCAATGTATTACAATCAGTTCATCCTTGCATGGGAACCCAGGGGTAATCTTCTGTCACCCGTTTCTCGCTCCCAGAATAAATACCCCTGGGAACGTAGTATTGGTCAGGATTTTGAGGGTCGCCATTTAGAATTTTGACTTCCGGAACAAGCTCCGACAAACTACGTTCCCAGGGGTATTTTTTTCTGGGAGCGAGAAACGAGTGACAGAAGATTACCCCTGGGTTCCGGCCGAGGATGCAATCAACTTTGTTGATAACGAGTCGGATTTCGCTACATTACCAGCACAACTGAACCAGAATTCATTTCGGTCTTGGCTTGATGCTTGTCAATCGAGCCATAACAACGATTTTTTTAAATTTTGGTCAAATGATAAACTTACATTTGATTTTCCATTGCTAACTGTACTATCAGATGAATCAGAGCATCTCGCAGGGCTACGGGTTACCTCCAATGAATGAGATACCTTCATCGCCATCATTTGTTTCTTAGACAATCTACCTCTACCAGGCGTACCTCCAGACACTCCGCCATCTCCTGTAATAATAATAATAATAATAATAATAATAATAATAATAATAATAATAATAATAATAATAATAACAATAATGATGATGATGATGATGATGATGATGATGATGATGATGATGATGATGATGATGATGATGATGATTAAAAAAAAAAAAAGGAAAGTACCTGTAGGTGTGCGGGTAGATGCTGTTGACCTACTCCTGTCAGGTGTGTCATCTGACGTCTTTGATATTTTTCTGATGCCGGTGGGTGTACGATTAGGAGTGTCTGTGTGGGTACTATTGATGGAGCTGTCTGTCTCTTGGATGGGTCGTTTATTGGATGGTTTAACTGTAATCAAGATAATAACAATCAATGGGGAAATACAGTAAAACCCCGTTAATCCGGCCACCGAAGGGACAACCCAAAGTGGCCGTATTAACGGGGTGGCCGTATTAAGGGGGTAAACTTTATACAAAATGTATGGGCATGCATTTCGAAGGGACCTAAAAAACTGGCCGCAAAACGGGGTGACCGTATTAAGTGGGTGGCCGTAAGGCGAGGTTCCACTGTACATGGATAAATATATGGATACAGATATGGATGTTAGGGTTTAATTAGCTTGAGATATATTACTTATTAAGTTGATATAGTTTTATAGTATTATTCTTCCTTATTTGTTCTCTTTTTTGCTGTTGTGTTTGTGTCCGTATTTATACATTTGTAAAAGTTTATCTCAATACATCATATAAACTATACATTTAAGGTTACTGTGAACCTTCGCGGGTACCTTTCGTTAAAAATTTATTTTCGCGTCGCGTTAAATAATATTTTATGACATTATACATCATTTTAAAGCTTAATAAACAAAGAATACGTCTATGCAGTTTTTTTCTGTAAAAAATTAATTTGTAGTGCGTGAGAAAAACTCTAAGTGAAATCGGGTGTCTTTGTTTAAAAGGATAACCTGGAAAAACTTTCTGTCTTTTGCTGAATTTTAATGCATAATGTTTGTCAGCATATACTGATCTCTGAGACCGTGTGAGCGTTTCTCAATATTTTACTTTGTTTAGAAGTTATTTAGAGCTAAGTAACGAAACGTAAATATTCAATGTTTAGTTAATATTCGACTTCATAAATAAAAAACCACGCTATCAATCAATAAACGCTCACACGGTTTTAATTTTGATGAGTTAAGTAGTGTTTGCGCTAATTTCGAAGATTTTCGGACCGTAATTTTTTGCAGGTTATCCTTTTAAAGTTGACTAGTATGCGCAAAATTAAAAGCTAGAAATCGAGCTTTGAAAGTTTTGTAAACATTGACACCCACTTCATCTATCTGTCAGCGAGGTCACTTAAAGGTCACAAATCAACCAATAGAGAGCGTGGTTTCCTGTTTTGTTTTGGTAATACTCTGCGGGACGTTTTTATAAATCAGATAACAAACACTCATAAAATACTTTTTAGAGCACAAAGCGGTAAACATGGCGAACAAAAATAAGATTAAATCAAATAGTAAAGCAAGTAAATCAAGAAACATCTAAAATTATGAAGAAATTTAGAAAAGTAACGCAACATGATATCTCATAAACGAACCAAGCAATAATAGGATTATAGGATTATAATGTCACTTTTCAAGTAAATTTGTTTTCCATAAAAACCAATTTATTTTAATATCTCTGGAAGTATGTAACATTATGATTTTTTTGTTTCAATAATCAAAAGTTTATGTTATAAATGTTATAATCTTTAAATAAAAAAAAATCAGCCAAATTTTTGGCTTAAAGGTTCACAGTAACCTTAATTTAAATGAAATCATTTTATCTATTTATGTACTATTTATATTTTCATGTTTATATTTTCTATATTTATAGTTCAATATATTTATATAATTGTCATACGTTTTTTAAATGAGCCTCGGGCTCGGATGTAAGGGCGACCTTATCCCACGTTATGACTTGATTGATTGATTGATTGATTGATTGATTGATTGATTGGTTGGTTGGTTGATTGATTGATTGATTGATTGATTGATTGATTGGTTGGTTGGTTGATTGATTGATTGATTGATTGATTGATTGATTGATTGATTGGTTGGTTGGTTGGTTGGTTGGTTGATTGATTGATTGATTGATTGATTGATTGATTGATTGATTGGTTGGTTGGATTGATTGGTTGATTGATTGATAGATTGATTGATTGATTGATTGATTGATTGATTGATACATATATGATTGAATGAATGAATTAATCACGAATGGGTAAAGAAGTGAATGGATGAATCAAAGGATGAATGAATGAATGGTTTGTCGTGCCTGAAATCGAATAGTTATATTTTGTCAAAATACTACCCTCTTCGACACCGCGTAATGATACTGTAATGATACAGTGTAAATTTGAATACAAAAAAGCCGCATGAGATCTACAAATTTTCGAAATTTTAGACTGCAAAATTAGGCCGATGGCTCAGAAAACCGGGCGGGCCATTTCAAATTTTTGGAGTGCCCCATAGATAAACTGGCCCGTCTAAATTTGTCGTGTAAAAGCGATTTTGACGGGCCACAATCGATCGGCCCGCGCACCTAAAGTTTGGAGTGCCGGGCCAAAAGTGATGTCGTGTAAATGGAGTTTATAGCTTGTTGAGTTGTTTAATTGTTAATAAAATAGTCAGTTGGCGGTAGTCGGCTAGACAATAAGCTCCCAGTGGTGTGTGAGAAACCAATTTGTATTTTAATATGAATCCTGGCTGCAAATTCAGCATTTTTACAATGGATGTTGTCCAAGTTAAATAGAATGTTTTCATGAAACGCATTTATAGAAAGTTAACGCAGTAGACAACTCTCTCGGTAGACGCCATTTTGGAACTATTGGCGATGCGACAAAAATGCTTCTGATTGGCTTATACTAACCGGAAATGCGTGCCTAAAATAACCTTGACGTCATGGTTTCCATTATTAATACACATACTTATTTGCTAAAAATTAACCGTTTGTTTTTAAAAGCATTAGCGAAAACAAATGTCATTACATCTTTCACACTGTCCGACCGGCTAGGTGGATCAACATCGCAAAACATGAATCCTGTGTTCTTAGTTCTCTCAATGACCTTGCTACAAGTGGTAGCTTCAGAATCATCACCACGAATCAAAACCGAAGACAATACTTTTCAGATAGCAAACTTTAAAATCCACAAAGACCACAAACTAAGCTCTGGAGCTGCACTGAAAAACATCAGTGTGAAAGGTATTCTAGATTGTATGATGGAATGCACTGCCAACGCACTGTGTATTTCTACTAACGTGAACACAACAAGAAATGACCAAGGCCTGTTTGATTGTATGCTCTTGGATATGGACAAGTATGGCAATAACACCAACTTGACCGCAGAAAAGGGAGTCGACCATTATACTTTGCCGGTGAGTGAAAACAAATGAAGTTGTTTAAGGCCCTGACAAATGGTTTCAACATTTGCTTCAACATCCTTTCAATGCTGTTGAATGGCAATGTTGAAACTCTTTTAAACTGTTTCAACATCAATTCAACATCGATTCAACACGTTTCGACAATGTTGAAAGAGTTTAAAAGCGTTTCAACATTGCCATTCAACAAAATCGAACGGATGTTGAAGCAAATGCTGAAACCGTTTGCACGGGTCTTTAGGAACAGAACAAAATCAAATTACTGCTATCTAGGGAACAAACATGCTACACTATTATATTCTTAAAAAAACATTCTGCAACTATTTAAGCGAGATATTAAAGTTAAGAGATTTCCAGTTCATTATTTATTAACCAGCTCCGAAATGAACCAAAGTCATAACTTTACCAATAACAATACACCGAACAGAACATTTTGTAAATAAATGACATGCAGATTCCTCGATGTAAAATATAAAATGTAAAATACTTAAATTTCGCTGTTAGGAAATATGTTTAATCAATTTATACAAATTTAAAGCTTTTTGGAAAAACGAACCCCAAAACCCATTTTTTCCCAAAAACTCCAAAAGAACACCTGTTTTTCAGCCTATTTTTTACTATTTATTATCAGGTAATTAGCCGCCTTTTCGAGCCTTTGGCGTAAATGAAACTTTTTCGAACGTGTTAGCCGGTTTTCATAGGTTGTGTTGGACAGTTTTTCACAAGGAACTCCATTTTTTTCCGTACATCTCTTTGAAGAAGGCCGAAAACAAAAACAACCTTCCATTCTGCTCTTGTATGTCTGACAATACATTATTGATGTCTTTTGTGATGGCGAAATAAAACCAGAATTTGTTTAGCTTTAAATATTGAATTCATTTCACAAAAAGCATCGGTTGTGGGAGACCTTAGAGCGACGTTGCTCAATTCTATTTGTGTCGTTATAATTGACGTTAAAAACGTTTTGTTTAAAACAGTAAACTGGAATTTCTTATTCACAATTGTTTTTGGCTGATAGCTTATCAGACATTGTAGATAGATTAATTCGATTAGGAGTATCTTTTAGACCCCGTTTACACGGATCCGGATACTTTTGAAACCGCATACTTTTTGATGCGAATCGGCCTATCGTCCACACGAATCCAGTGAATCCGGTCACCGAAACCGTATACTTTTACTTGAATTCTCCGGATACGCGGATTCGTGTGGACGCAAATATTTCTATGCGGTTTCATCCGGATCGGATTCGTGTAGACGAGGCCTTACTTATTGATTTACAAACAGTAAATATTTTCTTTCTATAGGTAATAGAATGAAATTTGTAACACCGTAAAAAATGTTAACTTAACTTTACTTAAATGGAAACTAGCGAGTACACCAGTATAGGCTGCGTCTGTGTTTGATATAAACGATAGGTAATAAAATGAAATTTATAACACCGTAAAAAATGTTAACTTAACTTTACTTAAATGGAAACTAGCGAGTACACCAGTATAGGCTGCGTCGGTGTTTGATATAAACGATAGGTAATAGAATGAAATTTATAACACCGTAAAAAATGTTAACTTAACTTTACTTAAATGGAAACTAGCGAGTAAACTAGTATAGGCTGCGTCGGTGTTTGATATAAACGATAGGTCATAAAATGAAATTTATAACACCGTAAAAAATGTTAACTTAACTTTACTTAAATGGAAACTAGCGAGTAAACTAGTATAGGCTGCTTCGGTGTTTGATATAAACGATAGGTAATAAAATGAAATTTATAACACCGTAAAAAATGTTAACTTAACTTTACTTAAATGGAAACTAGCGAGTAAACTAGTATAGGCTGCGTCGGTGTTTGATATAAACGATAGGTCATAAAATGAAATTTATAACACCGTAAAAAATGTTAACTTAACTTTACTTAAATGGAAACTAGCGAGTAAACTAGTATAGGCTGCTTCGGTGTTTGATATAAACGATAGGTAATAAAATGAAATTTATAACACCGTAAAAAATGTTAACTTAACTTTACTTAAATGGAAACTAGCGAGTAAACTAGTATAGGCTGCGTCGGTGTTTGATATAAACGATAGGTCATAAAATGAAATTTATACTATGCATCCCAGTAGACCGTGACAACCTCAAAATTTTATCGCGACCCGTCGATACGAAAAATTGATCACGTGATGGACTTTTTATGTACCACGTGATGATATTCTTCTGTACTACGTGAACAACATTTTTCGTTTGGCGCGGGTTCACATACGATCTTCGATCGAATCATAGTGATCGAATCTTCCCACGGCTTCATTTATACTAGTACTTGAAATACTACTTTTGTTTGGCGCTTATACGTTGAAGGCAAAGATTCTCTGTATATATACGTTGAAGGCAAAGATTCTCTAGTATAAATGAAGCCGTGGGAAGATTCGATCACTATGATTCGATCGAAGATCGTATGTGAACCCGCGCCAAACGAAAAATGTTGTTCACGTGGTACAGAAGAATATCATCACGTGGTACATAAAAAGTGCATCACGTGATCAATTTTTCGTATCGACGGGTCGCGATAAAATTTCGAGGTTGTCACGGTCTACTGGGATGCATAGTAACACCGTAAAAAATGTTAACTTAACTTTACTTAAATGGAAACTAGCGAGTAAACTAGTATAGGCTGCGTCGGTGTTTGATATAAACGATAGGTAATAAAATGAAATTTATAACACCGTACAACATGTTAACTTAACTTTACTTAAATGGAAACTAGCGAGTAAACTAGTATAGGCTGCGTCGGTGTTTGATATAAACGATAGGTAATACAATGAAATTTGTAACACCGTAAAAAATGTTGACTTAACTTTACTTAAATGGAAACTAGCGAGTAAACTAGTATAGGCTGCGTCGGTGTTTGATATAAACGATAGGTAATAGAATGAAATTTATAACAACGTAAAAAATGTCGACTTAACTTTACTGATTTTTTTAGCTTTAGCTTTAGTGACAAAAATCCATGTACCCAGATAAAAAAACAAACAAGAGAACAAAACCAATAAGAAATAAAAATAACGGTGACTGAGAAACAAAAATCCTCCATTTCAGAAAAAAGTTAAAAAAAAAAACACGCTGTAATTATTTATTTACCTGGGGCCAGGTGTTCGAAGCCTGGATAAGAGTTATCCAGTTTATAGAATTTGTACACTAGATTTTGGCTTCGTACAAGCCCCTGCTCCGAACTAATCTTAATTAAGTGATTACTTTACTTAATTTCAATAAAAATACAGAAAATCAGTGTAATCAATATAATATTTCTTCTGTAAACGGTTTCGACATTTGCTTCAACATTCGTTCGTTGTTGTTGAATGGCAATGTTTAAACGCTTTTAAACTCTTTCAACGTCAATTCAACACGTTTCAACAATGTTGAAAGAGTTTAAAAGCGTTTAAACATTGCCATTCAACAAAATCGAACGGATGTTGAAGGAAATGTTGAAACCGTTTGCCCGGGCCTTTAAGGTACCCATATTTTGCGTAAAAGAAACTCGGACGTTTTATTTTGGGATGGTTGTATTGAGTCGTTGGGTTTTTTTTATCACGCAGCTTCTTCATTAAGGTATCAGGAGGGGCTGGGGACCTCTACTGTCTCTACTCACGCAAACTCAAATTATGCGCAAGCTTTGTAAAATATTCCAGTAAAAGTATATATTTTTTGAAAGCTGAATAAATGTAGTTTGTGAAAATTAATTCAAAATTGTCATTATTTAAAACGACAAAAAGATATTCCGACTAAAGCGTGTTTTGACCGTACTTCGTTTGAAAAGAAGAAAGCGCTCTAGTTTCCTTGCAATTCAATGGTTTGATTTCAAAGTTAAGTTAACATTTTTTACGGTGTTACAAATTTCATTCTATTACCTATCGTTTATATCAAACACCGACGCAGCCTATACTAGTTTACTTGCTAGTTTTTATTCTTGTTCTTAGTTATTTTTGGAGTAGTACTTATGGAGACATTGTAAATATTAGGCCTCTTCTACACGAATCCGATCCGGAGGATTCAAGTAAAAGTATGCGGTTTCGGTGACCGGATTCACTGGATTCGTGTGGACGATAGGCCGATTTGCATAAAAAGGGTGCGGTTTCAAAAGTATCCGGATCCATGTAGCCGGGGTCTTAGACTCCATAAAACGTTTCTTGTATTATCGATTGATAATCAACTAGACGCTCTTTTGAGCGTGAAGTCGGGCTAGTTGAGGATTATGCAGTTTAGTCTATTAGCCCAGTAGGAGTGGAGGGACCCAGTTTTTGACAGCTAGAGATAACTGGAGCTATAACACTGATGCCCCTTGGATATACTCTGAAGATATTAATAATCTTAATGAATACTCCAGTTTCGAGATCTCTTTTACTCAGTGTTAGCCTCAATTGTGTTTAAAATATGCAGAAATTTAGATAAAACTCGTGAGATTTCGATATATTTTTATTGTCTTCTATGCTCACAAATCTCTTTCATTTGCACGGACTGTTACTGAACAAAAGAATATATTACATGGTTTTGAGGCTAACACTGAGTAAAAGAGATCTCGAAACTGGAGTATTAATCTTAATTGTCTGTTCAAGACAAATTTGTAAAATGTAGATGAAAAATATTACAGAAACACCGTATTTCATGACTTTAACGCAGTGATCCGTTTGAAATACACTAAAAGAGCATTATAAAGTGAACTGTATAAATGGTACAAATACCTATGATGACAACGTAAAAATGTTGTGAAAACAAATCAAAGGCCCCCTATGGCAAACTCGTCGGGTGGGTCATTTTTAGAACATTTTCAAAGCGCTTAGTGTTTAGACAACTTTTAATGTTGACTTTGTAAGCTATATTTAAAGAATCTCACAATTTCATATGAAAATAATGATGTTAGCATATTGAAAAGATATGGCATTGATTTCAAACAAATAAAACTTTATTTATAATAGATTTGAAGTTGATGTAATTCTGAACTTTCTATAATAAACGTAAGATATCATTAAATTACAATATATATATATGTATAAATCTTAATTGGAAGGCCTACTCCGGGCCTTAAAATCGCCGTAATTTTAGGCGATCTAAAGCGATTTTAGCAAAATGTTCCTAAACTCTAAGGCGATCTTAGTCGATGTTAGGTGATTTTAGCAAAAAGCTCTTAAATTCGTAGGCGGTGTTAGGTGATTTAAGGGACGGACCATTAGATTTTTGAGGGGGGGGGGGGGGGGGGGGGGGGGGGGTGGGCAATTTTTTTTTGCACGATATTTTTTTCCCACTCTAAGTGTGTGCACGAATTTTTTCTTCACCTTGCACGATCTTTTTTTCAGAATATTTGATGTGCTCGAATTTTTTTTTCCACTTTTAGGCTGTGCTCGAATTTTTTTTTGGTATTTGCCCAACCCCCCCCCCCCCCCCCCTCAAAAATCTAATGGTCCGTCCCTAAGGCATTCTGAGCGATCTTATGAACCGAAGAAGGCCTATTGTACATGTAGATTAACTATTAAAAAGATGAATTATGTTTTGAAAATATTGATATTTATCAAAAAACGTATAATTATATTAGTTACTTGTTTCTTTGCTTTGGTGGCAGTTCGTATTGGAATAATCCAGCTTTCATGTCGTTGTTTTTATCTACTTGGCAGATTAATCTGGATCGAGTTGGCTCGAGTATAACTTACTGTCTGATATTGACATGTTTCAGAAAACCTCTTTCCGTAAAAACGTTAGAAAATAACAGCTAGCAATTGTATAATGACTTGAGCAAACAATATACCCAAATCCAACGCTAATTTGGAAGAGTAAATCGATGTGAAGTACGAGAACTCCAAATGAATTCAGTTCAAATCCAAGATGGCGATTTGCTTGGGCTTCCTGTGGTATTTGCGCATGCTCATGACGTAAGGTCAAAACGCGACATGATACATAGATAGATAGATACATAGATACATAGATACATAGATACATAGATTGACGAAACTGTAGAACTAAAGTCGGGCCGCCTATGGCTAGCCCGACTAATAATTCCTTTCTTTTTAGTCAAAGTGTGACAAAAATCCATGCAAACACAATGGAAAGTGCCGCACTGTGTATGTGACGTATGACAGATATTACTGCAGTTGTCTTCCAGGGACAAGAGGAATAACGTGCGAAATAATTTATAGCGGCCATTTATGAAAGTCGTCTATTGATTACACACTAAACTTCACACAGTAAAATAGTACTGTAGTCACAATAACATTTAGACCAAGCCAGCTATTTGCAGGCTATATTCATTACGTCTGTTGTTATTTTTTTAATAATGACTCTCTGGTCTCTCAGGCAACGGAAAATCCCAGCTACTCGGATATTACCACGAAATTTAAAATTGCACTGCTTTTTACAATCAAAATAATATAACCTATTAATTCATAATCCCGTCCCCTTTAGATTTCGAAAACTGTGCTCAGCGATCCAAAGCTGGTTACAAAACCAGTGGCGTCTACCTGATCAAAAATCCCATAGCGAAGAATATGACTAAATTACATGTGTATTGTGACATGGAAACTAGTGGTGGAGGATGGACAGTCTTCCAGAAAAGACAAGACGGCTCGGTTGATTTCTACCGTGACTGGGGCACCTACAAGAAAGGGTTTGGTAACAAGACTGGAGAGTACTGGTTGGGACTGGACGCCATTCACGCTTTGACGTCGCAAGTGGATTGCAACTTGCGAATAGACCTGGAAGATTTCGAGGGAAACACGAGATACGCAGAGTATGACAGGTTTATCGTGGCTGATGAAGCAGATAACTACCGCCTTACTGTTGGTGGATATTCAGGTATGTCCGATGGTTTTATTAATGAGACATTGGTTTGTACACTTGACTCGGACAATAGACCACTTTCATAAATACCATAATATGTAGCAGAAAATGATTTTTCAAGTAAACAGATATGTTAATATTTAAGCACTGTCATATGAAAGAACCACCTGAAATAGGCAAAATACCAAAGAAGTTATGCTCAATTAAAAATGTAGATATTTGTATGTAATTTTCTGATGAGGCCTTTGATGTCTCGTTTATGTGTCTTTCTGATTTTTTAAACTCTTATAGCTTCTTGCAAATTTAATCGTTTTTCCCCCTCAAACTTTCACAAGTTATTGTTATGGTGAATGCCTATCATATGCTAGCTTTCTTTTTCTTAAAACATCAATTTTTTACAAATTATGATAATTAGTGGCGGCCATTTATGACAAAAAGACGTCTTGCACTAACAGGTCATGTGATTATTTCTCTTATTAACCATACACTGTAGATTTATTTTATGATTTATTCTTTTAACAGCCTTCTTGCTTACGGCCACCTGCTTAATACGGCCACCCCGTTAATACGACCACTTTGAGCTGTCTCTTCGGTGGCCGGATTAACGGGATTCCGCTGTACTGTGAAATATATTTTATTTTCATTCAGGCAATGTTCCAGAATCACTGATACATCATAACGGTCGACAGTTCTCTGCTAAAGATCGTGATAATGACGCAAACCGCAAATCCTGCTCTCAGATGTGTTACGGTGGATGGTGGTATCGTGCTTGTCACTCAGCCAACCTTAACGGGCTCTATTTAAATGGTGCAAAGCAGAAGATGGGCGTTGGCATAACTTGGTATAAATGGAAAGGTCATCGTTATTCTTTGAAAAGAGCCGAAATGAAAATACGACCTAAAAGCTTCTAAATTTCGTTCAAAAACTCATTAATAATTGATGAGAAATTGACGAAAGAAATCGTAACCATGACGAGTGTTTTAAATCCTGATAAAGATTCAAACTAGTTTACATAAGCTTTAACCTGAATTTTCTTTAATAAACTTTCATAAATCCTTGGTTTTTTTTTTTTTTTACAAAAACACAAAATAAACTCGCAGATCGTGTTTTATCAGATCTAAAACCACTTGGCTTCGCCGCGTGGTTTAAATCCTGATAAAACACTCCTGCTCGTTTAATAAACTATACCTATACTACGTCTACAAATATACTATCTTATTAAAGCCAGCACTAGTCCCCCGCAGCCGTTTTTAGTCTCGTGAGACGTGAACCGTAGGGGAGTGCAACGAGACTAAAGACGGCTGCGGGGGAGACTACTGTGATCAGTAATGTAACAGGAACTATAGATGGATATCATCAATCATTGTAGTTTGATTGGCTTATATAGTCACTAGTTACTATGTATGAAAACCCGATAGCATACTTTCACGAATCCTATATAGCATAGCATAGCATAGCATAGCATAGCATAGCATAGCATAGCATAGCATAGCATAGCATAGCATAGCATAGCATAGCATAGCAACACACTAGCATGTTACTACGAATATAATCAATCTGATTGAATTAATTTCGTCGTCACTCATCTGTTTACTACAGGATGTAAACGCACACCTCATTAACATGTTATTTTGCACATAAATATGCTCAATCGAATTTTAAAAGTGGGTTATACGAAAACGTTCTAATGCACCAGTATCAGCATGCATTTCAGTAAAATGTATTAGAAGATAAAAACAAAACTTATTATATTTATCATAATTATCAATGTGTTTTAACAATGTAAATCAGTATGACAACAAATTAGTCAATAAAAATCACTTCATCAATATTTTTGTGGTGTCTTTTTTTAAGCTGCTTAGGAAAAACACAGCCGGAATGAATGAATGAATGGATGGATGGATGGATGAATGTGTAAATAGATGAATGAATGAATCAATCAATCAATCAATGGATGGATGAATGAATGGATGGATGGATGGATGGATGGATGGATGGATGGATGGATGGATGGATGGATGGATGGATGGATGGATGGATGGATGTGTAAATAGATGAATGAATGAATGAATGGATGAACAGCTGTAATGGACCGCTATGATTTATCAGTGATTCTGGAGTATTGCCTGAATGAAAATAAAATATATTTCACATTCACTGAGTACTATTCATAGATCCACAATTTGCTTGAGTGAACATGAAACAATTGCGCAGTATTCCCACTGGAATATAGAATGTTCGACAAACATCGTACATTTCAGAAAGATTTACCGCATTAACTGTTATTTTCCTAACGTACTTTTAGAATACATAAATTCCAAGACAGACTTATAAAGTTTTCAGTAATCTATGTATATCCGTGCTGTATATTGAGAAAAACGTATTTGGCTTGTCGGATGTAGCAACAGTAACTAAGATATAACACAATGGATGTTAAAATACAAATTGGTTTGACTCTGGCCTGATTTTGGTTAAATTTATTCAGACGTTTCGATCTATACTTAATAATAAATTTAACCAAAATCAGGCCAGAGTCAAACCAATTTGTATTTTAATATGAATCCTGGCTGCAAATTCAACATTTTTACAATGGATGTTCTCCAAGTTAAATAGAATGTTTTAATGAAACGTATTTATAGAAGGTTAACGCAGTAAACAACTCTCTCGGTAGACGCCATTTTGGAACTGTTGGCGATGCATCAAAAATTCAAGCTCTTGCTCTTGCTCATTCGCAAATTATGACGAATTGTTTCTCCGCGCGCATTCCTACAACACGATCAAAATAATAAGCTGAGAGTAAATATGTTGAAAAAACGAAAAATAGCGATTTGTGTTGTATTTTTGGATATAATTGACAAACTGGAAGGAGAAAGAAGGACATGGAAGAGAGGAAAAACGCACAATTGGATAAAACGAAGAGAGGAACCACCTTGCGCCGCCTTGCGAAGGCGGTCAAACGAGAAAAAACTTGCGCGGACTTGCGAATAAATTTGGGCAGGTTCAAATAGCGCGCAAGTCGTCGCAAGGAGCCGCAAGTCCTCGCAAGTTGGCGATCAAACAAGCCACAAGTCAAAACTTGCGGCAACTTGCGGCAACTTGCGTTCTCGTTTGATCGGGCCTTTATACTAACCGGAAATGCGTGCCTAAGATAACCTTGACGTCATGGTTTCCATTATTAATACGCACCCTTAATTGCTAAAAATTAACCGTTTGTTTTTTAAAAGCATTAACGAAAACAAATGTCATTACATCTTTCACACTGTCCGACCGGCTAGGTGGATCAACATCGCAAAACATGAATCCTGTGTTCTTAGTTCTCTCAATGACCTTGCTACAAGTGGTAGCTTCAGAATCATCACCACGAATCAAAACCGAAGACAATACTTTTCAGATAGCAAACTTTAAAATCCACAAAGACCACAAACTAAGCTCTGGAGCTGCACTGAAAAACATCAGTGTGAAAGGTATTCTAGATTGTATGATGGAATGCACTGCCAACGCACTGTGTATTTCTACTAACGTGAACACAACAAGAAATGACCAAGGCCTGTTTCATTGTATGCTCTTGGATATCGACAAGTATGGCAATAACACAAACTTGACCGCAGCAAAGGGAGTCGATCATTATACTTTGCCGGTGAGTGAAAACAAATGAAGTTGTTTAAGGCCCTGACAAACGGTTTCAACATTTGCTTCAACATCCCTTCAATGCTGTTGAATGGCAATGTTTAAACGCTTTTAAACTCTTTCAACATCAAATCAACATGTTTCAACAGTGTTGTAAGAGTTTAAAAGCGTTTGAACATTGCCATTCAACAAAATCGAACGGATGTTGAAGCAAATGTTGACACCGTTTGCCTGGGCCTTAGATTGAAGCCAGATCGAGATTATCCCTGTGTAAATGCTCCTTTTATGAAATTGTACATCAGTGCTACATAATATGAAACTGGAGTATTGTCTTCATCATCACTAGAAAAACATCAATGCTGCCTTTTCAATAGAAGCGGCTTGTTTTTGTTTTCCCACTCCCATTTTGTTTGCACACTAAAACTAAGGAGTTAATGACGAAGCTGCGTGATAAAAAAAAACAACCGCTCAATACACCCATCCAAAAATAAAACGTCCGAGTTTCTTTTACGCAAAATATGGGTACCTTAAATCAAATCAACATGTTTCAACAGTGTTGTAAGAGTTTAAAAGCGTTTGAACATTGCCATTCAACAAAATCGAACGGATGTTGAAGCAAATGTTGACACCGTTTGCCTGGGCCTTTAGGAACAGAACAAAAGCAATTAGAAATCAAATTAGGGAACAAACATCCTACACTATTATCATTCTGCAACTATTTAAGCGAGAATTTAAAGTTAAGAAATGTCCAGTTCATTATTTATTAACCAGCTCCGAAATAAACCAAAGCCATAACTTTACCAATAAAAATACACCGAACAGAACATTTTGTAAATCAATGACATGCAGATTTCTCGATGTAAAATATAAAATGTAAAATCCTTCGCTGTTAGGAAGTCTGCTTAATCAATTTATACAAACGTTTTTTGGAAAACCGATCCCCAAAACCCAATTTTTCCCAAAACCTCCACAAGAACGCCTGTTTCTCAGGCTAATTGTTACTAATTATTTATCAGGGGCCGGTTGTACGAAGCCTGAATAGCGCTATCAGTAGTTATCACCCCCTGGATAGCAACATTATTGACATTCCGTATTTTATAGCAACAAAATGATATTCGATATTTTATAGATCCTTTTGAAATATGGGAAAGAACGGAGTTATGGTTGTTTAAAAAATTCCGATCATAACTGTAAACATTGTCTTGACACGCGTGCGGTTCTCGGTATGGTAATCACAATGTATACAAATAGTGCAACGGGTGACCAGGAAATATGTATTGTTAATTCTAGAATAAATTGTTTGGAACGTGTGTTCTTGTTAGCTTATTGTTTCTGAAAGTAAATAGAAAAACAATTTTCAAATTCTTTCTATTCAATTTAGATTATAAAAAGTGAGTTAGTTTGTAGTACTTCCATTTCAACTCCATTAGATATATCAGAACATTTTTAAAATTATTTTCACTGTATAGATATAAAAAGAGGATCGTATTTAAAAACAAAGTAACTAGGCTAGTGTCGTTTTAGTTCGTCTTGAAGTCGCAAAGCTAAGCGTGCACTCCAACCAGTTTATTCGCGGAAAACATTTAACCTTGAATATGTCCGAAAATCAAATTCAAGTGGAAGTTAAAATCGTTAGAGGGAAAACAAAAATTCTCATACGAAATCAGAATGAAAATCGGGCCACAAGCAAGTCATCTGTTACTAAATCTCTGACTGTTGATGAATGGAAAGAACTTAAGAGATCAGCTCAGGCCATCGACAAACAACTACTGAAATCGAGCACCAGCAGAAATACACTCCAATTACCAGTGCTGCATTCGGAGCCTAGTAATGCTAAAGAAAAAATGGATATCATTCAAAGTTCATTTCCTGCTGCAACCCCACTGGTTGATGTTACCAATATATGTAATGATGTAGAATGCAATACTGCCGACCTGTCAAAAGTTGATCTTCCTAGCATCCAGACTTTTGACGAAGAAAGTACTAAAGCTGTCGCAGAGCTTCTTAACATTTTACAGGAAATCAAGTATCCTCAAGGGTGGTAGATAGTTACCATACTTAATCATATATTTAAAGCTGCTCGAAGGAGCTACTCATTCGACAACTTAACCGAAAGTGCTCAGTCATAGCTGCCCATAAGTACAAAGAAAAAGAAACTCACTTTGATCAAGAAAGAATGAATGACACAGAAGTGAACTTTATCATGAATCCAAACTGTAAGAAACATTATATCATTATCAATGATAACGAAGAGGTCATTTATAATGCAGAAAGGGAATTAACCGTTTACCTGGTCAGGACAAAACCTGAAAAAGGAGCAAAAT
This sequence comes from Metridium senile, assembly GCA_949775045.1. Classification (NCBI taxonomy): domain Eukaryota; kingdom Metazoa; phylum Cnidaria; class Anthozoa; order Actiniaria; family Metridiidae; genus Metridium; species Metridium senile. The sequence continues at coordinate 18,501,788 of OX459103.1, forward strand.
CACCACGTGTTGGATACTATTGTCAGAATACCGAATGTCATTTACGTCTAGCACAAAATTTGAAAGCAGAATGCTGTTATTGCAAGGACAATTTCTTTGAATGCAGTTGCTACTATGGGATGGATCAGTAATATAGGAGTGTTCTCTCCTTTTGGTTCATAACATCATTTATATATATGTTTGACTTCAGTGTCGTAAATAAAAGGGTACCAGTATGAGCTATTTATAGCTTTCCTTACTCAAGTGCGTTTAAATTGAAGGTTGTAAATGAATAGATGAATAAATGGATGGATGGATGAATGAATGAATGAATAAATAAATGAAATATCAGATAAATATGTAACTAAATGAATGAATGAATAAATGAAAGACTAGAATAATTTGTAGACAAATTAATTAAATAATAACAATAAAATAAAATAGATCAGCTGAGATGCATCTTTAAATACATTTTCCATTTTTTAATCCAGGCCCTCTTTTGTTTGTTTTTCAGTGTCAAAAGAATGAATTTTAAACACAGTCCCATTTTTTGGCTTGTCGTATTTTTTATTCATTTTTAAATAAAATTGTCAATCTTAATCTTAACGCCTAACTGTTGTTGTTATATGTTATCGTAGCGTTTATTACTGACACGTGTTAACCATCAATAATAGTGTTACATAAACATATTCGAACGGCAATGATTAATAATGGTAAACTATTATTTTGTATGTATTGTTTGAAGCTAAGAATTGTCAACATTTCGATTTCTATATCGTCACATATTATTAACGTATAGCGTGTATATGTGTGTGCTTTTTTAACAATTACTCCATTGAATCCGTTTCGTTGCTCTCCTTGCTATTATCTTCTAAATATTGTGGAATAATTAAATCATTCAATAAAAATTTTCTTTGGTGAATAGCAAGTTTTGTTGCTTCAAGCCACTCATAGTCTCCAGTGTCCAACAGTTCATTTCTAGTTTTCATGATCTTTTGAAAATAGAAGTCTCTTTTCATTGCGTGCAACCACTCCAACTTTTCCGTCAAGATATTTCTTAGTTCTTTTCTTACAATCGGAAGCATTCTATTATAAGCAATTTGTTTGGCATTTTCTTCCGTTGCACCATCAGATTGCAGCTTTTCGACTATTTCTCTTCTTTCTTCCTCGTGTTCAGCAATAGCTTCATCTATTAGAGATTGCCAGTACCATGGCTGTTCAGAATCATCGGATTCGGATTCGGTGTCTGGCTCACTTTCACTACTGGAATCAGATTCGCTATTATCGTCATCAGCTGATATATCGTGAGAACTTCCAACATTACTACAATCGTCCTCAGTACTACTCTCAACGGCATAACTATCCATGTTATCAGTCATTTTACACGAGTTGTTTTCTAAATGACGCCTCAAATTAAATGATCTTGAAAACACTTTACAACAATATGGGCACTGTTTCGAGCTAAACATGTATACTCACCACAAGTTAATTGCTAAATGAGCAAAATGAGCATTATGAGCAGTATAAATGAGCAAATATGAGTTACTCTAAGCACAGGAGCAGCTTGAGCACAGGAACGAGTAGTTTTGAGTAAGCTTTTATGCTTGTTTGCTCAAGCTGCTCCTGTGCTCAGAGTAGCTCATATTTGCTCATTTATACTGCTCATAATGCTCATTTTGCTCATTTAGCAATTAACTTGTGGTGAGTATACATGTTTAGCTCGAAACAGTGCCCATATTGTTGTAAAGTGTTTTCAAGATCATTTAATTTGAGGCGTCATTTAGAAAACTCGTGTAAAATGACTGATAACATGGATAGTTATGCCGTTGAGAGTAGTACTGAGGACGATTGTAGTAATGTTGGAAGTTCTCACGATATATCAGCTGATGACGATAATAGCGAATCTGATTCCAGTAGTGAAAGTGAGCCAGACACCGAATCCGAATCCGATGATTCTGAACAGCCATGGTACTGGCAATCTCTAATAGATGAAGCTATTGCTGAACACGAGGAAGAAAGAAGAGAAATAGTCGAAAAGCTGCAATCTGATGGTGCAACGGAAGAAAATGCCAAACAAATTGCTTATAATAGAATGCTTCCGATTGTAAGAAAAGAACTAAGAAATATCTTGACGGAAAAGTTGGAGTGGTTGCACGCAATGAAAAGAGACTTCTATTTTCAAAAGATCATGAAAACTAGAAATGAACTGTTGGACACTGGAGACTATGAGTGGCTTGAAGCAACAAAACTTGCTATTCACCAAAGAAAATTTTTATTGAATGATTTAATTATTCCACAATATTTAGAAGATAATAGCAAGGAGAGCAACGAAACGGATTCAATGGAGTAATTGTTAAAAAAGCACACACATATACACGCTATACGTTAATAATATGTGACGATATAGAAATCGAAATGTTGACAATTCTTAGCTTCAAACAATACATACAAAATAATAGTTTACCATTATTAATCATTGCCGTTCGAATATGTTTATGTAACACTATTATTGATGGTTAACACGTGTCAGTAATAAACGCTACGATAACATATAACAACAACAGTTAGGCGTTAAGATTAAGATTGACAATTTTATTTAAAAATGAATAAAAAATACGACAAGCCAAAAAATGGGACTGTGTTTAAAATTCATTCTTTTGACACTGAAAAACAAACAAAAGAGGGCCTGGATTAAAAAATGGAAAATGTATTTAAAGATGCATCTCAGCTGATCTATTTTATTTTATTGTTATTATTTAATTAATTTGTCTACAAATTATTCTAGTCTTTCATTTATTCATTCATTCATTTAGTTACATATTTATCTGATATTTCATTTATTTATTCATTCATTCATTCATCCATCCATCCATTTATTCATCTATTCATTTACAACCTTCAATTTAAACGCACTTGAGTAAGGAAAGCTATAAATAGCTCATACTGGTACCCTTTTATTTACGACACTGAAGTCAAACATATATATAAATGATGTTATGAACCAAAAGGAGAGAACACTCCTATATTACTGATCCATCCCATAGTAGCAACTGCATTCAAAGAAATTGTCCTTGCAATAACAGCATTCTGCTTTCAAATTTTGTGCTAGACGTAAATGACATTCGGTATTCTGACAATAGTATCCAACACGTGGTGATTTTGCTCCTTTTTCAGGTTTTGTCCTGACCAGGTAAACGGTTAATTCCCTTTCTGCATTATAAATGACCTCTTCGTTATCATTGATAATGATATAATGTTTCTTACAGTTTGGATTCATGATAAAGTTCACTTCTGTGTCATTCATTCTTTCTTGATCAAAGTGAGTTTCTTTTTCTTTGTACTTATGGGCAGCTATGACTGAGCACTTTCGGTTAAGTTGTCGAATGAGTAGCTCCTTCGAGCAGCTTTAAATATATGATTAAGTATGGTAACTATCTACCACCCTTGAGGATACTTGATTTCCTGTAAAATGTTAAGAAGCTCTGCGACAGCTTTAGTACTTTCTTCGTCAAAAGTCTGGATGCTAGGAAGATCAACTTTTGACAGGTCGGCAGTATTGCATTCTACATCATTACATATATTGGTAACATCAACCAGTGGGGTTGCAGCAGGAAATGAACTTTGAATGATATCCATTTTTTCTTTAGCATTACTAGGCTCCGAATGCAGCACTGGTAATTGGAGTGTATTTCTGCTGGTGCTCGATTTCAGTAGTTGTTTGTCGATGGCCTGAGCTGATCTCTTAAGTTCTTTCCATTCATCAACAGTCAGAGATTTAGTAACAGATGACTTGCTTGTGGCCCGATTTTCATTCTGATTTCGTATGAGAATTTTTGTTTTCCCTCTAACGATTTTAACTTCCACTTGAATTTGATTTTCGGACATATTCAAGGTTAAATGTTTTCCGCGAATAAACTGGTTGGAGTGCACGCTTAGCTTTGCGACTTCAAGACGAACTAAAACGACACTAGCCTAGTTACTTTGTTTTTAAATACGATCCTCTTTTTATATCTATACAGTGAAAATAATTTTAAAAATGTTCTGATATATCTAATGGAGTTGAAATGGAAGTACTACAAACTAACTCACTTTTTATAATCTAAATTGAATAGAAAGAATTTGAAAATTGTTTTTCTATTTACTTTCAGAAACAATAAGCTAACAAGAACACACGTTCCAAACAATTTATTCTAGAATTAACAATACATATTTCCTGGTCACCCGTTGCACTATTTGTATACATTGTGATTACCATACCGAGAACCGCACGCGTGTCAAGACAATGTTTACAGTTATGATCGGAATTTTTTAAACAACCATAACTCCGTTCTTTCCCATATTTCAAAAGGATCTATAAAATATCGAATATCATTTTGTTGCTATAAAATACGGAATGTCAATAATGTTGCTATCCAGGGGGTGATAACTACTGCTATCCACCGGATAAATCCTTATCCAGCGGATAAAATCTTTAAAAAAACCTATGCAGTGGATAACTTTTATCCGCGGAAAACTTTATCCACCCTTCGTACAACCGGCCCCAGGTTTTTAGCCGCCTTTTCGAACCTTTGGCGTAAATGAAACTTTTTAAAACGTGTTAGCCGGTTTTCATGGGTTGTGTTGGACACTCCTTTATTTCCGTACATCTCTTTAAAAAAGGCCGAAAACAAAAACAAGCTTCCATTCTCCAAGCTCCAAGCTCTACTATGTCTGACAATAGAGCGGATTTCGTATGACTGTGAAACGTACGGTACGGTACCGTGCCGTAACCGTTGCCGTGACCGTGCAGTGCCTTCACGGCCGTGCCGTGTTCGTGCCGTAGTTTCTATAAAGACATTCGAAATCACTGCAGTAATATAACCAGCCTGTGATGTTTTGATGGGCATAGGAAAAACTCTCTAAATTTCATTTGTACTGTACCGTGCTGTGTCCGTGCTGTTTGCACAGTCATACGAAATCCGCTCTATGAAGCATTGGTGTCTTTTGTGATGACGAAATAAAACCAGAAATGGTTTAGATTGAAATATTGAATTTATTTCACAAAAAAACATAGGTCGTGATAGACACAGTATATCAATACAAAAAGAAGCAATGCCGTTTTCACAACCAATAGACCACATTTAATATGCAGAACGTTCGATATAGACTCATTACATTTTCCCAATACTCTAGTCTCGCTTTATCTAGTACCGCTGTACTTTTTGACAAAAGGCGCATCTGCACAAGCTAAGCCTTGATTTGTTGTTAAAATATTCACAAATTCAAAGCTAAGCACGAAAAATACTACCAATAAACAAAAGAAAACAAATTTAGATTGAAGCCAGATCGAGATTATCCCTGTGTAAATTCGCCTTTTATGAAATTGTACAGAGGTGCTAGATCAGTAATATGAAACTGGAGTATGGACCTCGTCATCACTAAAAATACATCAATGCTGCTTTTTCAATAGAGGCGGCTTGTTTTTGTTTTCCCACTCCCATTTTGTTTGCACACTGAAACAAAGAAGTTAATGACGAAGCTGCGTGATAAAAAAAAAACAACAGCTCAATACAACCATCCAAAAATAAAACGTCCGAGTTTCTTTTACGCAAAATATGGGTACCTTAAAGGCCCGGGCAAACGGTTTCAACATTTGCTTCAACTTCCTTTGGATTTTGTTGAATGGCAATGTTGAAACGCTTTTAAACTCTTTCAACATTGTTAAAACGTGTCGAATCGATGTTTAATTGATGTTGAAAGAGTTTAAAGGCGTTTAAACATTGCCACCTAACAAAATCGAACGGATGTTGAAGCTAAATGTTGAAATCGTTTGCCCGGGCTTTAACAGAAGAAAATGTGTATAATTAAACTATATTAATTACATTGGTTCCCTGTATTGTTATTGGAATTATGTTAAGTAATGACTTAAGATCGTTACGGACCAGGGGCTGGTTGTACGAAGCCTGAATAGAGCTATCCACCGGATAAATCCTTATCCAACTGACAAAATCTAGTGTACAAATTCTATAAACTGGATAACTCTTATCCAGTGGATAACTTTATCCAGGCTTCAAACACCTGGCCCCAGGTAAATAAATAATGAATTCGAAATCTCATTGAATCGTTCTTGAATAATTACAGCGTGTTTGTTTTTAAAAAAAACTTTTTTTTTTCTGAAATGGAGAATTATTGTTTCTCAGTTACAAGTATTTGATTTCTTATTGGTTTTGTTCTGTTTTTTTTTTTTTTTTTGTTCTGTTTTTTTTTTTTCTCTCTCTCTCTGGGTGCATGGATTTTCGTCACTAAAGCTAAAGCTCGAAACGTCAGTAAAGTTAAGTTAACATTTTTTACGGTGTTACAAATTTCATTCTATTACCTATCGTTTATATCAAACACCGACGCAGCCTATACTAGTTTACTCGCTAGTTTCCATTTAAGTAAAGTTAAGTCAACATTTTTTACGGTGTTACAAATTTCATTATATTACTTATCGTTTATATCAAACACTCGCTTGTTTCCATTCTTATTCTTAGTTATTTTTGGAGAAGAACTTATGGAGACATTGTAAATATTAGACTCCATAAAACGTTTCTTGTATTTATCGATTGATAATCAATAATTTCTTTCTTTTTAGTCAAAGTGTGACAAAAATCCATGCAAAAACAATGGAAAGTGCCGTCCTGTGTATGTGACGTATGACAGATATTACTGCAGTTGTCTTCCAGGGACAAGAGGAATAAAGTGCGAAATAGAAGGTATGGCTGCATAACTCTATTTTTTATAGTAGTTAGAGTGACGATAGTTTGTGAATTACGTCCGGTGTTTTTTTTCCAAAAGTTTGAAGTGAGAACATAGACCTCTTTCATGAAATTATGATAATTAATAGCGGCCATTTATGAAAGTCGTCTATTGATTACACACTAAACTTCACACAGTAAAATAGTACTGTAGTCACAATAACATTTAGTCCAAGCCAGCTATTTGCAAGCTATATACTCTCTGGTCTGTCAAATAATAACCTATTAATTAATAATCATGTCCCCTTATAGATTTCGAAAACTGTGCTCAGCGATACAAAGCTGGTTACAAAAACAGTGGCGTCTACCTGATGAATAACCCGATAGCGAAGAATATGACGCAATTGCAAGTGTATTGTGACATGGAAACTAGTGGTGGAGGATGGACAGTCTTCCAGAAACGACAAGACGGCTCGGTTAATTTCTACCGTGACTGGAACACCTACAAGAAAGGGTTTGGTAACAAGACTGGAGAGTACTGGTTGGGGCTGGACGCCATCCACGCTAAGACGTCACAAGTGGATTGCAGGTTGCGAATAGACATGGAAGATTTCGAGGGAAACACGCGATACGTGGAGTATGACACGTTTATCGTGGCTGATGAAGCAGATAACTACCGCCTTACTGTTGGTGGATATTCAGGTATGTCTGATGGTTTTATTAAAGTGCACCTGACGCCTTTCATGATATTTTGCAAATCTGTTGTACATGAGGTGTATAATAAGTGTACTTAATAATTCTTGATGTTGTCCTCTCCTTTTTGAGATACAAACATTTGAAATCTGAAAATGCAAATGAGGTGACGTCATCCCATTTAGCTCGGTCATATGAAACAACCACCTCAAATAGGCAAAATACCAAATTAAAAATGTAGATATTTGTATGTACTTTTTTGCTGAGGCCTTTGATATCTCGTTTTGGTGTTTTTCTGATTCTTATAGCTGATAGCAAGTTATTGTTATGGTGAATGTCTATCTTATGATAGTTTTCTTTTTCTTAAAACATCAATTTTATAAATTATGATAATTAGTGGCGGCCATTTATGACAAAAAGACGTGTTGCACTAACAGGTTATGTGATTATTTCTCTTATTAACCATACAATGTAGATATATTTGATGATTTATTCTTTTGACTGCCTTCTTGCTAACGACCACCCGCTTAATACGGCCACCCCGTTATTGCGGCCAGTTTTTTAGGTCCCGACGAAATGCATGTCCATACATTTTCTATAAAATTTACCTGCTTAATGCGGTCACCCCGTTAATAATACCTTCGGTGGCCGGATTAACGGGGTTCCAGTGTACTCAGTGAATGTGAAATATATTTTATTTTCATTCAGGCAATGTTCCAGAATCACTGATAAATCATAACGGTCGACAGTTCTCTGCTAAAGATCGTGATCATGACGCAGACAATAGCCGTTCTTGTTCTCAGGCGTATTACGGTGGCTGGTGGTATGGTGCTTGTCACTCAAGCAACCTTAATGGGCTATATTTAAATGGTGTAACTCAGCATTTGGGCGTTGGCATAACTTGGGGTAATTGGAAAGGTCATTTTTATTCTTTGAAAAGAGTCGAAATGAAAATACGACCAAAAAACTTCTAAATTTCGTTATGCGACGTCTACAAATAAACTATCTTATAAAAGCAAGCACTTTGATTAGTTCCCCGAAGCCGTTTTTAGTCTCGTGAGAAGTGGATAGGTGGTAGTACAAGAACGCACTAGCATATGACTATGAATATAATCAATCTGATTGGCTAACATTATTAACTATCTATTGGGTGATAGTATAGGAACGCACTAGCATATGACTATGAATATAATCAATCTGATTGGCTAACATTATTAACTATCTATTGGGTGATAGTATAGGAACGCACTAGCATATGACTATGAATATAATCAATCTGATTGGCTAACATTATTAACTATCTATTGGGTGATAGTATAGGAACGCACTAGCATATGACTATGAATATAATCAATCTGATTGGCTAACATTATTAACTATCTATTGGGTGATAGTATAGGAACGCACTAGCATATGACTATGAATATAATCAATCTGATTGGCTAACATTATTAACTATCTATTGGGTGATAGTATAGGAACGCACTAGCATATGACTATGAATATAATCAATCTGATTGGCTAACATTATTAACTATCTATTGGGTGATAGTATAGGAACGCACTAGCATATGACTATGAATATAATCAATCTGATTGGCTAACATTATTAACTATCTATTGGGTGATAGTATAGGAACGCACTAGCATATGACTATGAATATAATCAATCTGATTGGCTAACATTATTAACTATCTATTGGGTGATAGTATAGGAACACACTAGCATATGACTATGAATATAATCAATCTGATTGGCTAACATTATTAACTATCTATTGGGTGATAGTATAGGAACGCACTAGCATATGACTATGAATATAATCAATCTGATTGGCTAACATTATTAACTATCTATTGGGTGATAGTATAGGAACGCACTAGCATATGACTATGAATATAATCAATCTGATTGGCTAACATTATTAACTATCTATTGGGTGATAGTATAGGAACGCACTAGCATATGACTATGAATATAATCAATCTGATTGGCTAACATTATTAACTATCTATTGGGTGATAGTATAGGAACGCACTAGCATATGACTATGAATATAATCAATCTGATTGGCTAACATTATTAACTATCTATTGGGTGATAGTATAGGAACACACTAGCATATGACTATGAATATAATCAATCTGATTGGCTAACATTATTAACTATCTATTGGGTGATAGTATAGGAACACACTAGCATATGACTATGAATATAATCAATCTGATTGGCTAACATTATTAACTATCTATTGGGTGATAGTATAGGTTCACACTAGCATATTACTATGAATATAATCAATCTGATTAATTTACATGACGTATGTTAATTATATTCTTTGGACTTAGTCAATAAAAATCACATAAATCACATAACTATTTTTGGTGTCTTTTTATTGTAGCTGTAGATGAATGGACGCATGGATGAATGAATGAATGAATGAATGGATGGAAGAATGAATGGATGAATGGATGAATGAATGAATGGCCGAAAGAATGAATGAATGGATGAATGGATGAATTAATGAATTAATGAATGGATGGATGAATGAATGACTAAATGAATGAATTAATGAATGGATGAATGAATGAATGGATGAATGAATGAATGAATGAATGGATGAATGGATGGATGGATGGATGAATGGATGGATGAATGGATGGATGGATGAATGGATGGATGAATGAATGAATGAATGGATGTATGAATGAATGGATGGATGGATGGATAAATGAATGAATGGATGAATGGATGGATGGATGGATGAATGAATGGATGGATGGATAAATGAATGAATGGATGAATGAATGGATGGATGGATGAATGAATGGATGGATGGATGAATGGATGGATGGATGAATGAATGGATGGATGGATGGATAAATGAATGAATGGATGAATGAATGGATGGATGGATGAATGAATGGATGGATGGATGAATAACTGAATAACTGAAAGGATGAATGAATGATTATAAAATAATTGTTATAGTACGCGCACGTTGATTGGTCAAAAACCTGTGTTTCATGAGAGCATGAAACACGCCCACGCAATTTTCAAGAGCGCACGTTCATTCAACAGTAAGTTTTTTCATTGTTTTGATCTTTCGCGCGCGCCTATTGGTCATTTTTGATGAAATGCAACGACTTCGTCTCGTGTTCTGCTTTTGAATTCTCTCAAACGCATCTTGGTTTTCATACGCACGCGGAAACACAGAAGTATTTTATTTCTTAAATGAAATCATGGATGGATAAGTGGATGAATGGATGGATGGATGAATGGATGAATGGATGGATGAATAGATGAATGGATGAATGGATGAATGGATGGATGAATGAATGAATGTATGGATGGATGGATGAATGGATGAATGAATGAATGAATGGATGAATGGATGAATGGATGAATGAATGAATGAATGGATGAATGGATGAATGGATGAATGGATGAACTAATGAACAAATATATGAGCATACAAATGTCTTTATGGATGATAAGATAATAATAATAGGATTATAATAAATAATGAATAATAAATATATATTAATGTTGCAACACATACCTGAGTGGAGTGGAATGCTCTTCATAACAACATCATCATCGTCATCAGCGTCACAACCACTATCACTATCGCCATCACTCTTATTGGTGAGCGTCCTCTTTGTTGTATTGTTGTTATCACTGTCGATTTTTGTCTTTTCTTGTTCTTTTGTTTTAACTTGTTGAGAGGTCTGAAGTGAGCCATATTCATTTCTCTGGAGTACCAAAAATGATTGATTATTACATTAACTACTATATCTAACAGGTTCCCATTTAAATTTGTACTTATGCAAATTGTGTTGATGTGTGCTAAACACACAAATGGGAAACCTGTAAGTTATAGATCTTCATCATCATCATTATCATCATCATTGTAACCATCATCATTAATGTCAAACGTACCAAACAAATACATCATCTTTACCATCATTATCATCATCATAATCACAAACATCATCATCAATGTCAACTTGCATCAAACATAATTATCATCATCACCATCATTATCATCATCATAACCACCACCACCACCACCATCATCAATATCAATATCAACATGTATCAAACAAAATTATCATAACAATGCACCATTATCGCCAATGTCAGCAAAATTTTCCTCATCATCATTACCATCACCATCATCATCACCACCATCATCATCATCATCGATCATCACCACCATCATACCTGGAATAGATCAGATTCAGCTCTTGTCTTCTTAGAGAGCGCTTCCTTGACGTCATCACAATCATCTCTACCATGTAACGGTCGCCTCTTCAATCTTGCCTGGATCAAGCCTCCAATTCCTGGCATTCTATTGATATCTGGGGGATTCATGGTGATCTCATTATCTAAATCAGGACGTACATTTTCTACAACATCTTGGCGTGTCTGGGATTGCGTAGCTGAAGGATCTTTTATTGTCTCATTGGGGTTTACTATCACATCTTGTGTGACTTCAAGTATTGTAGCTGTTCTCTCGGCAAAAGGGCTCTCACTGGTACTGGGGTAATTATATCTCCTGAAAGGTTAAATTATTTCAAGTTATACTCTCGATAAACAAATGATGAAATATTGTTTTTGAATGGTTAACTCTCATATATGTGAAAACTCTGTTGTGTTGTGTTTTATTATTAATTAATTACATTTAATAGTCAATAAGTCAAGTATAGGCTTTCTCAAGGTACATAAATGATGATGATGGTAATGATGATGATAATGACGAAGGTGATGATGACAATGGTGATGATGGCAATAATGATGATGATGGTTATGATGATGATGATGATAATGGCCTAGGTGATGATGATAGTAATTGTGATGATGATGGTAATGATGATGATGATGATAGTAATTGTGATGATGGTAATGATGATGGTGACAATGATAATGGTGATAACAGTGATTATGATGGTGATTGTGATGATGATGGTAATGATGGCGATGATGATGATATTGATGATGACAATGAAAATACTAGCTACATGTAATAAAAAATACAAAAAATAAAATATAATTATTATTATTGCAAATGTACCTCTTTTTCTTGGTGTTTTCAGACTGTTGTGTGATATAATCTGTATCGTCGTCTTCTTCATATGCAGTTCTTTTTCTGAAATTGCAAAATTGATAACCAACAGCTACAACAAATTAAGATACACTTAGAGAGGATAGTGATAAGTATGATATACAATATGAGTGGCCAATCTGTATGAGATATTGGCGAGTCAAAGACGAGCCACTGTATATCTCATACAGATCGGACACAAATATTGTATAGTACTTATGAGAGTCCAACATTAGTTCTTTAATATTTTACTAAAATTGTCAAGATAAAAGTAAATCTGGCCAAGAAAATTCAAGTTAAAACTTATTCAAAACAGGAAGAATCTGTATCGGATATACAACCTCCGTCACAGACATGAATTCTTTTATCAATTGCTCACTAATTATTCATGAATTTTATAATGACATATAAATATCAGTTGTTTGTACCTTGCTGTGCTCTGTTTCAAAGCTAATAGAATAGTTGATCTAGCCAATGGATCACTAGCTGAATCTCTGGCCTCCTCTTGCCTGTGAAAAGAGTTCAATGAAAGAATAAAAAATCAATTAAAAAAAAAAGAGTTCCATGAAAGAGTTTTTAAATACGGCTTTTAACATTGTGTAGCACTCATGTTTCTAGCTTAAATTTTATATCTTCGTCAAAGTAAAAAAGGCATAATAATGTCTATTCCATTTCTCTCCAATGAAGAGCTAAATCTTGATACGTCAATGGAAACTAGCGAGTAAACTAGTATAGGCTGCGTCCGTGTTTGGTATAAATGATAGGTAATATAATGAAATTTGTAACACCATAAAAAATGTTGACTTTACTGATGTTTCAAGCTTTAGCCCTTCGTCGGAGTAAAAGAGTAGCTAGTAGTAGTACGCCGGGCTAAAGCTTGCGTCAGTAAAGTTAAGTCAACAGTTTACAAATTTCATTCTATTACCTATCGTTTATATCAAACCCCAACGCAGCCTATACTAGTTTACTCGCTAGTTTCAATATATTAAGTAAAGTTAAGTCAACATTTTTTACAGTGTTACAAATTTCATTATATTATCTATCTTGAAACGTCAGTTAAGTTAGGTACATCATTCTATATTTCATTTTTCTGACATCACGCGTCAGCCAATCACAGCGCCGATAATCTGACGAAAAGTATATAAGACAACCATCATCCAGTCTACACCATTGCCTGATGAAGACTAGCAGATTGCAGTCGAAACGTTGCGGTATTTCTACCAATGACCTCAATCGTGAGACAATTGATTAAGTATCCTTTTAATTTCACATTCCACGATGAATAACTTATTTCCTTCCATTTTCAAATTTCATTCTATTGCCTATCGTTTATGTATTGAACACAGGCACAGCCTATACTAGTTTACTTACTGGGCACCATTTGTATTTGCAGCACATAACTTACAATGCAATAATCCTTTCGACAGGAAGGTATAATAAAACAAATAAGAAAGAACAAAAAATACAATATGAACTGACAGAACAACTGCATAGTTACGTAACTTACAATGCAATAAGTCTTTCAACAGGAGGGGGTGCTATCTTGATAGTCGGCTGTTGCTGCTGTTGGAACTTAGGGTTGATAAGACTGAAATGTCGAGGACTTTGCTGTGATATGGCTGGAGATGGTGAACCAAATGACCGTCGATAGACAGTGCGATTATTGTCTCTTGGGGAGAAAGAACTGCAGATAAAATACAGAAATTACTATAATACATACTAGTTATACAGTGGTTTTGAGTGGCATACCATGGAATATCCAAGCTATTTGTATTTTCTACAGAACTATAGACATGAGCCTTTAGGCAAGTATGTATGCAATGAAAATACATGTGACAAGTGGGATATCCATGGTATCATATAAAAGTTAGAGTGAAGGCAGACGGGACCTCCGGCTTTACGTCCTTATCTGAGAAGACGAGGCACATAGAGAGTAAAGTGTCTTGCCCATGCAATGACACAACGTAATCGCCCGGGCCAGGAATCAAACCCAGACCATTAAAGCCTGGGATTAGATCCCCTGACCACTAGACCATCACGCCTCTCTTGCATGATACATGTGTACAGAAATAAAAAAGTTGTTTCTCCTAGCTATATCCAGGAAGTTTAAAGCTCAAACCAGGACACAGGAAGATAACATTGCATGAGCATATTCGGGTTATCTAGATGGGTTGGTATATGTATATTATGGGTATTTATTTAAGTTATAATTTACTAACATCGCTAGGTCATTGAATTCTATCGATTTCCGATATGATTTGTCGAACATTATCGAATAAAATCGATCACAAATCGATTTCATTCATTAAATATTCTATAAGTTTTCAATAACTTTCAAGTACACTTACAATGAAACTTTCTCAATTTAATCATATTTAAAATAATAAGCACAAATTAACAAGAATGAGTATAAACGCTTTCAAAACTATATCTATTCGTACAAATACTAAAATATTAAATTAACACACATATTAAGAGCGATAAACTCACCTTGTATTAAAACTTAGTCTTTTAGTAACAGTCGATAGAAGGGGCATTGGAGACCGCAAAGACGGACTTCTCGGACTCAGGAGCCCCGTAAAAGGAACGTCCATCTCTGCACCGACAAACACAGTTTTGTCAACGACTTCGTTTTCACTTGAGTCGACTGTGTCGATTTCGGCTGTCGATTTCGGCAACTTTTTTCGTCGTGGTCTTCCGAACTTATAAAGCAGAAATAGGAATGTAAAGACTAATAAAACTGACCAAAATATTCCGAAGAATAAAGCAATTATCAATATAGTGGTTAATACTGCTGCAAATACGGTTAATTCTTCGGAGTTGTATGACATTTCGTAATCAAATGTTCGCGAAAACGTGATAAGAATGGATTCAAAGATGGCGCCTTTCTAGCTACTGGGCATGCTCGATTGAGTTCCTAGTAACACAGGGAGCCCAATTCCCATTACAGTTGACTCTCTGAACGATCACTCTAGTAAGCGTCCATCTCCCGTAAGCGACCACTATTTTGATTTCACGTTTTGTTTCCCATATAAACTCTGTAATAAATCTCTCTCGTAAGCGACCACTATTTCAATTTCACGTTTTGTTTCACATATAAACTCTGTAATAAATCTCTCTCGTAAGCGACCATCTCTCGTAAGCGACCACTATTTCAAATTCCCGTTTTGTTTCCCATAGAAACTCTGTAATATATCTCTCTCGTAAACGACCACTCTCGTAAGCGACCGCGACCACCTTTAGGATTCAAGTTTTAGACATTTTCATTGTTTTTCCTCTCTCGTAAGCGACCGCTTTTTTCTGGTCTGAGGGTGGTCGCTTTCGAGAAAGTCAGCTAATTACCGTGGGAACTCAAATGAAATTTGAGAAAACTATTATCTTTAATAATAATCCTAAATCATATAATTAAATAGTGAGCACGAAATCAAACAAAATAAATCGAAAAACTAAGAAAAACTAAAGGAAAACCATAGTAACAATTAAGAAAAATATTAAATGACAATGAGAATTAAAAAACAAATCTAAAAATTTTGAATAAAAAAAATGTCATATCATTGCATGACTTTTTAGTTGCGAAACTAAGTCTTGTTTTATTCAATTATTGACATTTAGATTGCTGGATTAATGAGAAAAAGTGCACTTGTTTACTTACATCGTTGTAGAAAGTTATTGTATAAAAGAGCCGACATCTCATTAGCTTGGTATTAGATTTAAGTCAAATACATTAATTGTTTTCTAACAATATAAAATCTGAATCGCTGCATGCTTTCGCAGCATATGGCGATACTATAGCAACATTGACTCCTAAAAATGATCATATTCTTGCTCTTTTTTCTTACTCCTATTTCATTCCTTACTTCCTGCCTCAATCCCTTCCTCCCGTTTTTCCTCCCTCCTTTCTTCTTTCCTCTTTTAAGACTTTAAAGTATTTCCATTCTTTCCCAGTCGAATTTCCATTCCCAGATGTCAAATGAAGTGTTGGGCTTCCTGTGGTAGTCAGCGGTCGGCACCCCAAAGCTCTCCAGAACGCGTTCGTCCATGTTGAGATATGTAGTCATTCCGCTTTCTTAAACTACTCTCCAAAATACGCTGCAAAAACAACTTTATAACCAACTAAACAAACCAAAATGGGTGAAGACGTCAAATATGGATACGAACAAACTTTGGTTAGTAATTTCTTTCTAACGAAGTCGCTTTTTGCAAGTTTTTACCCTGGGGAATTGTGTTGCTTCGATTCGAACCAATTTGTGACTTCGCCTCTTCTCATAAATTTTTGACGACTCACAGCTCATATTTGATTTAAATATTATTCTTTGTATTTATAGTTAGTATCTGTATATCTTTGTGAACGTATTTGGCATGTTTATATGAACTTCAATTGATTGATATTACTTCAAGAATTTGTCCGATAATATTTTGTTTACACATGTACACTCAGCTGAAACGGTTTAAGATGTCTGTACATAAATTACTACTTTTTACATCAAGCAAGATGGTTTTTAATAATCGTAATTTATTTTGCTCTTTGTTTTTACTATGTTTACTATGTTAATGAATTTCGTGGGCCATGAACATCGCACATTCATGCATTTTGATATCTTTTACGATGTGAGTGGGTATTTAATTACGCTCTTACTAAATCGTTTAGCGTTTTGTTTTATTTGTTTTCTCGTAATACGACTGACTGCGAACGGATTATATTTATATATTAACCCTTAAATCAAACTAAACAACGCACAGCATGCTGGTAAGTTATCTGTGTTTGAAAACTTCTCGTGACCTTGAAACTATATAGGCTTTTTGCAACAACATGTCGCGTGACCCTTTTCCTTTTAAATCGAGCAGCTGTGTCAAAAAGAAAAAAAGAGCACCTCAATATTAGTAAGAAGACAAAATCTCAGCACATAAAATGTATCACCAGGGAAATGGAATAAAATTTTAAAATATCAATATTTTATAAGGATTTGTATGGAAAATATGCTCTTTAGGCAAAGCATTTTATTCTATACTTAACATTATGAACTGAGATTATGCCTTCTTTCTTTCTTTCTTTATTTATTTAAAGATTCGTACATTTAATACAATGTACAGGTAATACGAATAATAGGACATAGGTCCCCTACAAGATTCGACCAAGGGCGCCAAAACGAAAAGTTCAGTGCATTGTGAAATGTTTGGACCTAGGAATATAAATTAAGTTTCACTTATCTCAAATATTGTCCAGAAAGTGTGTAATTGTCCGCTTTTAATCACGATAATGTGCTGTAATTCCACCACACCAACAATAATACCAACGGTCGTTTGAACGCTAAGATTGTGTGCCGCTGTACTAGCCGTTCAACGTAGTGCTGTCGCGAATATTCGTTATTCATTAGCCAACCACTAATTGGATTAAAATCGAATTCGCCTCTCCATTCACTTAAAGAGAGAGGGGTAGGAAACAACCCGCGGCCCCTTTGTGGACTCGTCTGCTCAACTAATCGGATTATTTTGGCAGTACATAGGGTAATTTGTTTACACAGCGATGACTGATTCTTCTCCGTCGGTTGGGAAATCGGACGCCGAAGCGGGCTTCGTAATACATCGGGTGCTTGCGTATAAAAATCTGTTATTTGGCCGTTTATATTTTGAATTCAACAATAGCCGTTAAACTCAATATCTAAAAACAATTACGATGACTATATTAAACACGGCAAATTACCTTTAATTTTGTGAATGTTGCTTGATGTTTCTTGTGCCGATCGCTTTATTCACGGGTCATTCAAAAATACTCCATCACTGTCTAACGTCGGTTTAAGTACGTACAAATTGTACTATAAACTTGTTCTTTTTCAAAAAATACTACCCATCGTTACTATGATTGGTGCTCGAATAAAGCGACCGGCACAAGAGAACATATACGAGTATGCCTGTGCTGACCGCTATTTTAAAACTTTGCTAATAGTCCGCGGCTTCAAGCACCCGATGTATTACGAAGCCCGCTTCGGCGTCCGATTTCCCAACCGACGGAGAAGAATCAGTCATCGCTGTGTAAACAAATTACCCTATGTACTGCCAAAATAATCCGATTAGTTGAGCAGACGAGTCCACAAAGGGGCCGCGGGTTGTTTCCTACCCCTGTCTCTTTAGGTGAATGGAGGGGCGAATTCGATTTTAATCCAATTAGTGGTTGGCTAATGAATAACGAATATTCGCGACAGCACTACGTTGAACGGCTAGTACAGCGGCACACAATCTTAGCGTTCAAACGACCGTTGGTATTATTGTCGGTGTGGTGGAATTACAGCACATTATCGTGATTAAAAGCGGACAATTACACACTTTCTGGACAATATTTGAGATAAGTGAAACTTAATTTATATTCCTAGGTCCAAACATTTCACAATGCACTGAACTTTTCGTTTTGGCGCCCTTGATTCGACCACCTATCCAACCCCATAAAACCCTTCTTACTAATATTGAGGTGCTCTTTTCATTTCTGATCTTCATTTTGACATAACCTGGAACCAGAGGTTACTTCCTACCTTGTTTAGCATTTGTAAATTTGATGGTTTGTGAAGCACATAGAATTCAACCTAGGTCTTGAGCTTCAAATCTCACTTCTATGTTGATTTGATTAACACTCAACTATAGCTATATTTGGAGCCTAATCTCGTCAAGTTGTAAATTTATTTATTTTATTTTTGACTTTATTAGGGTGCTTAAACACATAAAGACCCATAAAGACGTAAAATTACGTCCAATCAAAGCTCTTCAAAGACTTAAAACCAATCAGGAGGCCAGGGTCAGACTCAGACCCTCCACTTCTGATTGGCTCTGCGAATTCAAAACACTAGGCTCATTTGGCTAGAGGGTTTCTCACAAACACAGACATATAATATTGATAAATATGAATAGTAGATCAAGAAACCCTTTAATTTCTAGGGTTATTTTGATACAGCTGCTCAATTAAAAAGGGCCTACTAGTACTCCAGAAAAGCTACTGTAACAGTTGTGGTTACCGTAAAAAAAATTGTGTTCTGTTTTTTTTTTTCCAGATGTATGGCCAGTTCACGACCACTCATCTACAGAAGTATGCGAAAGACCATGCTGCAAGGCTGAGAAGAGAATCAAGGGAAAGGAAGAAGACAGAACAAGATGATGACGATTTGAAGGTTTACCAAGATACAAGACTAGGGTCTATTAAAAGTAGGGTTTATTCAAATGTCATTGTTGTCATAATTGCTGTCGTCATTATCATTATTATCATTATCATTATATTCATCATCATCATTATCATTATTATCATTATTATCATCATTCTTATTATAATATTTATCAATCATAATTTTTATCATCATTATCATCATCATTATCATCATCATTATCATAATCATAATTCTCATCATCATTATTATCATTATCATTATTATCATCAACATCATAATTAATTATAATCATTCTTATCATTCTTATCATCATCATCATCATTATCATCATCATCATTATCATAACTCTCATTGACATCATGATTCTCATCATTATCATTATTATCATCATCATTATTATCATCTTAATCATTATCATCGTCTTTATTATCATCATAATCATCATCATCATCATCATAACTCTCATCATCATCATAATTCTCATTATTATCATTGATCATTATAATGTTAAAGAAGAAAATGTGTGCTGGTGCTGTATGCAGTTATAAAGCATATCTGAGAAGCGTTCGCTATAACTAACGCGATAGAGCACGCTGCCTCATTTTCTATTTCTTTATTATAGTTTGTTTGACTCTGCTACGTATCGTGCTTCTCCTAATGCTTCTCTCGTCTTCTTAAAATACCTGCATGCTCTATAACACAATAGAGCGTGCTGCCTCGTTTTTTTTTTTTTTTTCAATGTTTTTTTTTTTTTAAGTATTGGTAATGTTTCATGTAATGTTCTTATGTTGTCAGGGCTCATCCATCGTCTTAAGCCTTGTTGGAAATATCTTGGCAGTGACTGGGTTTTTCTGCTTATTCTTGGTCTTATCATGGCTTTGATTAGTTTTGTTCTTGACTTGGCCATCGATAAATGCCAATCTGGTAAGACAACTTGCAGTAATGTTTATGCATGAATTTAGTATTTGTTCATCCATCAATTCATTCATATTTGTTTCGTGGTATCTGAAATTTTTTTATAAAATAATTTGGATAGTGTACGCGTGTTAATTGGCATCTTGGTTTTCATATGTGTGTGAAAATACAGAAGACATATTTCATTTCTTATTATGTTTTGGTGGCCCCAGTTTCAGTAGTCACACTATGAGAAACCCTTTTTAATAAGTTGTTTTCTTGTTGATATTTTGTAGCTCACATCTGGCTGTACAAGCTGCCCAACAATGTCTTCTTACAGTACATTGTTTGGATCCTGTTCCCATTGATTCTTGTAGCGTTCTCTGTTGGATTTACACACCTTATGTCACCCCATGCTATAGGTAAGATACTTATGGCCAGTTCAGTGGGTGACAAGCTGTTACTGACAATTCATTACAATACAATACATTTTATTAGCTTTTAGCCGCTACAACGTGGTGAATGCTGGGTGACTTTCCAGCCCCCCCCCCCCCCCCCCCCTTTTTTTGTTGCAGTAAAGCCCCGTTTTATTCAAGAAAAGCAATCTTGTGTCTGGCGTCAAATTTCTGGATCTGCCCCTGGCATGCTGCATTGGCAAATACATTGTCAGTTGAATTGATGTGGAAATCTTGTCCTATTTCCCCTGCAACGAGTTGCACCACTAGGCCCTTTGCAGGTAGAGGTCACGTGACCCACCTACCTTAAATCCATCGGCTGTGCCAAAATGATGTCCAGAAATGGAAAGAGCATGTCAGCTCTTGATTCTAAATACATAAAAAATAGCAAGGAATATATAATTGGATATTTTCTGATATTTTAAATAAGGATTTGTATGGGAAAATAAAACTGGTGACCTCTCTGTGACCTCTAGCTGCAAAGGTGATCTCTCTGTGACCTCTCTGTGACCTCTAGCTGCAAAGGCCTATTGAATCTGGTTTGAATTATAAGTACGGAAGCACCAACCAAATAGAAGAAGTACATACGCAATGACCTGTTGCAGCAACTTGTGGTCTTGTGTCGTTAGCCTTTACAAAGCTGCTATTAGCTAACACTGCTGCTATTAATTAGGATTCACACTTCTGTTTGTTTGTATTTTCCAGGTTCTGGTATACCTGAGATGAAGGTGATATTGAGGGGAACAGTGCTGTCAAGATATCTCTCTATGCACACAATGTTTGCAAAGATTGTAAGTACAACTGACACATAGAACATCCAAAAAAGCCATTCAATTGCATTGACAAACACAGCTTCGGCTTTGTCAAATTTGGAGTGTGAACTTCTTTTTTGATGGTCCATCAAAATAAGAAACAAAAAATCTGTTTTTTGCAACATCACAATATTATTGAAAACTTTATAGTTTCCTTATTAGCTGTAAATGTCATTTGATGTAAAAGATTAAATATCTAATAATATACATGAAAAAATTACTCGAATTTGATTGGCTGAGAGCAGTGCAGTTCAAGTGTAACACAGTGCAGAAAAGTGTAACACAGTGCAAATTACATTCCGTACAGTGCAAATTACAAAAAAATAAATCGATTATGATAGGCTTTATTCTTAAATCATTTTAGTCACTAATGCTTGACAGTAATTTAAAAAACACTTTAAGTGGCAATTCTTTCAAAAATCGTCGAAAATTTGTAAGAAAAATACAAAAAACTGACCAAGTTTTTAGTGGAAAGTTTTGAATTTTCCGCTTGAGCTTGAGCGCGTGCTTGCTTACGACATCAACACGTCATTTTTGGCGCGCGCTACTAGCCGAAAACTGACCAAAAAAATTGAAAAAGAGCTTGAGTTTTTTTCATGTATATTATTAATAAGTAATCATATGGTTTCTCGTTCAATTTGGGATAATTCGCACTCGTGTGTTTTTCAAAGAGCCAAATTGCACTCGACCTACGGTCTCGTGCAATTTGTACTCTTTGAAAAACACACTCGTGCGAATTAATCCCAAATTGAACTCGAAACCATATGATTACAAACAATACAATATATACATATTTTGTTCCATTTATTAATTTTTAATGCACTAATAAAGACTAATTGGTGTTTTGCTCTTGTATAGATTGGCCTGTTGACTGCACTTGGCAGTGGAATACCCATTGGGAAAGAGGTAATCAAAGCCATCCATCCATCCATTCATTCATTTGTTTTAAAATCCTTCCATTCATTCATTCATGCGTTCATTCATTTGTTTGTTTATTTATTTATTCATCCATCCATCCATTCATTCATCCATCAATTCATCCATTTATTTATTCACTCATTCATCCACTCATCCATTAATTCATCTATTCATTCATTCATCCATCCATTCATCCATTTATTTATTCACTCATTCATCCACTCATCCATTAATTCATCTATTCATTCATTCATCCATCCATTCATCCATTCATTCATCCATCCATTCATTCATTCATCCATCAATTCATCTATTCATTCATTCATCCATCCATTCATCCATTCATTCATCCATCCATTCATTCATCTATCCATTCATCCATCCATTCATCCACCCATTCATCTATCAATTCATCCATTTATTCATCCATCCATCCATCCATTCATTCATCCATCCATTCATCCATCCATCCATCCATCCATTCATCCATCCATCCATCCATCCATCCATTCATCCATCCATCCATTCATCCATCCATTCATCTATCCATTCATCCATCCATCAATTATTTTATCCATCCATTTATCTTCCTATATGTCTTGTTCATACAGGGTCCATTTGTTCACATTGCTAGCATGGTAGCCCGATCAATGGGGAAATTTGTTGGTTCTTTTAAAGGCATTTTTACTGTAAGTATGAGTCTACAAATCTTTTCCAATCACTTTATACAAGCACTACCTTGCTGGCTCAGGAATATTGATTGCATGTTGTATGTTGTTGTTGTAGAATGAGTCTCGTAACACTGATATGCTGTCTGCTGCATGTGCTGTAGGTGTATCAAGCTGCTTTGGTTCTCCCATTGGAGGTACATGATATTGAACTTTTGTTTATTCCCAAACATATTAAAACATAATTATATAAAATTGTAAAGATGTTCATCAAAATTACAAAAAACAGTTATTTACAAATAGACAGAAAAGAAGCATCCTTGGGAACCCAGGGTAATCTTCTGTTGCTCGATTCTCGCTTCCAGAATAAATACCCCTGGGAACTTAGTCTGTTGGAGGTTGTTCCTTATTAGGTCGACCAATGAAAATCAAGATAACCATTCAAAGAAAGTCTTTAATAATTTATATAAGTTTGAATTTTTACTTCCGGAACAAGCTCCAACAGACTAGGATGAGAAGACGTGTGTGTGTGTGGTTGTTGAGGTAGTAAAAATGTTCTGGTCAACAACCACATGATATTAACAACTCTTGGAATAAATGAATTAGTACTAGATGGATGGTTGAATGAATAAATAAATTGAATTAATGGATGGAAAAATTGATGAATGAATGAAAGAATGATTGAATGAATGAATGAATGGATAAATGGATGGATGGATGAATAGATTAATGAATAAATGGATGGATGGATGGATGGATAAATGGATGAATGAATGTGTAGATAAATGGATAAATGAATGAAAGAATGAATGGATTAATGAATAAATGGATGGATGGATGAATGAATGAATGTATGGATAAATGGATGAATAAATGAATGTATGGATAAATGGATGAATGAATGAAAGAATGAATGGATTAATGAATAAATGGATGGATGGATGGATAAATGGATGAATAAATGAATGTATGGATAAATGGATGAATGAATGAAAGAATGAATGGATGAATGGATAAATGGATGGATGAATGTATGGATAAATGGATGAATGAATAAAAGAATGGATAAATGGATGGATAAATGAAAGAATGTATGGATAAATAGATGGACAGATCAATAGATGAATAAACAAACAATTGATGGGTGCAATTGGAAGGAAATGAGTTGGTGGAAGGAAACTGAATGAGAAAGGAAAAAGTATCATTTCAATAAATATTATAACCTCTATATTTCACTAAAAGAAAGTTATTTGATATGTACTGTCACTGTATTTATATCTTCATTTGTTTGTAGCATCAAATTGTTATATTTTGATATATTGTAGGAGTGTTGTTCAGTATTGAAGTAACTGCCACATACTTCGCTGTCCGTAACTACTGGAGGAGTTTCTACGCTGCTGTCTGTGGCGCCTTTGTCTTTAGGCTACTGTCTGTGTTTGACAATGATGAAGGTTTGTTGCTAAAGTATTGAGATAAAAATAAAAATAAGAAAAAATAAAAAATGAGATAAAAATAGTTCGTTCCCTGTGCCAT
Organism: Metridium senile; assembly: GCA_949775045.1. Classification (NCBI taxonomy): domain Eukaryota; kingdom Metazoa; phylum Cnidaria; class Anthozoa; order Actiniaria; family Metridiidae; genus Metridium; species Metridium senile. Next base: position 18,526,712 of record OX459103.1, read on the forward strand.
CTTGAAAGGTAGCCAGGCCTTTGCATCGAAGCGACACGAACGTTGAGCTTGCAATGATACAGACCTTTTCACACCTTGCAGGACATTTATTCACGTGTCTCTATCATTGCAAGACCAACGTTCATCTCGCTTTGATGCAAAGGCCTGGCTACCTTTCAAGATGGCGCAGGGAACTGAGAGGAAGACTATTGTCTCTTACACACACTCCACACTACATTCTGTATTTACAAGCACACTAAATTCAAGCTCAATTTCCATGCTGGTTTTGTTTTCAGAAACGATCACAGCGTTGTTCAAGACGAACTTCAGAATTGACTTCCCCTTTGATGTGGAAGAGTTCATTGCATTTGCTTTGATTGGGTAGGTTATATAGCAATGCGCTCAAAATATTTGCCAAAAAAGTAGAGTCTGCTGAACTGAGCCGCTAATCAGTTTCCAATATGTTTGTTTCAACTTCTCTTCTTTCCGTGTAGCTTTAAGTGCCATTTTTGCGCACGTCAATCGGGTTTTATATTTTCTCTCGTGCATCTATAACGCCATTGGAGCGCGCAACTTTGTGTTGTCCAATTGATAAGTTGTTATTAACCTTTATTGTCCTATGAATTGCCAGTGTCGCGTGTGGTTTTGGCGGTGCTCTGTTCGTCTACACTCATCGTAAGATCGTCAACTTGGTCAGAACGTACAGAAAGACCAAAGTCGCGAGGTTTTTACAGAGCAAGTAAGTTTGATGTCCCTCCACGTATGTAATATATACCGGCCGAGGTGTTTGGGATATACAGCGGCGATTTGAAGACGATTTGTTGTATATCTCATACAGATCGTGTTTTGATGCTTCGTAACTCGTGAATAAAAATCGTTTGCACGCACTTTCCATGGAACAATATCTCTATATACATACATAAATAGAAACTAGCGAGTAAACTAGTATAGGCTGCGTCGGTGTTTGATATAAACGATAGATAATAGAATGAAATTTGTAACACCGTAAAAAATGTTAACTTAACTTTACTGACGTTTCAAACTTTTTTTACTCCGACAAAGGGCTAAAGCTCGAAACGTCAGTAAAGTTAAGTCAACATTTTCTATATGCATACTTCTATCTAGAGTAGACTGTTGTATTTATTGTATTTATTGTTGTTATCTATTTTAGTCGTTTTATCTACCCTGCCATTGTGACGTTTGTCATCGCGACTATCACATTTCCACAAGGGATGGGACAGTTTATGGCTGGCTCGGTAAGTCTCTATCGTTCTTTGTAATTCTCTTCTTCTATTTTCCGTCATTACCAATAAGTAGGAGGGGAAGAGGGGGAGGGGCATGGGATGGAATGGGTCTGATAATGATTGTGATTATGATGATGATTGCGATTGTCGAAAATTATGATAATTCTGACTGATGCCGAAGACTAAATTCAAAAGTGATTATTTCAACAACAAAAAAGAAATATACTCCAGCCAATTTTGAAGTAAAACTGTTCATTTATTTCATAGTGTAACGTTTTTTTCAACCAAAATGTTTTTATTTTCCAAGATTTCGGGCCTACATGTAACAGCCCATCTAAAAGCGCTCGACACACTGTAGGTGATTATCGAGAATAATGTGAATTTCTCCGGCGACCAATCACTGCACGCAATTTTCTAGCATTGCTTGTGTATTTATAATTATTACAAATGATTATTTACATGTGCAATAAACTTCATTTCAGTTAACCCAGAAGCAAGCGTTAGACGAGTTGTTTTCTAACACGACCTGGTCCAGAGCAAGAACGTCTACTGACGCAGCGGACATTGAGATGCTTAAACATTGGGACGGCGCCAACACTAATATATATGTATCTCTAGTTATTTTTATTGTCCTAAAGGTAAGTCTTTGACAGGAAGACAGAAAAGCCCAATTATAATAGCCCACTGTCGTTATTTTCGTCGAGATTGATCATACTATAGTCTCCCTTCATAGTTCCCCGCGCCATCTTGAAAGGCAACCGGGCCTTTGCATCAAAGCGAGACGAACGTTGAGCTTGCAATGATAAAGACACGTGAATAAGTGTCCCTACCGTTGCGAGCTCAACGTTCGTCTCGCTTCGATGCATAGGCCCCGGAATTACCTTTCAATATGGTGCAGGGAACTGTGATGGGGACTATTTTATTTAGTAGTATTCGTTATTTACCGAAGACCCTCAAATAATTTATTATGATTTGTATGGAAAACCTGCTCTGGATTGCAAGCTTTGCCATCCAGTGGACATTTTCCATACAAATCCTTATAAAATATTGAATTTTATATTTAATGCTATTTCTCCTATGCTCAACATTATGAGCTAAAACTTTGGCTTCTTACTAATATGGAGGTGCTCTTTTCATTTCTGATGTTCATTTTGACACAGCTGTTCGATTTAAAAGGGGTAGGGCCACGTGACCTGTTGTTGCAAAAGCCCATTGGTTCATTTGTGTACGAAATATCGAAAGTGGCTATTAAAATTTAACCTAAACCTTTTTCTTGCATTGAGTTTTACATCTTCAGTTCAAAACTGCATTGTACTAGACATTATTCGGTTGCCTTAGTGTTATGATAATAGAATCATCTTTGCAAATACAATAAGTTTTTTAGTTCCAAGTTGAACATTCTAAAAAAAACCTGGATGCCACATATACGTTATTATATTTATTTGTTTATTAACTTTTTCAGTTTTTGATGACCGCTGTAGCTGTTGCACTTCCCCTGCCTGCTGGTGTGTTCTTCCCAGTTTTCGTCATTGGTAAGGATTCCTTCCTTCCTTCCTTCCTTCCTTCCTTCCTTCCTTCCTTCCTTCCTTCCTTCCTTCCTTCCTTCCTTCCTTCCTTCCTTCCTTCCTTCCTTCCTTCCTTCCTTCCTTCCTTCCTTCCTTCCTTCCTTCCTTCCTTCCTTCCTTCCTTCCTTCTCTATTCTTCTTCTCTATTCTTCTTCTACTGTAGCTATAAATATGTGAATGACACTGTTTTCCCACCAGGTGCTGCGTTTGGTCGATTGGTTGGTGAAGCAATGGCGACATGGTTTCCTGATGGCATTCGCGATGGTGATATTGTAAGCTTGGTTGTCCCTGGCGGTTACGCTGTTGTAGGTACGTAGTCTTTCTATTGTCTTTCCCTGTCTGTCTGTCTGTTTGTGTGTTTGTTTGTTTGTTTGTTTGTTTGTTTGTTTGTTTGTTTGTTTGTTTGTCAGTCTGTCTGTTTGTCTGTTTGTTTGTCTGTTTGTTTGTCTGTCTGTTTGTCTGTTAGTTTGTTTGTTTGTTTGTTTATCTGTTTGTTTGTTTGTTTGTTTGTTTGTTTGTTTGTTTGTTTGTTTCTCAGTGTTTTCATCTTTCCTTGCACTAGGTGCTGCTGCTATGTCTGGTGCTGTAACCCACACCATCTCTACGTCTGTCATCGTTTTCGAGCTGACTGGACAGATTGTACATATCCTACCTGTTATGGTATGTTTTATCGTCGGTGTTACTGTTATTATTGTTGTTTTTATAGTAGTTGCTGCTGTTGTTGTTGTTGCTGTTGTTTTTATAGTAGTTGCTGCTGTTGTTGTTGTGAGCGCTGGCCTCTCACCGCTGTGATCCAGGTTTGAGTCTGCCTCGGGCATGGATTATACGTGAGTTGAGTTTGTGAGATGTGTTCTTCTCTCCATGCCACTAGGGTTTTTCTCCGGGTTATCCAGTTTTCTTCCCTCAGCAAAAATGAACATGTGAGCCGAGTTGTGTGCAAAATAATTAACGTAAAGGTAGTGAGCGTGTCTGAGGCTCCCCAATTAATAGGGCACACGTGTCCAGCTAGAAGATTGGGACGTTAAAAAAGTGATTTATTTATTTTATTGCTGCTGTTGTTGCTATTTTATTGCTGTTTTTGCTGCTATTTTTTTGTAGTTTTTTTTTTACTGTTTATGTTGCTGTTGTTGTAATGTTACGGTGACTTAAGTCGTTGTTGTTGTTGTTGTTGTTGTAGTAGTTGCTGCTTCTCTTGTTGCTGCTCTTGTTGCTGTTGTGGTGGATGCTGTATGTAGTGACTTGTAAGCATGTTTTTTTCAATGTACCCTTGCAGGTTGCTGTTCTTATAGCTAATGCCATCGCCCAGTGGCTGCAGCCTTCATTCTACGATAGTATTATACAGATAAAGTCGCTGCCTTATCTACCGGACCTGACAAAGACAGGGTGAGTATGATAATAGCGATGTCTTGGGTGCTGGTGATGTATTAGCGTGATTCTCAGAGCGGGCTAGCGATGAATATGAAGTTGATGGTAATGATGATGATGGTAATCAAATGATGATGGTAATGATGATGATGGTAATGATGATGGTAATGATGATGGTAATGATGATGATGGTAATGATGATGATGATGATGATGATGATGGTAATGATGATGGTAATAATGATGATGGTAATAATGATGATGGTAATGATGATGATGGTAATGATGATGGTAATAATGATGGTGGTAATAATGATGATTGTAATCAAATGATGATGGTAATGATGATGATGATGATGATGATGGTAATGATGATGATGGTAATAATGGTGATGGTAATGATGATGATGGTAATGATGATGGTAATGATGATGATGGTAATGATGATGGTAAATGATGATGGTAATGATGATGGTAATGATGATGATTGTAATCAAATGATGATGGTAATGATGATGATGGTAATAATGGTGATGGTAATGATGATGATGGTAATGATGATGGTAATGATGATGGTAATGATGATGGTAATGATGATGATGGCAATAATGACGATGGTAATAATGACGATGATAATAATGATGATGGTAATGATGATGATGGTAATGATGATGGTAATAATGACGATGGTAATGATGGTAATAATGATGATGGTGATGGTAATGATGATGATGATGGTAATGATGATGATGGTAATAATGATGATGGTGATGGTAATGATGATGATGGTAATAATGATGATGGTAATGATAATAATGATGATGTTGATGGTAATGATGATGGGGATGATGATGGTAATGATGATAAGAGTGATGATGATGACGATGATAACGATGAGATCTATGATGGTGATAACGATATCAATAATCTACTCTACCCACACAGTGCCTATAATATAATGGTCTCTGATATCATGAAGACCAACCTCTTCTATATCACGTATCTATCTACGTATGGTGAACTCAAATCACTATTAGACAAGTCATCACATCGATCATATCCTCTGGTGGATGCCCCAGGTAAGTAATATTTACAACATGAGCGGATGTGTTGTATCGGTATACACAACCACAAGCTAGCCTGCGTTGCATTCGGAATTTTCTTCGTAAAGTCAATCTGGATGCATCGCAGGCTATCACAAGCCGAAGGCGCGTGATTGTATAGTTGATACAACACAGACGCGAATATTGTAAACGACTTAAAAAAACGTCTAAGGTTAGTTCTTTCAATTTTACCAAACTTAGGCGATGGATGAATGAATTAATCGATAGATGACTGAAGTGATAGATAATTAAATTATGGAGTTATAAGACTAAGGATATTGGATGAATGAGTTAGTGAGAGTACAAATGAATGACGATCTTCATTGATAAATGTGTTTCAGATTCTATGATCTTACTGGGATCAATCCAAAGGCCCCAGTTGCTGTCATTACTCAACCAACATCTAAACAAGTCATTACAATCCAGCAGCCAGGCTGAAAGTGAAGGTGCCTTATGCAGCAGACCAGAATCACCTGACTCGACGTCATCGCTTGTGTAAGTCATCAGGGTTATCATCAACATTATCGTCATCATTATCATTATCATTTTAATCATCATCATCATCATCACAATCGTCATCATCATCATCATCATTTTAATCATCGTTATCATCACAATCGTCATCATTATCATTATCATTTTAATCATCATCATCATCATCTCAATCGTCATTATGATCATCATCATCATCATCATTTTAATCATCATCACAATCGTCATCATCATCATCATCATTTTAATCATCGTTATCATCACAATCGTCATCATCATCATCATTATTTTAATCATCATCATCATCATCTCAATCGTCATTATGATCATCATCATCATCATTTTAATCATCATCATCATCACAATCGTCATCATCGTCATCATCATTTTAATCATCGTTATCATCACAATCGTTATCAACATGATTATCTTTATTATTACAATTATCGTTATCGTCATCGTCATTACTATCGTCATTAACGTTGTCATTTATATCAATAAGATCACCATGAATAATCAGCGTTTCATTATCATCACAGGAACGAAGCCAAATCCAACCCTGCTGTACTCGAGGTTGAGGCACAAGTCTCTAACCAGGTGACCATTTACTGACTGAATCAATGAATGAATGTATTAGCTTATTTCTCGTTCATTTTGTTCAATATTCATTTGCCAAACACAAACCCAACTTATATCCTTCATCCAAAAATTCATTCATTTGTCGATCTTAAAATTCATCCATCTATACATTCGTCCATTCGTCCATTCATTCATCCATCCATCCATCCATCCATCCATCCATCCATCCATCCATCCATCCATCCATTCATTCATTCATCTATACATTCATCCATTGTTTTCATCCATTTATCCACTTAGTCAATCGTTCATTCATGTATTCATCTCTCCCATTATTCTTTTATTCATTCATTCATCCTTTCATTCAATCAATTATTCATTTATCCATTAATTTATCGATCCAATCATTCGTCAATTTGTCGTATATCTATCCTTTCTTGCTTTCATTCATTCATTCATTCATGATATTTATGTTGCGTTTCTTAGAAACCCGATGCCAAAGCCCAGAAATCATCCATCTTAGAGAAGGTCCCCCATCGACTACATAAACTGTTTGGGAGTGGGCTGAGTATCAACGATGTTGAGGTAGGTAGTGACCTCGTTTATTTAGAAAATGAAAAACGTCTTCTTGATCTTCGTGTTTGGAGTGATAAAAAATAAATGACTTTTTTAACGTGTCAATTCTTCTAGACTGGACACGTGTGCCCTACTAATGGGGGAGACTCAGACACACACTCACTACCTCTACGTTTAATTATTTTGCACACAACTCTGCTCACGTGTTCATTTTTGTGGAGGTAGGAAAACCGGATAACCCGGAGAAAAAACCCCGTGGCATAGGAGAGAAGAACACATCAAACAAACTCAACTCACATATAATCCATGCCCGAGCCGGGACTCGAACCTGGACCACAGCGGTGAGAGGCCAGCGCTCTAGCCACAAGGCCACCCATGCCACCCAGATCTGCTCTCTGAGACTAGTGTATTTGCCCCGATTTCGATTAGTTAATATTCAGTCTCTCGACCTCAGGGATAACCAAAAGGTTTGCCTCCTTGCCAGTTGGGAATATTGTCTGTTCCTGATCTAGCGGTCTGACATGCACAACCTTGAGCGATTGACCTAAATGTCTTGGTTGTTTGTTTTGTAGAAAATCACAGAAAATAAACCAGAAGATGAACAAATGACGGCTGAGCAGGTATGTCACTGTTAACACACTTTTGTAAAGCAAGCACCTCAACCAACCAACATATTAGACGAATGGCTAAAGCTCGAAACGGCAGTAAAATTAAGTTAACATTTTATACGGTGTTGCAACTTTCATTCTATTACCTATCGTTTATATCAAACACCGACGCAGCCTATACTAGTTTACTCGCTAGTTTCTATTTACAACCAACATATTTCAACATATTTCAAAAACACACACCTCAGAATGCGTTATGTCTGATAGTTGTTATATAATTTATGACAATTCTTTTAATTATTCGTTACTACAGCAAGCTCAGTGGGAGCGCGAGATTCTTCAGATGCCCATCGACTTTGAGAGCTGTCAGATCGATCCTGCACCCTTCCAACTTGTCGAGAGAACATCATTACTCAAGGTAATACTCCAATTTCACGTTATACTGGGAGGGGGGGGGGGGGGGGGGGGCTTCGGTGAAAAAGTACCGGGGATGCTCGGGGTAAAAATCAGCGATTTGGTATCTTTTAGGGTGTCAAATGCGAATTTTTGAAAATTAGCACTTATGGTAGGAGAGAAGAGCGCATCGATATTCGCTTCTGATACTTATATTAACCCTTTGGTGCCTGCCTTTGCAAATGTCGTTCCATATGGAACGATGACCTCAAAAATTCTAGCTCTCTCGCTTTGAAAGTCATGGCTCTAAAATGTAATTATCTGTGTTGCCTGATAAGTTCCACAACATCTGACACTAAATTGATCATCTGAGATCCGAATTTGTAAAATATAGAGTCCTTTGTGTTAAGGTGAACGTTAAAATGTGCATTTTGGCGAAATAGAACAACCATGATAAAAGTCATTTTTCATCTCTGATTTTAATGCAAATAATATCATTTAAAAAACAAAAACCGGCATTCTCAGAACACATCAGCCCCAGTTCTTTTGATTTCTTAACTTTTTATGATCAAACATTTTCTACGAGCCGCACATCAGCCTTGTTTATTTAGCCTACTAACGCAAAACTCGTTTCTCCATTTAATAACGAAAAGCATTGTGGGTAATTATGCAAATTTTCGACAGCACATGGCCCAGATCCCAATTCTTTATGGATTTTTTATAAGTGCCCAGTCACTCGCACCAACCGGACAAAAATTGCACCGATTGCCATCTTTACAAGGCAAAACTCACTAAAATTGCCTTGGTTGGTACTGGTGTCTACCACAAGACGACCAGGAAAGCGATTTTACTCCAACGACGCAATTGTCAATAGACACAACGACCTGCGCTATTTTCTTTGTAAAATCGTTTTCCACCTTTGAATTCGTCCAAAAGTGCGTCTCCACCACTTAGACAAACTTAATGATGCATGACTAGGGGCTCTTGTAGTAGCAAATGACTGAAAAAAACACTTATAAACTGGATTTTAGCTCAATTCAGGGTCAAAGTGTTGACTCGGAATTGAACGAGCTAAAATCCGCAAGGCGTTCCTGGAATCCTTGAGCCATCGGTAGTTCGAAACAGCAACAGTTTCCCTAGCAACGCCTTATTTTGAATTGAAATCGATTTTTTAACTTTTCGCACCAAAAATAGTCAAAAATCCAATAATCATCGGCAGGCACCAAAGGATTAAGAGACTTGTCAGAAATTAGCAGGGGGGAGGGGGGGGGGGGGTGGAGTTTTGAAATGAAGTGATGAAAATTTCATGACCCTCCCAAAGTAAAGGATCATAATCTCTTGACCCTACCCTATGTCACAGTGTCTTCTTTTGCACAATCCCCATTTTTGGTGGTTTATTATTTTGTAACCCTCCCTTTTTAGGTTTTTAAAAAGTGATGACCCTACCCCAATATCCACCCCCCTCCCCCCCTGCTAATTTCTGACAAGTCCCTAAAGTGTAATATAAAAACTACACAAGGAAACTTTAAAGAGAACTTCATTTAATAATCCAATAATTAATAATTTGTTGTGGTATCTCATTTGTTGTCAAAATGTTCACAAATCCCAAGGAAAGCACGAAAACAAATTATCGCTTAACAATAGAAAACACATTTGAATTTACATTTGAATTTGCTATCCCTGTGTAAATGCACCTTTTGTCAAATAGTACAGCGGTGCTAGATAACATGAAACTGGAGTATTGAGGCTATCCCTGTGCAAACGTGCCTTTTGTCAAATAGTACAGCGGTGCTAGATAACATGAAACTGGAGTATTGAGGCTATCCCTGTGCAAACGTGCCTTTTGTCAAATAGTACAGCGGTGCTAGATAACATGAAACTGGAGTATTGAGATTATCTCTGTGCAAATGCACCTTTTGTCAAATAGTACAGCGGTGCTAGATAACATGAAACTGGAGTATTGAGGCTATCCCTGTGCAAACGTGCCCTTTGTCAAATAGTACAGCGGTGCTAGATAACAGGAAACTGGTCCATTACTCAAGTGCGAAAGACATGGGGATGATGATGATGATGATGATGATGGTGATGATGATATTGATGATGGTGGTGATGATGGTGATGATGATATTGATGATGATATTGATGATGATGGTGATGATATTGATGATGATGATGATGATGATATTGATGATGGTGGTGATGATGGTGATGATGATATTGATGATGATATTGATGATGATATTGATGATGATGATGATGATGGTGGTGATGATGATGGTGATGATGATATTGATGATGATGATGATATTGATGATGATGATGATGATGATGAAATTTTTCTTTGGGGAGATTATTTTCATGTTTGATATACTAATTGTTGTATTGTTTCTAGGTGCACAAGTTGTTCGCGTTGTTGAACTTATCGCATGCCTATGTGACTACACTGGGTCGACTAGTGGGTGTGGTGTCACTGAAAGAGGTACGTAGGTATTGCTTGTATTATTGTCATCGACAACATCGTAATCAATACCCTCAAGTTATGGTTTACATCACCATCAGCATCTTCACCATCAACATCATCTTCGTCATTAGTTATTGTCATCACTATGAATATCATTATCATTTATATCAGTACCATCATCACCATCATCATCATCATCATCTTTACCATCATCATCATCACCATCATCATTATTACCATCATCAACATCACCACCATTATCTTCACCATCATTAACTTCACCATCATCAACTTCACCATCATCATCTTCACCATCATCATCACCATCATCATCACCATCATCATCATCATCATCATCTTCACCATCATCATCTTTACCATCATCATCTTCACCATCATCACCATCACCATCATCATCTTTACCGTCATCAACATCATCATCTTCACCATCATCATCTTTACCATCATCATCGTCATTAGTCATCATCCTCATCAACATCATCTTTGTCATTAGTCATTGTCATCACTATAATTATCATTATCATTTATATCAGTACCATCATTTTCATCGTCGACATCATAATCACCATCGCCATCAGTCAAATCACCGCCATCATAATCACCATCAGCATATCATCACCATCATCTGCTATGTTAGTGTTCAACTATAATAAGATCGATCTATTTATATCATTCTAGTTCTGCCAAGCCATCGAAGGAGAGAAATTCCTCGACGCAACTGACGTGAACGCTTCACGAAACGACCTCCAGCAGTATACTGAATTCTCGCCCGAGGCCACCTCGGACGTTATGCTTGAATCAACAAATGATGACAACGTACCAAGAGCGTCTGAGGGTCAACACTCGCCGAAACTTTAGGTCCGAATAAAGCACACACATTTAAACCGTCAAGTAAAAGCAAAATTGTACGATAACTAGCGGTTAGACTAGTGTGGACTGCGTCAGTGTTTCTGAGGAAACAATTGTAGTAAAAATGTACGATAACTAGCGGTTAAACTAGTGTGGACTGCGTCGATGTTTCTAAGGAAACAATTGGAGTAAAAACGTACGATAACTAGCGGTTAAACTAGTGTGGACTGCGCCGATGTTTCTAAGGACACAATCGGAGTAAAAATGTGCAATAACTAGCGGTTAAACTAGTGTGGACTGCGTCGATGTTTCTAAGGACACAATCGGAGTAAACATGTACGATAACTAGCGGTTAAACTAGTGTAGACTGCGTCGATGTTTCTAAGATAACAAAATAACAATTGGAGCAAAAATGTACGATAACTAGCGGTTAAACTAGTGTGGACTGCGTCGACATTTCTGAGGAAACAATTGGAGCAAAAATGTACGATAGCTAGCGGTTAAACTAGTGTGGACTGCGTCGATGTTTTTAAGGAAACAGTTGGAGTAAAAATGTGCAATAACTAGAGGTTAAACTAGTGCGGACTGCGTCAGTGTTTCTAAGGAAATAATCTGATTCTCTTTAGAATAGAAAAAATTGAAAATCTTTGTCAAGCAGTTACCAATAGTAGAGCGTAGTGTTTACAAGTGTTGGCATTGTAATGCTAATTTGCCAACCATTTTAACAATAGATTTGTTATTTTTCTTTGTTCTAATAACAATGGTTGGCTGTCAAAACCATAACAAAATACGTCACTGTACGTCCACCACTTACATTGGAAAACCTATTTAAAATAGGTGATTTTTCGTCCTATAGATTATAAACTATATATATTTTTATATTGATATTTGTAAATAGAAATAATATATGACAACAACTTTATACTGACAACTGATTACATAAAGGTTGATTTGTAGTAACATATAGCCATTAAAGAAATCATAACCATCATTTGAATCGTCATCATAATCATTATCATCATTATAATTATCATCAATTTCGTCTGCTAATTAAAATTAAAGGGCCTCGTTATCATAGCAATTACCATCGTCAACATTTTGGACGGAAATCTTGTAACTTTAACGAAACATATGTAACAAAAACGTCCTCAAATCTAGAATGATCTATCACCTTTTTGAAATAGGTGTATGCCTATAATGACTTTCTATCTTGGAATGGCCTATCGTCTTGGACAACCTTTTTGAAATTGGTGTATGCCTATAATTCCTTTCCATCTTGGAATGACCTATCGCCTTGGACAACATTTTTGAAATAGGTGTATACCTATAATTCCTTTCCATCTTGGAATGACCTATCGCCTTGGACAACCTTTTTGAAATAGGTGTATGCCTATAATTCCTTTCCATCTTGGAATGACCTATCGCCTTGGACAACCTTTTTGAAATAGGTGTATGCCTATAATTCCTTTCTATCTTAGAATGGCCTATCGTCTTGTACAACCTTTTTGAAATAGGTGTATGCCTATAATTCCTTTTTATTCTTTGAATAACCTATCGTCTTGGACAACCTTTTTGAAATAGGTGTATGCCTATAATTCCTTTTTATTCTTTGAATAACCTATCGTCTTGGACAACCTTTTTGAAATAGGTGTATGCCTATAATTCCTTTCTATCTTAGAATGGCCTATCGTCTTGTACAACCTTTTTGAAATAGGTGTATGCCTATAATTCCTTTTTATTCTTTGAATAACCTATCGTCTTGGACAACCTTTTTGAAATAGGTGTATGCCTATAATTCCTTTTTATTCTTTGAATAACCTATCGTCTTGGACAACCTTTTTGAAATAGGTGTATGCCTATAATTCCTTTCCGTCTTGTAATTCCTTTCCGCCTTGGACAATCTTTTTGAAATAGGTGTATGCCTATAATTCCTTTCCATCTTGGAATGACCTATCGCCTTGGACAACCTTTTTGAAATAGGTGTATGCCTATAATTATTCCTTTCTATCTTGGAATGGCCTATCGTCTTGGACAACCTTTTTGAAATAGGTGTATACCTATAATTCCTTTCCATCCTGGAATGACCTATCGCCTTGGACAACCTTTTTGAAATAGGTGTATGCCTATAATTCCTTTCCATCTTGGAATGACCTATTGCTTCTGACAACCTTTTTGAAAGAGGTGTATTACTACATCCTGTTTAATTTATTTATAGATGATTTTGTATTACCAAGATGTTTTATTCAATGTCTTGTTCTCTAATTTATACTATCTCTTTTGATTCAGTTTTAGATCAAAGATACCGAAAATGAAAAATGTCTTTTTATAGCTGAAAAGATTTACATCTGCATGTCGCAAGCATTTATAACCAAGGTTTTTCAAAGCTAACTTTTGAACAGATGGAGAACTGTAGATATAATATAGAGAGACTGTGTAAATTATGGAAGAATTGTTGAATGAATACATGGAAGGATGATTGCATGATTGGATGGGTGAATAAATGAATGGATGGATGGATTAATGAATGAATATCTATGGATAAATAAGAGATTTGAATGCTGGAATGACTGGATGGAGTTAATTATAATAAATGGTTGAATATATAAATGGACGAATATTATAAACGAAAAACATAAATGCAAATATATATAACAACACAAAAAATCACTATACAGTGAAACCCCTCTATACCGGACAGTGCTGGGACCGAGAAAAAATTCCGGTTTATCGGGGGTTCCGGTATACTGAGGTTTTTACAATAACCAAAGAAAAATCAGTTTAAGTATTTTTAAGTATAGACTAATAATTAAATGCCAAAAACACCAACAAAATAGCGGTCACGACTTTGCAAACTATCGATTTTTAGTAATTTTAAACACTGTTCATCTTTTCTGAACACTTTATATAGTAAAACAATGAATTAATCTTTGAAGAAATGAGTGTTTAGGTTACGTTTTTCGGATTAGTAGGGTTGAATTCTACTGTCAAATATCGTTTGGTACCGAAAATATCGTCCGGTTTCCGGAGTAGAGAGGTTCCGGTATACTGAGGTTAATTTTACAAAAGATATATAGAAACATTTCCGGACCAAACCTTTTGTCCGGTTTAGAGAGGATTCCGGTATATTGAGGGTCCGGTTTAGAGGGGTTTCACTGTATATGTTTGAGGGTCTGTTTGGCATCAAATTATTCCTAGAACGAGTAGCAGTCGAATCACAAAAGAACAATGACCAACTTTAAACGGCCAAAATTTTGAAAATTTAAATAATCGCGGCAACCAGTTAAAAATGTCAATTTCAGTCATTTTGTAAGATTTTTTAAACCTTGCCTAAAACTATGATTAAGGGTAAATAAAATGAAAAAAATTGATACAATGAAAAAGAAAAAAATTCAATTCATACTATAACAAATTTTACTTTCCTTCTGGTGATGTCGGTGCCCGACTACAAAGAGTAGCGGTATGGCCTTAAATCAACTCTTTTAATTATACACAATACTACTGAAGGACAACTTTAATATAATCTTACTTTATTTCAATTAATTACAAAAAATTCCACATACCATTTTCCTAAATTTACGTCTAAAAACCTTGTTATACAGAAGCAAAATAAAAAAATTGTAGCACATGCTGAAACGAGACACAAAAAGCAGAGAAAAATTCCAGCCATTCCAGTCTGAAGTTGTGCTATCGATTCTACCATTTGAGCCAAAAATAACAATAACAAAGTTAATCACAACGCTTAAAAAAGTCGATAAAATTATTACTAAAGCCATTTTCAAAATGGTCCGATTTTTTCGCTTTTTTCTTCGTCTTCGTTTGAGACACTCTATCTTATGAGCTCGCGGTCTATTTTGCTTTCTAGCAAGAACTATTAAGATACACAAGATGAATATAATAATGATGGGCAATCCGCCTGTAAGAGCCAACAACGTGTATACAAAATTAATTGGAAATGGATCCAAAATACATATATTTTTAATCCTACGGTAACTATTCCAAAAATACAGAAATGGCGTCGTTTCAACAGCTGAAACGATCCAAATTGCAATGCAAATAGAACCGACTCTAGACTTCCTGAATTTTTTCTTTGTAGCGGCGTAGTATCTCTCTAATGCGATGAAAATACACGCATGCTGAGAAATAGCAGATGAAGCTTGAACTACGTAAGGTAGAAGTTTACAAATCGCTCGTCCTGAGTAGTCGTTCAAAGCCCACACACCATCGTAGTGTAGTTGAAGAATCATGGAAGGCATAGTGATGATGGTGGCGAGAAGGTCGCTCAATGCCATGTTAGCGATCAAGAAATTAAGTGCAGTTCTCAGCCGATTGTCAATGTAGACTGTCCACAGAATCAACGAGTTTCCGAGTAAAGATATGAGTATCAGCAGACCATAAGCAACCATTTTGGGCGTTTTGTCTTCGACAGAAGACCATTGAAAAGTTCCATTCATTTTTGCTCTATGCGCCGGTAAAAAAACGTAGGATGCCAAGTTTTTTTTCTTCTTTTTTTTTTAATTTTTTTGAACTCCTGATTAAAAAGTTAGTCTCTTTTATACGGTGCATAAGTTACTTTTACTCCAATTAACGTCCAAAACTTCAGTATAAGTAACACTCTTTAGTTATACGGTGTATAAGTTACCATTTTTACTCCAACGAAGGATTAACGTCCTAAACGTCAGTAACACTCTCTTTTTACGTTGTATAAGTTACCATTTTTACTCCAACGAAGGATTAACGTCCTAAACGTCAGTAAGTAACACTCTCTTTTATACGGTGTATAAGTTACAACTCTTAATGCCAAGCGTTTTTGTTCTATTCATTCGTGACGTCGGACGAATATAAATATCTGGTTTCTATATCTTTAATTAATTATTAATGGCTAACTAGCGTTATCTCGTAGTGTCTTAATTGAGATAGCGATCGCTTTCTTTTGCTGTCAGTGGCTCCCACAGGTTTATAGAAGAGATCGTCGTTACCGTCATGCTGGGCAATTGGCTTGATTAGACC